>JAVTVY010055381.1:0-314314 GCA_036873755.1 Hanleya hanleyi
CTGAGGTACATCATTTTTAGATGACGACTCTACAACGAATATTATGGATTAAGAATACTGATCAGCGATACGGATTTGATATTTTGGAACATCATGATGTCTTGCCGGCATCATTGAAAATTGTTGACCGCTTCTCTCTTGCGGAAACAAGCCTATGTTTATGTATACTTTTGTCTTTTTGAATTTGGTGCTAATACTGTTATATGGAAATGGAATAGGTCTTTGGATTATGGACGCGGATATTCTCTAATGGACGACGGCTGGATTATGAATGACGGACTAGACGCTTGTAATTTGTTACTTAATATCTAATAACCCCCGTTTTGTTACTTCATATGTATTAGTCCTTTTTATCTCATATGATTGATTGATTTGTTGACTTTTAAGAGCCGCTTGCCTTAGGGATTTCGTGGCTCACCAAATAGATTACATAGGTATTTACATGTGTATTCTTGACTGGAATATATTTTGTCTATACTTTATATATATCAAAAACCACAGTATTTTCACCCAAGTTACCTTGCTTCTGACACAATCTTATATGTAATAATGCCCAAAATAGTGTTTTTGTTACTTATTATCTAATGCTCATTGTTTTGTTATTTAATACTCCTTGTGTTCACATGTAAGTTCTGTTTATAGAGCAACACCTCAGTTCTATTTTTAGATCATGACATCATTGGGAAAACCCCTGTTCTATTGTTATTGCCTGCTCCTTTGTCTTTAGTTCTCGACAAGTACAGACGTGTCTATGCAGCACAATAGACTCCCCATAAACAAAGAGTGGTGAGTCATACTATTGTTAATTCCCTGCTCCTTTGTCATTTCTCGACAAGTACAGACTTGTTATATGCTCCTTTGTTATTTCTCAACATATACAGACTTGCATCTATGCAGACTCCCCACAAACAAAGAGGCATATGGGAGTTATTAAACAAGTTCAGACTTGTCCATACCTATATATAGGTTCGCGTATACATCCCTCTTCATTCACCATGCTTCAATACCACATAACCCTGATCAAGCTAAAAGCAACATCTATCGCGGCTAGTTTATTACTCCTCATCCCTCTTATCGTGCTGTCCCCGTTCATACGTCCTGTGTAAAGTACACTCAATCGTACAGCATCTGATAATCGTTAGTCCATACACATCTATCTGCTCAGCTAAGTTCACGCCTTAAGTGTGCTTTCTTTGACACACAAATTTTACTTTGTCAGCACTTTTCATCAGTTTCTTAAATATCAGTCTAAGTGACAATAAATGGCTAATTAATCCCTTTTGTAAAATTTTTATTGCTGTGTGTCAACGCGTGCCAGAGCTTTGTTCCTTTTCAGCGTGCTCTAGGCCATATTTACCCAACAGAAATCTGAATGTGTTAGACGGTCTTGGCAGCCTTCTTATAAAAAATTGATAATTAAAATATTTGGAGGGGAAAATGTGCTTTTTAGACTAGCCTAAGTCTAAAAGCACTTCTGGCAGCCTGTCCAAGTTACCTGTGGACAAGTACAGTAAAAGCGTACCTGAGATGCAGCACATATCACGAATCGTTAGATTCTTGGTATGTGCTTTAGAATAGATTAACCGGAAGACTATTCTGTGAAGTCATGTGACGCAGTCAGTATGTCGGCACCTCTTCCCACTTCCCTTGTATGTGTTGTAATTTATACAGATTTCTGTTAACTTAAACCCCTGACAGACCGCCAGTCTAGTCTGTAGGTTACAGCGGCAGAGGTGATAATAAAAATGCACGAGAAATTAGCAAAATTACATATTACACTGGTTTATTCATAGCTTCACATTTGTGAATATATTCGGCCACTGTGTTTATCGCAGTTGACGCAGGGCAGGTTACAATAAGCTTTAAATCGCCAATCTTAGTATTAAAATTGTCAAGTGGGAATATAGGTCTTGTTGAATTAAACAGTGACAGTCACTCCGAATGAAATCTTGTGCACTCCAGTAGGAAGTGGGTCTCATCATCAATACGATTACAAACCCTACAGATTCTATCCTCAACTGGAAGTTGACAATATCTTTCTCTTTCAATTGGTAAATTGTGGGCACTGATTCAAATCCTGAACATTGATACACTGTGACTTCTGTTAGGTATATTTATTACTGCTTTTTCTACCATAAATTCTGACTTAAACGACCTATATGTTCTTAATTTACTAACTTCAGCCTACTTTTCTTTCCAATTATTGCCATATTTAACCCAGAGTACCTTCTTGATATGCCTTAATAACCACTTTGAGGCTATACAACTTTGATTTTCCCATACATGACCACATCCTAGTGCAAATAACATTTTTCGCAGAAGTTCTGTGTATTTGATACTCTATTGGTCTCAATCTGTTCCATATATGCTCTATACAGTAACGAGGTTGTATCTGACGACAAGATATGTCTGTAAAATTGTATACTCTTCAGAATGTCATAAAATTTGACACGTACTCTACCAAGTTCGCCATGTACAGCTAATTTTAGTGCTCTAGAATGTACACCAAACATTTGTTTACAGAACTTATATGAACCCATTCAGTTTCTTTGTTCTTACAAAGAATAAGCTCACAGGTGTATGATTGTGTATAAGTGAGTATATACTGATTAACTGTGAGTAAATGAGTAACTGTGAGTAGATAATGAGTAACTGGGAGTAGATATTGAGTAACTGTGAGTATTCAGTGAGTAACTGTGAGTAGATATTTGGTAACTGTGTGCATAGACTGAGTAACTGAGTATATACTGAGTAAATGTGAGGAAATGAGTCATTGAGTATACAGTGAGTAACTGTGAGTAGATATTGAGTAACTGTGAGTAAATGAGTAACTGTGAGTAGATATTGAGTAACTGTGAGTAATTGAGTAACTGTGAGTAGATACTGAGTAACTGTGAGTAGATACTGAGTAACTGTGAGTAACTGAGTAAATGTGAATAAATGAGTCATTGAGTATACAGTGAGTAACTGTGAGTAGATATTGAGTAACTGTGAGTAAATGGGTAACTGTGAGTAGATATTGAGTAACTGTGAGTAATTAAGTAACTGTGAGTAGATATTGAGTAACTGTGAGTAAATGAGCAACAGTGAGTAGATATTGAGTAAATGTGAGTGTATATTGAGTAACTGTGAGTAGATATTGAGTAACTGTGAGTAATTGAGTAACTGTGAGGAGATATTGAATAACTGTGAGTATTCAGTGAGTAACTGTGAGCCCATAAACAAAGAGCTATGAGTCATGCTCTACATCGTTATCACAGCTAACTTGGATAAAGTTGTATTTGGCCACACACTGACAGTATTGGGAAAACCGCTATTCTAATCTTATTTCTTGCTAATTCCTGTTCCTTTGTCTTTAATTCTCGACAAGTACTTCGTATGAACTTTAAATATGCTTTCTGTACTACTAATCTTATTGCTGCAGTCCACGTCACGCCGATCAATAGTTGCTCATTAGGAGCGAGTATAGTCCATTCATGCGTGCATGATATTGCCTTCTTTCTACACTATTCCCCCTTTCTTCCTCTTGGTAAATTCAGTTTGTATTATGTTTACTATAAAGTCTGAAAAATGGGACCGAGTTACTTCATATGTAAGTTTTATATATAGAGCAACACCTCAGTTCTATCTTGACATCATTGTTAATACACCTGTTCTATTGTTATTTAATTCTTTAATTCTCTAAGGACTTGACCCCGCAGCTATGCAGAACAAGAGACTCCCCTTCAAAGAGCTATGAGTCATGCTGTACATCGTTATCATAGCTAAATTGGCGAAATTTATATTTCCCCACACACTGACATCATTGATAATTCCATGCTCCTTTGTTATTTCTCGACAGACTTGACAACTGCATTTACATAGGACAATTGTCTCTCCATAAACAAAGAGCCGTATACGCTGACACACTAACATTATTGGGAAAACCCCTGTTCTGTTGTTATTTCATGCTAATTCCCTGTTCCTTTGTCTTTAATTCTCGACAAGTACAGACGCGTCTATACAGAACAATAGACTCCCATAAACAAAGAGCCATGTGTCACATTCATTGCCATCACAGCTAAATGGGGAAAAATTATATGTCAACACCCCTTCACCAAGACTATAGGTACTCACCACTTTATTGTGACTTAACCGTTGGGCCGTACATTATGGAGGCACATATGTGCTTGTTTAAACTAACTTTTCTACAGATTACTGATAATTGATTAGTGATATTAATATTTTTAACATATGTTAATAAAATACTTGTGTCAAGCTATAGAAATATATGAAATATGCTCGTCAGCTCAGGTAGACGGGCCAATGAATGAAGCAATCCTATGAAAATCCCGACTTTTATACACCTATGTAGAAGTACCTGGCACAGCTCTTCTATTGTCTAATTAAATCTACCAATCAGAGAACAGCTTTTCTATTATCTAAAAATATCTACCAATCAGAGCGCAGCTCTTCTATTTGACAGACTTCTCCCCCCTGTTCTAGGTAGACCCATAGTCTCCCAATAATCATTGATGGGTGAGTCATGCTCTACATTATTATCATAGCTAAATGGAAGCAATTTATTTATGCCCACACATACTGTTATGCATGTTGTCTTCATGTTTTATTGGACATGTCCCATCTCATAACTACAAATCTCTCCACAAAGGTTACAGGATTTCCGCTTTACGCTTGACCAATATAAATTGGAAGCAATTTATTTATGCCCACACATACTGCTATACATGTTGTCTTCATGTTTTATTGGACATTTCCCATCTCATAACTACAAATCTCTCCACAAAGGTTACAGGGTTTCCGCTTTACGCTTGTCCAATATAAATATTTTACTCACAGGATCTTGTTCGTATATTTCACCTATATGTGTTTAAAATATAATTGTGTGTACTGTCCTTAATACATGTAAAGGGTAAATAAACTGAATTGATTTCTAAGCTCTACTACATGTACAAATCTCTGTTTCGTTTCTTAACGAGGCACCATGTAAAACTTTAATCAGTATATACCACACGCGTATCGGTTAACCATGACTTCTCCCCAAAGAGGTAATTAAATACAAGCGTTTCTTTCATATACTCACAGTCGAGCGCACCCCGTGCCATCATCAATGAACTATAAGGGACAATAATAGGATAATCACTCCTTTTTGTAGGCGCTTTTGTGTTCCGTTTTCATCTTTTTTGAAGGGTAGTAACCGAGAATAAATGCTAATTGACGTTATTCAAATGTAACATGCCCGGTTATTTGTGAGTTTTTTGGGATTAAGATCATTCTTCAGTGGAAATATAGTCTTCTTGCCCGTACAGGCCAGGTTAACATGGCATCAATGTATTTATAACACTTCACACACTCAATTGGACTTTGGTTAATATGGAAGTTATGGTTAGCAGTCCTGTTGCTACCAAAAGTGACAATTTAAGTCTTTTTTTTGTTTTTACGTTGGCCGATAAACCCCAGTCTAGGAAGGCAATTCACTGGCTCACTCCACAACTTCGGGGATTGATTACTGCCATTATCTAAATTAACAAGCAGATCATTATATATTATGTATATATATATTATATGTATTAAATAGGATAGGGGTTAGAACATTGCAATATGTGTTAGCGACTGGATTTCTATAGATTCTATTGACGCAGACTCTTGATGATGGGGTAGCGTGTGATATATCATACACTACTTTTAATATCCTAATATTTCAAGCGTCTGGTCCGTCATTCATGATTCAGCCGTCGTCCATTAGAGAATATCCGCGTCTATAATCCAAAGACCTATTCCATATTCAATATAACAGTATTAGCACCAAATTCAAAAAGACATTCGTGGTGGACCCTGTGCCCTATAGCCCGTAGGGGATAGGTTACACCAGGGTGCGGGTGCGCCACAGATGCGTGCGCATGCGTACGATGAGGTCACTCCCGACACACACATACACGCATACACACAAGATTGGTGTCAGATTGTGAGTGATTATGTGTGATTGTTATTTTAAGTGATTTTGTGAGTGATTATGTGTGATTGATATTGTGAATAAGTGATTATGTGAGTGATTACGTGTGATTGCATGTGTTAATGTTTGTATATAAGTGATTATATGAAAGTGATTATGTGAGTGGTTGTGTCTGATTTTATGTATGAGTGATTGTGGTTATGTGTAAGTGATTATGTGTGAGTGATTGTCTGATTTGATTGTGGGTACTATGATTACTGAATGAGTGATATGCGTCGATAGCTATGTTTCGGGAGCCTATCTTTATGTATACTATGATTGTCTTTTTGAATTTGGTGCTAATACTGTTATATGGAATATGGAATAGGTCTTTGGATTATAGACGCGGATATTCTCTAATGGACGACGGCTGAATCATGAATGACGGACCAGACGCTTGAAATATTAGGATATTAAAAGTAGTGTATAATATATCACACGCTACCCCACCATCAAGGGTCTGCGTCAATAGAATCTATAGAAATTCAGTCGCTAACACATATTGCAATGTTCTAACCCCTATCCTATTTAATATATATAATATATATATACATAATATATAATGATCTGCTTGTTAATTTAGATAATGGCAGTAATCAATCCCCGAAGTTGTGGAGTGAGCCAGTGAATTGCCTTCTTAGACTGGGGTTTATCGGCCAACGTAAAAACAAAAAAAAGACTTAAATTGTCACTTTTGGTAGCAACAGGACTGCTAACCATAACTTCCATATTAACCAAAGTCCAATTGAGTGTGTGAAGAGTTATAAATACATTGGTGCCATGTTAACCTGGCCTGTACGGGCAAGAAGACTATATTTCCACTGAAGAATGGTCTTAATCCCAAAAAACTCACAAATAACCGGGCATGTTACATTTGAATAACGTCAATTAGCATTTATCCTCGGTTACTACCCTTCAAAAAAGATGAAAACGGAACACAAAAGCGCCTACAAAAAGGAGTGATTATCCTATTATTGTCCCTTATAGTTCATTGATGATGGCACGGGGTGCGCTCGAATGTGAGTATATGAAAGAAACGCTTGTATTTAATTACCTCTTTGGGGAGAAGTCATGGTTAAACGATACGCGTGTGGTATATACTGATTAAAGTTTTACATGGTGCCTCGTTAAGAAACGAAACAGAGATTTGTACATGTAGTAGAGCTTAGAAATCAATTCAGTTTATTTACCCTTTACATGTATTAAGGACAGTACACAAAATTATATTTTAAACACATATAGGTGAAATATACGAACAAGATCCTGTGGGTAAAATATTTATATTGGACAAGCGTAAAGCGGAAACCCTGTAAATTTGTGGAGAGATTTGTAGTTATGAGATGGGAAATGTCCAATAAAACATGAAGGCAACATGTATAGCAGTATGTGTGGGCATAAATAAATTGCTTCCAATTTATATTGGTCAAGCGTAAAGCGGAAACCCTGTAACCTTTGTGGAGAGATTTGTAGTTATGAGATGGGAAATGTCCAATAAAACATGAAGACAACATGCATAACAGTATGTGTGGGCATAAATAAATTGCTTCCATTTAGCTATGATAATACTGTAGAGCATGACTCACACGTCAATGATTATTGGGAGACTATGGGTCTACCTAGAATATGGGGGAGAAGTCTGTCAAATAGAAGAGCTGCGCTCTGATTGGTAGATATTTTTAGATAATAGAAAAGCTGTTCTCTGAGGTGTATAAAAGTCGGGATTTTCATAGGATGGCTTCATTCATTGACCCGTCTACCAGAGCTGACGAGCATATTTCATATATTTCTATAGCTTGACACAAGTATTTTATTAACATATGTTAAAAATATTAATATCACTAATCAATTATCAGTAATCTGTAGAAAAGTTAGTTTAAACAAGCACATATGTGCCTCCATAATTTTGATATCGATTTTTTTTTTCATGAATCAATGGCGGTAACACTCGAAATTGTTAGCCTGACCTGTACGGCCCAACGGTTATGTCACAATAAAGTGGTGAGTACCTATAGTCTTGGTGAAGGGGTGTTGACGTATATAATTTTTCCCCATTTAGCTGTGATGGCAATGAATGTGACACATGGCTCTTTGTTTATGGGAGTCTATTGTTCTGTATAGACGCGTCTGTACTTGTCGAGAATTAAAGACAAAGGAACAGGGAATTAGCATGAAATAACAACAGAACAGGGGTTTTCCCAATAATGTTAGTGTGTCAGCGTATACGGCTCTTTGTTTATGGAGAGACAATTGTCCTATGTAAATGCGGTTGTCAAGTCTGTCGAGAAATAACAAAGGAGCATGGAATTATCAATGATGTCAGTGTGTGGGGAAATATAAATTTCGCCAATTTAGCTATGATAACGATGTACAGCATGTCTCAGAGCTCTTTGAAGGGGAGTCTCTTGTTCTGCATAGCTGCGGGGTCAAGTCCTTAGAGAATTAAAGAATTAAATAACAATAGAACAGGTGTATTAACAATGATGTCAAGATAGAACTGAGGTGTTGCTCTATATATAAAACTTACATATGAAGTAACTCGGTCCCATTTTTCAGACTTTATAGTAAACATAATACAAACTGAATTTACCAAGAGGAAGAAAGGGGGAATAGTGTAGAAAGAAGGCAATATCATGCACGCATGAATGGACTATACTCGCTCCTAATGAGCAACTATTGATCGGCGTGACGTGGACTGTAGCAATAAGATTAGTAGTACAGAAAGCATATTTAAAGTTCATACGAAGTACTTGTCGAGAATTAAAGACAAAGGAACAGGAATTAGCAAGAAATAAGATTAGAATAGCGGTTTTCCCAATACTGTCAGTGTGTGGCCAAATACAACTTTATTCAAGTTAGCTGTGATAACGATGTAGAGCATGACTCATAGCTTTTAGTTTATGGGCTCACAGTTACTCACTGAATACTCACAGTTACTCAATATCTCCTCACAGTTACTCAATTACTCACAGTTACTCAATATCTACTCACAGTTACTCAATATACACTCACATTTACTCAATATCTACTCACAGTTGCTCATTTACTCACAGTTACTCAATATCTACTCACAGTTACTCAATTACTCACAGTTACTCAATATCTACTCACAGTTACTCGTTTACTCACAGTTACTCAATATCTACTCACAGTTACTCACTGTATACTCAATGACTCATTTATTCACATTTACTCAGTTTCTCAGGTACTCAGTATCTACTCACAGTTACTCAATTACTCACAGTTACTCAATATCTACACAATCATACACCTGTGAGCTTATTCTTTGTAAGAACAAAGAAACTGAATGGGTTCATATAAGTTCTGTAAACAAATGTTTGGTGTACATTCTAGAGCAGTAAAATTAGCTGTACATGGCGAACTTGGTAGAGTACGTGTCAAATTTTATGACATTCTGAAGAGTATACAATTTTACAGACATATCTTGTCGTCAGATGATACAACCTCGTTACTGTATAGAGCATATATGGAACAGATTGAGACCAATAGAGTATCAAATACACAGAACTTCTGCGAAAAATGTTATTTGCCCTAGGATGTGGTCATGTATGGGAAAATCAAAGTTGTATAGCCTCAAAGTGGTTATTAAGGCATATCAAGAAGGTACTCTGGGTTAAATATGGCAATAATTGGAAAGAAAAGTAGTCTGAAGTTAGTAAATTAAGAACATATAGGTCGTTTAAGTCAGAATTTATGGTAGAAAAAGCAGTAATAGATATACCTAACAGAAGTCACAGTGTATCAATGTTCAGGATTTGAATCAGTGCCCACAATTTACCAATTGAAAGAGAAAGATATTGTCAACTTCCAGTTGAGGATAGAATCTGTAGGGTTTGTAATCGTATTGATGATGAGACCCACTTCCTACTGGAGTGCACAAGATTTCATTCGGAGTGACTGTCACTGTTTAATTCAACAAGACCTATATTCCCACTTGACAATTTTAATACTAAGATTGGCGATTTAAAGCTTATTGTAACCTGCCCTGCGTCAACTGCGATAAACACAGTGGCCGAATATATTCACAAATGTGAAGCTATGAATAAACCAGTGTAATATGTAATTTTGCTAATTTCTCGTGCATTTTTATTATCACCTCTGCCGCTGTAACTTACAGACTAGACTGGCGGTCTGTCAGGAGTTTAAGTTAACAGAAATCTGTATAAAGGCTAGTCTAAAAAGCACATTTTCCCCTCCAAATATTTTAATTATCGATTTTTTATAAGAAGGCTGCCAAGACCGTCTAACACATTCAGATTTCTGTTGGGTAAATATGGCCTAGAGCACGCTGAAAAGGAACAAAGCTCTGGCACGCGTTGACACACAGCAATAAAAATTTACAAAAGGGATTAATTAGCCATTTATTGTCACTTAGACTGATATTTAAGAAACTGATGAAAAGTGCTGACAAAGTAAAATTTGTGTGTCAAAGAAAGCACACTTAAGGCGCGAACTTAGCTGAGCAGATAGATGTGTATGGACTAACGATTACCAGATGCTGTACGATTGAGTGTATTTTACACAGGACGTATGAACGGGGGACAGCACGATAAGAGGGATGAGGAGTAATAAACTAGCCGCGATAGATGTTGCTTTTAGCTTGATCAGGGTTATGTGGTATTGAAGCATGGTGAATGAAGAGGGATGTATACGCGAACCTATATATAGGTATGGACAAGTCTGAACTTGTTTAATAACTCCTATATGCCTCTTTGTTTGTGGGGAGTCTGCATAGATGCAAGTCTGTACATGTTGAGAACTAACAAAGGAGCATATGACAAGTCTGTACTTGTCGAGAAATGACAAAGGAGCAGGGAATTAACAATAGCCCTTATGAAAATATACCACACTTTACCACAAAATACTACAGCAAACTTGTGGTAAAGTGAGGTATTTTGTAGTAAACTATAGATGAGGTATAGTATTTTGTGGTACTCTATAGTTACTACAATTTACTACAGTGTCAGTGTAGTATTTACTACAGCAGTGCTTTAATATACTACAAAAACCAAAGCATACCACAACTCAAGTGTAGTATTTTGTGGTAATTTGTAGTTTCTACAGTTTACTACAGTGTCAGTGTAGTATTTACTACAGCAGTGTTTTACTGTGAGACAGTGTTGTTGAACTATACTACAAACTGCAACACATCTGTAGTATTTTGTGGTTTCTATAGTTTACTACAGTGTCAGTGTAGCAGTGTTTTACTGTGAGACAGTGTTGTTGAGCTATACTACAAACTGCAACACATCTGTACAGTGTCAGTGTAGTATTCACTACAGCAGTGTTTTACTGTACCGGTACTACGGAGTTGTTGAGCTATGCTAAAAAAAAACAAGCATACCACAACACAATTGTAGTATTTTGTGGTTTCTACAATATACTACAGTGCCAGTATAGTATTCTCTATAGCAGTGTTTTACTGTACTAAAGAATCATAACCACAACACAAGTGTAGTATTTTGGACCCTATATGATCCAGATCTTATAGGATTTGCAATTTTATATGATCATATATGATTCAATATCAGTTCACAACATCCAAGTAATGTTCTCCATATTTGGCTGCTCATAGTTGGGGAGAGAGATTTTGTACCACAAATCTCCAATCTGCTGCTCATGAGGCTTCAAATATCAATTTTGGTAGTTTCATATGAAATTCATCTTAAATTTTAACTTGAATTTAATACAAACTCATGATTAATATTTTCAATAACTATACTATATTACAATTGAATTGAAGGATTAATTTTATTTTAATATTGTGTGAATATTCTATCGTTATGCTGATATTTGACTGAAGTATTTTGAAATGTCATTTAGGAAATGCTAATAAAAATTGACAAAAAAAATCTAATTGCCATCCATCATAGTTCGATATCTAAACAAATGCAAGGTCACTGAAAACTAAATTTAAATATTCTAACTCAAATTGAATTCACTAATAATCTTCTTCTGCAATTTATTATAATTGGAATAAATGTATGAAGTTTTGAATTTTTGATTGTTTTGAATTAAAGTTTTATTTAAAATTGAATTAAGGATGTCCGTAATTAACTTCTCGAATAATGTGTGTTGTTGCATTCATAATTGTGTAATATGAGGAAAAAACAAAGAAAAAATATAAGTCGGTGTGCATTGTTTAGCTGTTGACACTGTTAAAAAGACGGGCCCATGCTCCATGTGATAACCTAGAAAACAAAGGGAATAGCCCAGGTTTTGAATCCTATTCACAAAAAAATTATATAAATATTATTTAACTTTTTCTTATATTCTAACTGTTTGAAGACATTCACAATGGCTATCAAAATTTATCAAATTGGATGAATGTTGCTGCACAAAATTCTCGGCTAGAAGACTTTTAAAGGAAATCCATATCGCTTAATCTAACTGGCAAAAACTGCTGCAAAAGAAAAAATCACCAGCAGACATCCCTTAAACCTTGATTGTCATCACTTCATTATGAAATATGTTTTGTTATCATTCAACTACTTGAACATTCTCATGAATTAATAAACTTCTGATCAGTTCAAATGGTTTCCCAATCTAAATGGTATTTACAAAATCTCTCTACTCCAAATGGAGGGGAGGTAACTCTGCTTGTTGACACTAGGTGGCGCTGCACAGAGACAACAAAGTTTTTTTTGCAGTTATTTAGCTGACTGATTTGAGGACAGTAACAGTCATATTTCCGATTATATATGACTGATGGAACTGATTGATGGTAAGTACCTTTTGCAACTTGTAGGCTAAAATAGCATTCTAAAGTCTCCATTTGTTAAGTCTGGAATATTTTGGACTAGTTTAAAATATATTTTAGTTATATAAGTAACTTTGTCAGGTTTGTATATTACACTGTAAATACAACCACCAAAACATTATACTGCCTAGAAAAGATTTATTTATCTCACCGGTTTATGAAGGAAAGATGGCTTGTTGGTTGATTTTCTCGTCTTCTCTAATTTATGGGTAGGATAGTTAGGCATGCCCAGTGTAATTAACCTTAGATATAAAATGCTGTCTAACATATATTTTAATGGCAGAGAATTGTATTTATTATGAGGTTTTCAATAGCTGCACAGACATGTATATTTTGTTAATTTAAATAACCGGTCCACCTCACAAGAATAGACCAGTTTGTCTTAGTGGTCCATTGTGTAAGGGATTAACCATGCTGGGTGACTCTTTGCACAGTTCAATGTGAGAAACCCAGACGGGGGTGTTTTTACAATCTCATTGTGTCATTTCCTGTACTGGTATATTTGTGAACATCTACCTTCAATAGTCAAGCCATTTCAGATGTTTACTTGAAAAAATTGACATAACATATGAATGAATTGATAACAGTTGATTTGTGATTCTTTCAAGTCCTGGCTTTTATTTCATATTGTCGGTTTCACAGTCTGAGCTTCCTGTCCTGTCAAATTGCATCTCACCCCATCATAATGAACAGTTTATCAATGATGTTTTTATTATGACGTTCACAGCTTCACTGTGGATTCTGGTGAAAGAGTAAAAATACACTTACAACACAGCTTTGCCCAGTTCCGGGTAGGCCTAATGTACCTGTGTGTTCCTGACAACCCGAACTTGGGATGCTTTCGTCGAGCTAAGGGCTGATCTATATGATATGACAAATTGTGGTTAGTATCATCCATTGTTCATCAACACTCCATCATATGCCTCTTACATATCAATATAAACGTAAATTGGTCTTGTTGTCTAAGCTTTAATACGTGTTGCACCCCATTTATGTACTTTTCAATTGTGATGGGGGGGGATGTACATGCTTTCGTCCAGTTTTACACATTATCAGGTCAAATGTCATTTATTAGAATTTCCAGGTATTTTGGTTACTCAGATGTCCTGTTGATTGTTGATTACTTTATATGAATAAATAAATAAACATTCCTACAAAATTATTTTTGGCCATGTCAGTGTTTCAAACACATTTTCGCATTGCTTATTTCAATATTTAAAGTTAGTACAGAATTAAGTTGAAAATTGTTGAATTTATTTTCAAAATAAATCATGATATATGTTAATAATTGTTTTTCCCACAGGAGATCACACAGCCTACAAAGAAGATGAGCAAGACAGTTTGTGATGCCCGGAAGAATGAGCCAAACAACATCCTTGAGAAGTTAAAAAAGCAGCGACAAGGAAACCTTCCAGTGGCACCTGTTCATGACGAGTCACATGATGTAAGTATAAATTCAACTATCATGACTATTCAGCTAAATCCCTAGGCTATTATCAAATAATTCATTATTTTGACTATTGATATTTCTCATTAATTGTCTCATCTACATGTATTTTACTGATCCCTTTTAGATAACTATTTCTAATAATATTAATCAAAATTTCTCTCAATGTGGACAAAATATGTGCATGTGATTTTGGTATTCTTCTTCTTTGTAGGATTCTAGTAGCCGAGCAGACCTGAGGGCTCTGCAGAAAGAAGTTGAAGAGCTGAGAGTGGAGAACCAGTCTCTGAAGTCAGAAAACAGGTCTTTGAAAGTCGCCTTATCTACATTTACTGGTAAGATTTTAAATTTGAGTTTTTGCAAGTTTGCTAACCAATGCATATTAAATGACACCGAATTCTAATGGTTAACAAGCGATCACTTGTAAATAATCATTTAATGTAATTAATCTTAGTAAATAATAATTTAATGAGATTTGAAGGTTTTAAAACATTGTTGATCCTTCGTCAACATGATTCTGCAATTTATGACTATTAACATTCTGACTGAATATTATCAATCCAACTGTCAGTACACATTTTGTATCTTTTATTTCACAGAACTGCCATCTGTATTTGATGACATCAAGACCTCGGTGAAGACAATGAAGAAGGTGGCATCACGTCAGGCATAGACTCGCCCAGCCGAACCACGTCAGCTGCTGACACCATCAACATCCGAACCCTTGCCCATCATACGCCATCACCCTCATCACCTGATCCATCAACTGGATCATCCGATGATTTAATTGGAGAAAGAAGACATTCATTTCAATATTGGTAAGTATTTCTTACCCATCACAAGAACACAGTAGTAATCATAATATGGGTTCCTTCATAATAACTTAATTAAATTCAATTAACTGTAATCAAATGCCGTTGTCAACAAGTTCAGACTAGCAGTAATGTCCATTTGAAGTGTATACTAAATAATTTGCCAACTCAAAAATTTTTCTTTCTTTTCTCCTTCCAGTTGAAACTCGTAGAGTATTCCCCGACAAGAGAGAAGCGGACATCAAAGCCAGTATTCGCCTGAAGCTGAACAATTCTTCGAAGCAATGAAAGAAGTAGTATTTTTACATTAACGAAGTGTTTGGACATTAACTGTGTGCATTTTATTATGTTGTATGGAGCGATTCAGTGCTAGTAGAATAAATATAGTATTCTATAAGAAATTATTGTGTTATTTTCATTGTGTTATCAGGGCGTTGTCATTCTCTGAAATAGATTATTCTACAATGTTGTTCAGTATTGAGGATGTAATATAAATACCCAGTCCAAAGTGAAGCTATCAATCTATAGTTTTTTACAATGTTGTTCAGTATTGAGGATGTAATATAAATACCCAGTCCAAAGCTCAAAGTCCAATGTGAAGCTATCAATCTATAACGCCTTTGATTTCCATCAAAATCTATAATGCTATAGTGTTCTATATAAAGTAATGAAGCTATAGATACTATAAAATTGCATAGAGAGCTATAGTTAATTTATGGTAATCTATAGTTAATTTATAGTAAGCTATATTTAATTTGTAGTAAGCTATAGTTCATTTGTAGTAAGCTATAGTTCATTTGTAGTAAGCTATAGTTCATTTGTAGTAAGCTATAGTTCAGTAGTAACTATAATTCATTTGTAGTAAGCTATAGTTCATCTGTAGTAAACTATAATTCATTTGTAGTAAGCTATAGTTCATCTGTAGTAAACTATAATTCATTTGTAGTAAGCTATAGCTCATTTGTAGTAAACTATAGTTCATTTGTAGTAAGCTATAGCTCATTTGTAGTAAGCTATAGTTAATTTGTAGTAAGCTATAGTTAATTTGTAGTAAGCTATAGATTTCAACTATAGATTTTTATGGTAAATTTTCATAAGGGATAGTATGACTCACCACTCTTTGTTTATGGGGAGTCTATTGTGCTGCATAGACACGTCTGTACTTGTCGAGAACTAAAGACAAAGGAGCAGGCAATAACAATAGAACAGGGGTTTCCCAATGATGTCATGATCTAAAAATAGAACTGAGGTGTTGCTCTATAAACAGAACTTACATGTGAACACAAGGAGTATTAAATAACAAAACAATGAGCATTAGATAATAAGTAACAAAAACACTATTTTGGGCATTATTACATATAAGATTGTGTCAGAAGCAAGGTAACTTGGGTGAAAATACTGTGGTTTTTGATATATATAAAGTATAGACAAAATATATTCCAGTCAAGAATACACATGTAAATACCTATGTAATCTATTTGGTGAGCCACGAAATCCCTAAGGCAAGCGGCTCTTAAAAGTCAACAAATCAATCAATCATATGAGATAAAAAGGACTAATACATATGAAGTAACAAAACGGGGGTTATTAGATATTAAGTAACAAAAACACTATTTTGGGCATTATTACATATAGGATTGTGTCAGAAGCAAGGTGACTTGGGTGAAAATACTGTGATTTTTGATATTGATCATGAAGTGCATGTCTCATTAAGACCTCATTTTGACATCATAATTACACGAAACATGTTTAAATGTGATACAGTCATTTAGTGTAATTTACAGCCATTCCAACAATATCAGTTTTCCCCATATAATGTCACCGGACAATGTACCTTTCCCACACGGTGAGGTAAGGCGGGTCCCAACAAGACCGGTGGACAAGAATAACAGCCGAAGTGGTCCTCCCTCACCGCTACCGCCCCAGTACGGTTAATACATTAACCAGTAAATCAACCAACAACGATGATAAACATACCTTTTAGGGACTAAAGAGATGTTCCAAAAGAGGACTTCCAACTATGCACAATTATTCTATATTTTCAAAATGCCCCTCGATATTTAGTCACTCAGTCACTTGTAAACGGTTACATGGGTCGGTCCCATTATACACACTTTATAGTAAACATAATACAGACTGACTTTAACGAGAGGGGGGAAAAATGGGTGAGTAGTATAGAAAGAAAGCAATATCATGTACGCATGATTGGACTATGCTCGCTCTAAATGAGCTACTATTGAACCGTGCGGGGGTAGACTATAGTAATACAATTCAGACAGAATGAGTAGTAGAGAAACTGAAAAGCGGAAAAACTGTGACCTTTGTGGAGAGATCATTAGTTATGGGATGGAACCTGTCCGATAAACAACATGAATTATAGTATATGTGGGCAGATAAAATTTAGCTTTTGATGACAATGTATAGTATGACTCATGGTTCTTTGTTTATTGTCTATTGCGCTGCATAGGCGTGTCTGAACAGGGGTTTTTCCCAATGATGTCATGATCTAAAAATAGAACTGATGTGATGCTCTATAAATAGAACTTACATATGAAGTAACAAAACGGGGATTAATACTTATTAAGTAACAAAAAATATTAGGTAAAAAAATAGGGAGCAATACTTATTAAGTAACAAAAAAGCAGGGAGCGGGACTATTACATATAACGTTGTTTTCCAACTGTCTATTTGTCTACTACTTTAAATATTAGGATTAAAAATTTAGTTTCGGAGGCCCTGAAACAATTAAACAGATTGCCTTAGCTTGGGCTTGGCTACTATTATTTTTGTCTGTTAAATTTTCCTTTCCAAAACTCATTTCCGCAGTATTATGGTAAACTAATTATCTATTCTTCCTACTTATTTACATTAATGTACCCCCTTCTGATCAAAACCATGCAAACATCCTTATTTTTGTTGCTAATTATGACAGTGACACTTCACTCAGACACCCACCGTGAAGTAATCTGCACAGGTGTGAACAAGCTTAGCAGGTTTTTAAAGTTTAAATTGGACTGTTAAACCGACTTGATGAAAAAAACTTAGTGTAATAGTTATCCAGAATAAACAGGAATTCGAGTAGGTCCCATTAGACAGGATAAAAATGTATTTGACGATAGAATTCAAGCAAAAATTAGGGATTAATTCATCAGAAGTATAGCTGGACACATTTTGCCCGATTTCTAGCCTTTCATTTTTGTACAAAATCCGAAATTCAAACGTTTATTTCTCGGAAAGTTTCCATGCTACGCTTTTGAAATTTGGCATGCTTGCTACTTATAGGGTGATCTAGAAAAAATTACCTCACTTTTTGTAAGTTCGGCTTCGTTTTTTAATTATCCAACTTTTAAGACAAACGACCGTAAAAAGGTACATTTTTTCAATTTATTTTAGTAAAATAGTTATAAAAAATGAGATAAAGTTTACTAGTTCGAATTGTCTCCTACCAAGGTATACCATCAAAGTTGAAACAAAACCAACAGTTTTCATGAAATTTCAATTGAAAAATGGACGCTATTGTTTTTATTTTAATTTTTTAAAATTGGAATATTTTCTACACAGTAGCAGCGTCAGTTATACAAATCATATAGTTGGAATCCCTACGATGTATGCTTTCATAAAATATCTAGTTTATTATGGTTATCTTGTATATTTATTGATACAGACGACAAATTTTCATGGGGGTGCAAAAACTGCCTCTAAGGGGATAGCTATCCTTACAGAATTTTCGCTTTCATAATCCAAAGAGCTATTCCATATAACAACATCGGCACCAAATACAAAAAATAACAACAAAGAACATAGCATAAATACTCAAAGGCTAGTCTCCTGCAAGAGAAAATCGGTCCACACTTTTCCATGATTTTTTGTTAAAGTCGGTATCTAGAGAATGATGCATCTCAGTCACGATTTGCTTGTGCCTGTTCTTATGAACACCTGCAATACTGGTTTGTGACATTGATTAAAATCTTCACATTCAACACAGGATGTAGCAAATTCTACTAGTCGAGAAATGTATACGCTATATATCTATATATGATGTGCCTTTAAGGCTATCCATAGTTTCATTCAAATCCAGTGAAGGTTGATATATATCCTTCTCTGCATCATTTATATAGCGATTATCCGCAGCTTGAAGAAGATCTATATAATCTTTGGCGAATGAGAAGGAACAGGCTTTGAATTGAAAGCAACCGCATATAGTCGTACACATAAGAGAACAGATATAGGTCAGACAGAAGGGGTTGTGGGGGGTCTAATCGTGTATTTGCGCCTACTCGTGTCAGCGCCAAATCGTGTAAAAAAATTGCGCCTAATAACGTGTTGCGCCTAATCGTGTAGGAAATTTGCGGTTAATGGTGGAACTGCGCCTAATCGTGTACGAAATTTGCGCTTAATTGTGGAACTGCGCCTAATCGTGTACGGAATTTGCGCCTATTTGCGCAGGAGGCTGCGTCTAATCATGTAACTGCTCCTAATCATTTGAACGAACTTACGCCTAATTTTGCGTTGCGCCTAATCGTGTAGAGAAATTGCTCCTAATTGTGGAACTGCGTCTATTCGTGTAGGAGATTTGCTCCTAATTCTGGAAATGCGCCTATTCGTGCGAGAAATATGCTCCTAATTGTGGAACTGCGCCTAATCGTGTAGAAAATTTGCGTCTAACTGTGGAAATGCGCCTAATTGTGTATAGAGGCTGCGCCTAATCGTGCACAACGTGAAGACATATAAAGCTTAAACGTGTTCAACGCGCCTAATCGTATAATGACCGTGTAATCATGAAAACGACCTAATATAGAGCAGGAATAGTGATTTGAAGCCAGACAGTTATTTACTGAATTGCTGGATCCACCCCGCATTCAAGTTTTTCGACTGTATTTTTGAAAGGCTACTAACAGGACAGTTCATGGATATCGGATATAATCTGTTCTAAATCCATGCTCTGATTCATCATTTCATTTTCGGAGCTAATGCTGCAAAAGGACGTAAAAGCGTTGAAATGACCATGATGAAATGTTTCCGAAATCCGCCAATTTCAACCTACACAAAGTAATGAAAATGTAGATATGGGGAAGCGGATCTTCTCTTTGTGTGTGTATGAGTGAAACCGTTGAAACGAGATGTCCGCCTCTGTTTTTGTGATCCTTAGAGTTAGTTCTCGCGAAAGTTGGAGGTTTGGTACTTGATATGCTCAACCTGGACTTTTTCATTTTTTTTCACCCACCAATGAAAATCCTGCACTTCAATTTTGAAAATTTGAATTCACTAATCAAAAGTCAACCAACATTGCAAATCGTGAGCCGCACAAGAGCCTGTATAATGATATGTCATTCTCGCAGCACCATCAGTATATTAAAGGGAGACAGCTCAAGTAGGACTAGTCCCATGGGCATATGTAGAAAGGTGGTTCATAAGATAAACGCTGTTGTTTGATTGAGGGTTGGGACAGAACTTTTCTGCCCTGTACTTCCATTTGTATATTAGTATTTTGTAATACCCGAGTATCATTTTCGGAGACTACCGATTGACTGCCTGCAATGGTGGATATAGTAAAACTGAAAAGAATAGCTACTTCCTGAGTAGCAGATTTCTTTCCCAGAGTTTCAATTCAAAATAGTAGCTATTTGTTTGAAACAGCCCCCCAAAACACACGAAAACTGGCCATAATACCAAGCTGATCTGTATGTAGTGGTATTACTATTATACATACACCCGGTACTGGCACTGAACACAAGAGTGCATGAAACAACAAGTGGCAAGACATCCATCTCAGAATATTGCAGTTCTCAGACATGTCAGATAATATTATTTCTAAGTTTAAGTTCAATTGATTATTTTCACTACATACATGCACATATATTCCTAACACCACTCCATGTGTTGGCCTAGTTTTAGCTTGACCTCTTCATTCGTCAGAAACTAGATTCAGCATAGATACATGTACAGCCCCTAGAGATATGGTAGGGCAGCTCTTTACACATGTATATGTTGCGTCCTGAACTGTATTTCTCTGAACTGAGGTCAATCTTTGGAAGAGTGACCATAGAGGGCTTCCATACTTTAGCGCGTATCAATCTGATATCTTCTAGGAAAACAATCAACAGTATTATTCAATACAGGTAAGGGATGAAGGACATACTAAGTGACTATATATAGGCCTAAAAAACCTGTCAACCACTGAAGGATAACTATTCAGGTCTGAGAACGAATAAACAATTTGGAAATATTTTTGTACGTGCACTTCGAATAGCACTGAAATCAAAAATTGTCTAGATCCCATAATAAAGGTGAAAGAACTCACTTTTCTAAAAATGTTAAATTGCCTAGGAGTTTGGGGGCGCTTGGGTGTGGTCGCGCCTGCGGAGTCGCGACTTCCGGGTCACTTGACTTCCGGAAGACATCACTACCGCCAAATTTTCTTTCGAGAGGTGACCCAGGGATCACGGTGGCAGTGACGTCATACGGGCAGTCAATCTGTTTTACCGCAGGGCTAATCCCTGGCTCCGGGCGCCCCTTTGGTGCAAATCCCATGGGTAAAATAGATTGACTGCTTGTACTCGCAGAGTAGTATAGAAAGCACAATACGGGTCGTATGGGAATGTGTGGAGCGACTGAGGGGCATGGACAGGAGACATTCCGCTGTTCTCATTAGTTGTTGGGTGGATCAATCAGATCGCAAGTTTTTGCCCGGTTCTGAAAATAGATCACTACAGCGCTATGAACACCAGTTCTGCACACAACTGCCACAATTGACGCCAAGCGTCTGAACGCTTCAACGCTTCGGCACTTTAGGTCCACTTCAGGTCCACTCTTCCTCCTCTGTTTCAGGGACCTGCGGTATTGAGGCGTCTAGACACTCTTCGACTTCTCGGCCCGTTTCGCCATATAGCTCAACCGAGCCACCCATCCACATATGTCATTTTGAAGGAGTGGTAGTACCCAAAAGCTTGGTACTATAAATACTGGTTACTAAAAAGCGAAGGATAATTATCATGTGGTCAGACCCGGCGCTCTGCTGTATTACAGTTTTTGCGGGGGACCAATAATCCGAAACTATGGACTACGTCCAATACACCCCATCGGCGAGCAGTCACGTACACAAACACTGATGACGCCACCGTATGCCGTCACTGCCACCGTGACCCCTGGGTCACCTCTCGAAAGAACATTTGGCGGTAGTGACGTCTTCCGGAAGTCAAGTGACCGGAAGTCGCGACTCCGCAGGCGCGACCACACCCAAGCGCCCCAAAACTCCTAGGCAATTTAACATTTTTAGAAAAGGGAGTTTTTTCACCTTTATTATGGGATCTAGAAAATTTCTGATTTCAGGGCTGTTCGAAGTACACGTACAAAAATATTTCCAAATTCTTTATTCGTTCTCAGACCAGAATAGTTATCATTCAGTGTTTGACAAGCTTTTTAGGCCTATATATAGTCACTTAGCATGTCCTTCATCCCTTACCTGTATTGAATAATACTCTGTTGATTGTTTTTCCTCAAGATATCAGATTAATACGCACTAAAGTATGGAAGCCTGCTATGGTCACTCTTCCAAAGATTGACCTCAGCTCAGAGAAATACAGTTCAGGACGCAACATATACATGTGTAAAGAGCTGCCCTACCATATCTCTACGGGCTGTACATATATCTGTCCTGGATCTAGTTTCTGACGAATGAAGAGGTCAAGCTAAAACTAGGTCAACACATGGAGTGGTGTTAGGAATATATGTGCATGTATGTAGTGAAATTAATCAATTGAACTTAAACTTAGAAATAATATTATCTGACATGTCTGAGAACTGAAATATTCTGAGGTGGATGTCTTGCCACTTGTTGTTTCATGCACTCTTGTGTTCTAATACTTTCATTCAGTGCCAGTACCGGGTGTATGTATAATAGTAATACCACTACTTACAGATCAGCTTGGTATTATTGTCAGTTTTTCGTGTGTTTTGGGGGGCTTTTTCAAACAAATAGATACTATTTTGAATTGAAACTCTGGAAAAGAAATCTGCTACTCAGGAAGCAGCTATTCTTTACAGTTTTACTATATCCACCATTGCAGGCAGTCAATCGATAGTCTCTGAAAATGATACTCGGGTATCACAATCAGTTAAAAACTGTTTTTCCTGTGAGCCATAAATTACAAAATACTAATATACAAATGAAAGTACCGTGCAATAAAATCTAGATTATGCAAAAAAAGTTCACTTGCGATGGATGGTATCTGCCCCAATTACAAGCGTCCATTAGAGAATATCCGCGTCCATAATCCAAAGACCTATTCCATATTCCATATAACAGTATTACCACCAAATTCAAAAAGACAGTCATAGTATACATAAACATAGGCCTGTTTCCTGCAAGAGAGAAGCGGTCAACAGTTTTCAATGATGCCGGCAAGACATCATGATGTTCCAAAAATATCAAATCCGTATCGCTGATCAGTATTCTTAATCCATAATATTCGTTGCAAAGTCGTCATCCAAAGAATGATGTATCTTAGTCACGCTTTGATTGTGACTGTTCATATGAGTACCATGAGGGTCTTGAAGTACATGGGTTCATACGGCCCCTAGCCCCGGGTTAAGCGGAATTAGACACAAGTTACGAAACGTAACGCCATAGATCTTGCACGCTACGCTCGTATTTTGCTATCAGCATGCGATATGTATCGCCAAATTTGAGAAACTTTGAGTGGAGGCGCTTGGTGGTGCAGCCCTGTTTTATAAGTTTCTGCAACAATGTTTTGTGACGTTGATTAAAATCGTCACATTTAACACAGGATCTGGCAAATGCTACTAGGCGTGATATGTATACGCCATATGCAGGTCCCACTGGAATATTACTGTCCAGAAAGGGATAGTTTACGATGTCGAAATTGTAATCATCTCTTTTGTCATACAGTCGACAAGAGAGAAGGCCCGCTTCATTTTTATAGTGATATATGTCTAAACACGTTGTGTCTGTAGGGTTTCCTTCAAATCCAGTGAAGGTGGATATATATCCTTCACTGCGTCATTTATATAGCGATTATCCACAGCGAGAAGATCGTCTATATAGCGTTTGGTGAATGAGAAGGAACGGGCTTTGAATGGATCGGTTTTTGAAAGCGCCTGCATATAGTGATATTCATAAGAGAACATATATAGGTCAGCCAATAAGGGTGCACAATTAGTACCCATTGGAATACCTATATGCTGCTGATATATTGTGTTGCCAAATTTCACATAGACATTTTTAATGAGAAATTTAAGCAAATCTGTAAACAAGGAAACATCCCATGAATGATATCTATTGTATGTAGTAGAGCTAAAGAATGCTTTATGGCTTCCGACATTAATATATCTACGATCAGTTTTCTTGAACACAGATACTATTAATGAACTTAGACGGTCAATAAGGTCCTGATGAGGGATAGTGGTATAGAGAGTCGAGAAATCCCATGTGGATAAATGTCTATACGGTATGCGACCTTTAGCATCAAGTTCTTCCGTAAGACATTTTGAGTTTTCCAATATCCACATACATTCAACGCCAGAGATTTAGAAATAGTGGCGCAATATCTTTCCCAAAATGCCTTGACCTCCTGTAGGGCCCTCGTCAACAGGGTTGAGAGAAGCTTGGTGGTACATCTTCTAGAACCAGCTATGAATCTAGCTTTGTATGGTGATTTATGCATTTTGGAAGTCCAGTATACTTTTGGTATATCGTTATGTTTGGTTGGAAGACAAATACCTCTTTCCTTGAGAAACGTATTGTGATTGTTAAATAAATCGTCCCGAGTAAATGCAGTTTGAGAGTAAGTTGACGTATTTGATGACGATATGTTAACACTCAATTCTTCAACCAGCACCTGGTAATTGTAATATTTACATATGAATATTATATTATTTGGAGCTTTGTCTGCTGGGAGGGACTATGACGAATTTACTCTGGAGAGTTGCTAGCACTTCTTGCGAATTGGGGCTTCTCAGTACTTGTTTTGCTTGGGGAAGGGTACTTCTGTCAAGATGGCGGATTGTTTCAACGACCTTGCTCTTGGTGAGGTCCAGTCAATCATCGAGTACTGTAGGTTCAACTTTTTCTCGCTTAGAGCAATCAATAACATACTGTTCCAAAGCAGACAGGACTATCTTCTGGTCGGCCTTCAGATTTATATTTCTCGGTTCTCTATATTTAGGTCCCTTCACCAGTAGTAATCTTAGGTCCTTATCACTCACCACTTCAAGGTCACCAGTCACAACATGTTTGCATGGTGTATAGATAAAGTTCGGCGATTCACAATCACAACTATAGCCCCCGACGTTGTATAAGTTCCAGTCAAACTCCTTGACAGCATTAGAGTAATTGAATATTTGATGGCTATAGATTTAGTATACTTATATGAAATGCAAGGAGGTTCTGTGAACTTAAAATAGTTTGGTACAGTATTGCGTACCTCTGGATCATTAAGTAGTTGAGTTTCAAGAAAAGCCTATCTTGGGATGTTTCGATTATGTTCACTGGACGATACAACCGAAAATACGCT
Organism: Hanleya hanleyi; assembly: GCA_036873755.1. Classification (NCBI taxonomy): domain Eukaryota; kingdom Metazoa; phylum Mollusca; class Polyplacophora; order Lepidopleurida; family Hanleyidae; genus Hanleya; species Hanleya hanleyi. Next base: position 25,562 of record JAVTVY010055381.1, read on the forward strand.
ATATCTTGACATACTTTAGAGATTTTGGGTGGTATTATATTTCCTGAGGACGCAGATTGTTGTATATCTCTGGCTATATGATTTAAAGCTCTCAGAGGTAACGCATACAGAACTGTACGTAAGCTATGTGTACCAATGGGTGTGTTAGTTAAACCCACTAAGTAATTTAAACTGATATGATCGTGAATCATCGCACTATTAAACTTTCTCCAACCATGGCTGCGATGTTTCCGTTGATGGGGTTTAAATAGCTGGGTAATAATACATATACTCAATCAAACAACAGCGTTTATCTTCTGAACCACTTTGCTATATATGCCCATGTGACTAGTCCTACTTGAGCTGTCTCCCTTTAATATACAGATGGTGCTGCGAGATATGACATATCATTATACACGCTCTTGTGCGACTCGCGATTTGCAATGTTGGCTGTTTGGACTTTTGATTAGTGAATTCAAATTTTAAAAATTGAAGTGCAGGATTTTCATTGGTCAGTGGAAAAAAAATGAAAAAGTCCAAGTTGAGCATATCAAGTACCTTACCCCGAACTTTCGCGAAAACTAACTCTAAGGATCACATCTCGTTTCAACGGTTTCACTAATACACACACAAAGGGAAGATCCGCTTCCCCATATCTACATTTTCATTACTTTGCGTAGGTTGAAATTGGCCGATTTCGGAAACATTTCATCATGGTCATTTCAACGCTTTTACGTCCTTTTGCAGCATCAGCTCCGAAACTGAAATGATGAATCAGAGCATGGATTTAGAACAGATTATATCCGATATCCATGAACTGTGCTGTTTAGTAGCTTTCAAAAGCACAGTCGAAAAACTTGAATTCGGGATAGACCCAGCAATTCAATAAATAACTATCTGGCTTCAAATCACTATTCCTGCTCTATATTAGGTCGTTTTCATGACTTTCATGATTAGGCGCGTTGAACACGTTTAAGCGCTATATGTCTTCACGTTGTGCACGATTAAGCGCAGCCTCTATACACAATTAGGCGCATTTCCACAGTTAGACGCAAATTTTCTACACGATTAGGCGCAGTTCAACAATTAGGAGCATATTTCTCACACGAATAGGCGCATTTCCACAATTAGGAGCAAATCTCCTACACGAATAGACGCAGTTCCACAATTAGGAGCAATTTTTCTACACGATTAGGCGCAACACAAAATTAGGCGCAAGATCGTTCAAATGATTAGGAGCAGTTACATGATTAGACGCAGCCTCCTTACACGATTAGGCACATTTACACAAATAGGCGCAAATTCCGTACACGATTAGGCGCAGTTCCACAATTAAGCGCAAATTTCGTACACGATTAGGCGCAGTTCCACCATTAGCCGCAAATTTCTTACACGATTAGACGCAACACGTTATTAGGCGCAATTTTTTTACACGATTTGGCGCTGACACGATTTGGCGCAAATACACGATTAGGCCCCCCACAGGGGTGTCGCTTGGCATTGCATTCGATCCACATTGGCTACGCCAATAGGTGGTGTCACCTAAAGACAAACTTGAAATTTTGACACCACAAAGTGCAAAGTAGAATGATGTAAAATATCCTTAGGTGCAAGATAATGCTTGTAATCAAAATATTCAGAAATAATGATGTTTCTTTTATTCCATATGCAAATGGGATTCCTCCTCTATTGGATTCGATTGACTGTATCTAGATTATGTCGTATCTGTCATATACGAACAACTCGTACGAAATTTCACACTAATAGCCTGGCGCGGTAAAGCGATTACGTTCAAAATCGCCCAACGAGATTTTAAATCAGTTTGTAAATAAAAATATAGTTTTTACCCCTAGGCCAAAATTTGGCCGAAGGATATTGTCGTCATCATGTACATCCGTCCGTCCGTCTGTCCGCCTGTCCGTCACACCTTTCTCGTTACCAAGATATTTAAGAACGACTTACCCTAGGCGCATCAAACTTGCGGTGCACATCCATATGCTCGTGAACCAGAACCCTATTGAATCTAGACCCGATTGGTTGGAAACCTTAATTGGCAGTCATCTTTAGTTTTTGCGAAACCATCACTGCTTTCTCGTTACCAATATATCTTTAGAACGGCTTAACCTAGGAACACCAAACTTGCAGTGCACATCCATATGCTCGTGACCTAGAATCCTATATTAAATCTGGACCACATTGGTTGGAAACGTTGGCGGCCATCCTTAGTTTATACCACAGGCCCGCAAAACAAGTGATTTGGTGGCGGGTGGGGGGGGGCGGTATTAGGGTGAAGTGTCGAAATATGGGGTCTGTACATATATATACAACCCCATGCTTTATATAAATAAACATAAAGGTGTGAAACGGACTTTGGGTGAATCGAGAAATAAACGGTTTACCGCCAAACAAAATACATCAGCATATTTTACAAGTATCACTCCGTTTCACACCTTTATGTTTATTTATATAAAGCATGGGGTTATATATAGAGACCCAATATTTCGACACTTCGCGCTGTTCAGCGTAAAACTTTGTATAGATCATCGATGCATCAAAAAACTTAAAAGGAATGACAAATCCAGTTTCCCTGATTCGGTGGAAACTTGGCGGCCATCTTCAATTTATGCAAAAACTTTAATGATATATATCTCTGATACCATTTAAGTGTTCTATACGAAACTTGGTATATAGCATCGATGTATCGCGAAACTTGCAATGAATAACCAAATCAAGTGGCGGGAAGGATGGACTGCCATCTTTAATTTATGCAAAATCATTAATGATCTCTATCTCTGATACCGTTCAAGTGCTCGATGTAAAATTTGGTGTACATCATTGATGTATCAAGAGACTTACGATAAATGACAGTTCTGGTTTCTCTGATTGAGCGAAAAACCTTGGTGGCCATCTTTAATTTATGTAAAATCTTTAATGTTTTATATCTCTGATACCATTTCAGTGTTCTGTACGAAACTTGGCATACAGCATTGATGTATAAAGAGACTTGCAATGAATAACCACATCAATTCCTCTGAGTGGCGGGAAGGATGGGCGGCCATCTTTAATTTATGCAAAATCATTCATGATCTCTATCTCTGATACCGTTGAAGTGCTCGATGTAAAATTTGGTATACATCATCGATGCATCAAGAGACATATGATGAATATAGATCTGGTTTCTCTGATTGGGTTGAAATCTTGGCGGTCATCTTTAATTTATGCAAAATCTTTAATGATGTATATCTCTGATACCATTTAAGTGTTCTATACGAAACTTAGTACAAAATATTGATGTATGAAGAGACATGCATGAATGAATAACATCAGTCCTCTGAGTGGCGGGACGGATTGGCGGCCATCTTTAATTGATGTAAAATCATTAATGATCGCTATCTCCGATACTGTTCAAACGCTCGATGTAATTTTGGTATACACATCGATGCATCATGAGATTTATGTAATGAATACCGGTTTCTCTGATTGGACAGAAACCTTAGGGGCCATGTCTAATTGCAAATTTTTTGATAATCTGTAAATGTATATTTGTCACTTGGCTGCTTGGAGTTCATGAACCCTTGGTTCAAACTGAATACATTTTGAATGGCTGGAGCCCAGAGCCGAGGGATTTTCAGATGTGCAGCTTCGTATTAACTTATGGTAACAGACGTTTTAGTATCACATTCCATTTAGCGATCAAATATACTTACTATATCTTCTCGGCCATAGTGGTTGGCGCATTGGTAAGACTTCGAAACTTTAACAGTACAGTGTAGTTCTGCCGAATTATAGATTCTTGGGTATTTCTTTCAACGGTTCTTGATTTTCCGATGGATATCCTGTTTGTTTGCGTTTTGGTCGACAATCTACCTATAATGGAATTCGCATAGTGGACCAATTCGGACGAAGTATCATTAATATATGCCAATTGAGAATATTAATACGAAAGAAACGAGATTTCTATTTCAAAAAGATATTGATGTAAATATTTCCGAATTTAATAAAATGCTTGTAACCACATTGTAGTCAGTCGATACTCGAACGCCAATTATTAGCATAAAAGGCCATGGAATGCTACTGGAAGGCCATGGAAGGTTAAGTGCCATCACTTTCATCTGACGACGATACAACACCAGTGTACGAGTTGTCACAGCGAAACAGCTCAGCAATTGCCAATATGCGAATTGTCAGGGAATTTCCACCATAGCTCACTATATTTGTACCTAATACCGCTTATGCCGGTGCTAGGGACCGTGTGGTCATATCATCCAAGTTACCACATGAACATGTACAATAAAAGCGTACCTGAGATACAACACATATCACGAATCGTTAGATTCTTGGTATGTGCTTTAGAACAGGTTAACCGGAAGACTACACTGTGAGGCCATGTGACTGTCAGTATGTCGGCACCCTTATATGTTTTGTAATTTTTACCTTTATATGGCGAAAAAATATGACACGCGGAACCAAATGGAACCTATAGATGGTAAGTCATGAAAATAGCACATTTCTGGGGATCTCATAACCGTCATCTCGAATATACCTAAGATGTTTCGCTTCCAAATTCAAGTAAATGGGGTCAAAATGAACCCAGTGCAATAAGCTAAATGGATACAGAATAATAACTCAGCTCACAAGTGTTGTTTTCCGCATAATAAGATTTTCTTGTTATCTGAGGTCCCGAAAAAATTGGCTGTCTGACTATTACCCTGGGATGAGTCTTAATTTCGGTCGTAGTTTTGAAACAGACCCGGATGAAGCCGCATCATTATTCGCACGAAACGTCATTCGTTAAAAATTTTTTAGAGAATTGAGCAAAAAAGGAATGTAGGCGGATTGCGAGTAGCCCATTGCCCGAAATTCTGGAGGATAAATGCAAATCACAAACAACCACGAACTCATGCTACCGAATTGCGTTCTGCACCCCAGCTTTCTCTGAATCTGTTATTAATTTAGAAGCCCTCGGATATTTATGTTTGAAAAGCTCAAATCTTATAGAGTGGTACTTACCCCTCCGATCGGGAATCCGGTACAATCCTGTTAAGAGGGATTAGTTCACTAGCCATCACATTGATGCGAATATCGTTCATGTACTTTTTAACAATTTCATTCTCTTTTCCAACAAACGTCAATCCTCTACCGTTTTCGCCCGAAAGTCTCATATCATTTTTTCCATAGTTATCGATTAGGGCATTTCCTGTTTTCGCCCCGGGTTCATTCCGAAATGTATCGGCGCTAACGGTCACATTTTCCGGATTTACGTAAATCTTTAAATTCGGAATTGTACTGGAGTACAATAGAAATGCGAGCAGGATGAAATAACATAACCCGAAGATGAAGATAAGGGCAAGAAACCTACATTTCAGTCTCATTTTGAAGTTTCAACTGACTGATGAAAGCTTATAACGTACCGTTGAATTTTAATGGGTATGGCCGAGTTCAATGATTCTCCTTTATTGTGATAGTGGAGATAATCCGACAAGCTACTATTTTATTATCGAATTGTCACAACAGATGGTCATGATCGAAATGGTTATATGGTATGCCGGATGAATCATGTTAAGACGATTCGATTATTCAGTCACTTTCCGTCAGCGATAAAGCTCTTTTATTTTCTTCATACTTCTATACACAAGCTTTCCCATGTGTTGATCTTATATCAACGAGTCATGTATAAAATTTAGGTACGATATAAAATTACAGAAATCCCTGCACGATTTACTCTGGAAAACCGCACACGTATTATTGAATTGATTTTCTGCGTATTGATGTTCATTGTACATTGTGAAGCTGTACACTGTAAAGGACGAGTTGCAGTAAGATGGATTTCTGTCCTATAGGTGTTACAGTAAGGAACAAAATGTTCATTTCAGCAGTAAAACTGCCAACTTCGAATATTTACAAGTAAAACAGTAGCTGGATATACACGAGAAAAATCGATCCAAAATTATGCATAATGTGCAAGTGAATAGGATGTAAAAACGTGCAAATGGGCGTTTTTTGCACTTTTGGGGGGAATTCCCATACTGTTTTCCTGAATTCCCGCAAAAACACCTCGCAAACCAAATTCATTCTGATACTAATTTCGTTATTATATAATAATGCTTCATGTGTGTTAATTTCATTTTGGTTCAAGAAGTGGTTTTTGATAAATATTGAAAAATCAATTCGTTGTTTTTTGCAACCTGGTACGAAGTTTTGCAACTCCAAATACGTCTCTGGAAAAAGCGATCACGCCAGTGGCCGTTTGGTAAGTTCGTATGCTTCGGAGAATCATAGTTTACATTTGTTGGTTCGAATCGTCTCTTTGACATGAATATTTTTTTCGTATTCATAAACACTTGAGATTATTTTCTTCGAACTATGAAGCATAATACAACTTTAAAATGTCTTCATTGATAATTAAAAGTATAGATGTATTTATAATTCGAATTTGACAAAAGTATATAGTATGCGCGTTGGTTAACTATTCTACGTTAAAGTCGGCCTTCGAACTTTTTTATTTGTCAATTTTTACTCAGAAATATTATGTTGAAGGCATCATAATCAGAGTAGCCGATTTATATATTTTTTGAGTGATCGGCTGATGTCAGCATGAGTGTCACTTTTGGAAAAGAGAAATGTGAACTGTGTGAGAGTTTTACCATCAGGCCAAACAAGAAAAGTATCTGTTTCATAATTTCATTGGGCTCAGGGTGGATGAGCGCATGATATGGACATACATAAAGGTGTCGATTTTCCAGCGATGTAGAGGGCGGTGCGACAGATCTACTCGAGGAAAGAGTGAACCAGCAACACACAATGCTATGTCTCCCACTCACACAACACAGGCTCGCGCGATGCGTTCTTCTTCCCTTTGCACGTGTCGGAAGGTCAAGGGCAAAGTGTTTGCAAAAAAAAGAGGGGTAAACACGAAGTTTGTTCCACCTGAGGTCCGATTGGATACATTCATTTGAAAGGCGATTTTCGTACCAACAGGAGTTATTTGTTGCACCAGTCATTTGATTGGAAGCCACTTGAGCAAATGGCATGAAATTGACGAGAGCAGTTTAAAGAATCAAAATAAAATGAAATTGTCGGATAAATGACGAGGTAAAATTGATTAAAATACTAGACTAAAAAAACATATTTGGAGTTATGTTGTGTTTGAAACGATAAATTCGTTTGGAGCGGCCTGACCTTGAAACCGGTATCTTTTATTTTTAGACCTGGGGATTCCGCTGTTCAGCACAGCGTCACAGAAGTAGTAGGAAATGCGTAAATTGCCACTTATTTGGGGCGCGCTCACTTCCGGTTTGGGGCGCGCTCCCTCAGCCAATCAGAATCGAATATTTTGCCCCGGTGCATTATGGGACATATCCAAGATGGCGGCGTCTGTCTTCTGGTTCAAGATGGCGGCACGCCCGGTGTCGAAAACCGGCCATGTTGTCGGGATGTGGTCATGTAGTGTCGAAAACTGGACCTTGTATGGGTCCCGATACGTTTTGGGGTCTAGGTGGGCCACTCATGGTCTGATTGAATCGAATGAGGTATCAATGTGAAGCATTCGTAAAGGCGCATCTGATGGTATGGAAATAGACGTTTTGGGATCGAGGTGAGCCCCTAATGGGCCGATTGGGTCGAGTGAGATATCATTGTGACGCCTAGGTGAGGGGGCATCCGATTGGACTAGTGGCTCGGCCATGGTCACCATTCTGCGCATGCGCAGACAGGGAATTGTGGGAAACGGGTATGGATCTAGACGTTTTGCGGTTTAGGTGAGCCACGGAGGGTCCGATGGAGTCGAGTGAGGTATCAAAGTGAAGTATTCGCTTTCGGCAAGGTTCGGCAACAATGTTGCGGCATCGATATACAGAGCTTGAACACAAAAAGTGGATTGTAAATTAACCTGGGAAGGATAGGCAGTTCCATTTGGACCAATCAGCGGTCCGGTGTCGAAAACTGGCCATTTTGTCGGAATGTGATCATGTAGTGTCGAAAACTGGGCCCTGTATGGGCCCCGCTAGACGTGGAAATTGCCTCTTATTTGTGGTGCGCTCACTTCCGGTTGTGTGGCGCGCTGCCTTCAGCCAATCAGAAGCGAGTATTTTGACCCATATTCAAGATGGCGGCGTCTGCCTTCAAGATGGTGGCACGTCTGGACCTTTTTTTTAACCTGAACTTTTTGCATACCGCAGTGCCTAGAACAATCCCATCAGTGATCCAGTTTTCGCCATCAACCACGCCACCCCTTGAAAATGACCCGGTGAGAACTTTTGTTGGGGCGCAACTACACATAAACTGAATTGGGTGCCAACATCTGAAAAGTACACATAAAATGATGACATCAAGATAGTACTCCGGATATGCCCATTGCGTCTTGGGAGACAGATGCAGCGTTTGGTCTATACCTGTCTTTGGCCCCAGGTTAATGTATAGGAGATCGGTTTAACCTGGAATTTGTCATCGGTCTCTCTATAGACAAACTATTTTACAACCCGATGAAACCAGTTTCTGTCTGGAAAGATTGCGATGTCCTGGTGTATGACTTTATCGAAGACCATTTTCAAGCCCCGTTCCGGGCGTAATTGTTGTTCTCAAATTTAATAAAAAAACAATGAAAACCCAAGTGGTGTTTGAGTGTTTTTTATTAACTACAACAATGAACCAACAAGAATACATAGTGTTCAACAAGAATGCGTATAGCATGTGGTCAACAAGAATGCATATAGTTCCAACAAGGATGCGTATAGTATGTACAAGTCAAAGTCCAATCAAAATTGTTCACAATGTTACACACGGGTTCGTTTTATACATTCACACGTCCGGGTTGAATCTTATCTCTCAAATGTCCAAATACGTGGTGCTCACACCATCGGCCTGGACTTTCCGTTTAGGGTAAAAGTAGGTGAACGCGTCTCGCTGCTGGATGTAGGATCGCATCTGATTCTCGACGACACGAACCCCCTTGTTGGTCCCAGTGGCACTCACTTTGCTCTGGAGGACATTCAGGTACAGGGCCTTGTTGATGTTGGGATCGCGTCGACACCCCCTTGCAACTGAACTTGTTGTCCCCGCCGTAACAAAAGTAGGTTTTTGAACACAGGGTTATCATGGCTTCACCACTCCACTCTAGCTTAAAGAGACCGGGGGTTCGCTTGTCGTGCTGGTAGTGGTCGCGTCGAGGCAGCCATTGATCACGTTCGGCTTCGTACTGATCCCTTAGCTCTGGCTTCACCAAACTCTCCCAGTCGGCGTTGGAGACAGCCATGTAGATGGAATCTGTGTCCATCTCCATCAACTGCCAATCACTCTGGTCGAAGTACACGTGTATGAAGTCATAGAGGAACTATGCGTGACTTGGAATACTGGTACACCATACATCCGATCTGTAGAGGTAAGTTGTAGGTGATGGTCTTTTTGTCGCATGTGACTTCGTAGGTGTCGTCATCAATGGCATCCATCCGACAGAACAGAGTCGAGTTGATCCGTTTACGGGCTTGTTTGGTACTGCAAATGTGCACTGTCACGTGGCGATCCTGATTGGTGACCGTTTTCCCGTATGATGCGTTGCCGATGGTTTTATATGTCTCGCCGATAATGGCTTTACTTGAGTTCACGTCCCCTCCTCGTCGAGCAGTGGTCACCGTGTCGGCAAAACCTTGAAAACAGGCCTCGGGCGTATATTCCATGGCTTGATACACCCGGGTAACTTCCAGACCGTGATTCATATACCACCGTAAGAGAGGGGTACCCAGGAGGATTTTCTCGCCATGCATACCCTCAATGAGCATACGTCGGGGCTGGGTCAGGAAGTGGTGCTCTTCAGCATAGGCCCGCATGTGGTCGCCGATGTCGTCGCGACTGACCTCTGTGTTCTTGAATATAGGTGGACATTCAGCGAACCTTGGTTTCAGGTGCTCGGGGACGTGGATATCACATTCCACAAAGCCAAAGAGTTGCTCGTTGCGGACAGCGTCGAGGAGTTGGGCTGTGGTGAGAGTCCAGTGGCAATCCAAAGGTCGGTCGTAGGTCTGCAAGAACTCCCGCAATTCAGGTTGGGTCTGTTGCATGCGTTTGAATTCACACTCCCACAGCTCAACGTAATTGTAGCCCAGCCCCTTGATGTAATCTCGATTTCTCTGAGTCTCTTCCCGCAGGGTTTGAGGGTCGAGTCCTCGCCGATCGTTGTAGCGACCCCTGGCATAGGCACACTGGTGTCCGTGCCAGTAGCACCCATGGAACTGGAACACAGTTGGTCTGTTGTCGATGAAGCCAAATCCATCGACAGGGAGTCGGCGATCACCGATTCGCTTCTCGGTGGCATTGGCTTTATGACGGATGGAGACTCCTCGTTGATGGGCTTCCCAATCGAGCCAGTGTTCCGCTAGATGTTTGGTGGAGCGTTGTGCCTTGAAATGATCGTCTTGGGGCAGCCACCGGATGTAATGACCTGCTGGCATTGGCTTAGCGAGGCACGACAAATACAGGGCATTGGCATCAAACCCAATGATCTTATCACAGAGTTTCCCTCCTCGGATATGGGTGACACCTTGTTCATGGTAGCGATGAAACACAATACTCGGCCCACCCACGATATTCTGTTTCAGGCACGTGTGCATGTCAGCGTCTTTCTGATCAATGAGCGAAAAGAAGGTGGGCAGATTGTGGAAGAGGTACCGCAAGGTGAGTCCGGGAATGCTCACACAGTCCTTGAACATATCCACGCCCATACTCTGATATAACCGGAACATCTTCTCTGTTGCCTCAAGGAAGGGTACGACGTCCAAGTTGTTGTACCATATGAGAAAATCTCGGAACGTCTTTATGCCGTGGCGGTTCCACACTTGTTGGAGTTCAATGTAGGTGTCCTCCGGCAGAGCTTCCCCTTTCAGGTCATTGTAAAACGCTTTCCTGGGTGGCAGCTGGGTGTCTTCTAAGCGGTCCAGGCTCGTCATATAGTTGTACGGGAAGTAACCTTTCGTCTGGGTACAGTCGTATGCTTTCACCCACTGATCATAACTGTAACTGGGTGCCAGGTAATTTCGCACATCCAGGAAACGAAGCGTAGTGGTGGAAAGGGCCACGTGGTCGTTGGTCTTCTTTATGACATACTTGACGGTGCCGGCCTTGGCGAGATATGGGTGCAAGAAGGTTTTGATGAGATTGAGGTCATAACGCCCCGAATTGAACCCGAGGGCGGGCAACTGACTCAAATACTCCAGCAAGCGCAACTTCAGTTTCTGAGCGTAGGGCTTGGGTGGTTTGACGGGTGATGGAGTGTCGTCCTCGTCGTCTTCCGTAATCTCCATATCCTCCATGTTCTCGGTGTCCTCGGTAGTCTCCATATCCTCGATGTCATGGGGAAGGGTGGTAATACGCGAGTCTAGCTCGGCTAAGGCATACTGGAAGGTGGAAACTAGATGCTCGAAACTGGCCAGACTCACCGTCTCCAAATACTCCATCATCCGGGCAATCAGTTCATGGGATCACCCATGGAGACCAAACACAGTGGGGTGTCGTACCCGGGCACGTTGTTATGGATACTCACACTTAGTGGAATGTGGCGCTGTGTCCATTGCGTTTTCACCGAGGTCACTTCCATGGGTTCAAGAATAGAAGAATAGATTCAAAATCGTAACAGGCGCGGAACGGGAAATAGCGCTGCTCGATGGGAATGTCGATGCCTTCGTCGGCGAGCTCCTCAAAGATGGTCGGGGTGTTGTGGAAGACGCCGCCAGGGTACTTCCGTTTGATGGCGCCGTCACATGTCTTCTCGTGCCTATGTAAGTCGGTGGAGCGATGAAACACCTGATGACATTTGTCACAACTGTAGGACTGGGCGTATTTGTGCAGGTCAATGATGTACGAGAAATGCCCCACGGTCCCGTCCTGGTACAAGTTGAGATTCAGGGTCGTGGTATAACGGTCGGGCGACCGATGGACTAGGTGGGCGATGAATTGGTCGTCCGATTCACAGGTGAGGTTGTAGACGAAAATATTGACCTCGAATAACGTTTCGACCACATCTAGTTTACTCAACGGCAGGCCACGGAAATGGTGAGGTTCAATCTCTTGGTCTTTTAAATAGGCCTTGTAGTACTCGTTGGCGGCACGGTCACACCTTCTGGCTGATACCTGGTCCAAATGAATCGCCAGACATCGGAATAAACATTTGCGGTCGGTATACGGTCCATTGTCGCCGCCCACTAAGCGATGCATGCCTTCTCGCTGTTTCAGCCAAGCCGGTAAGTCGATGAACGTGCCAATGGGGTGATCTGTCAATTTGGTGACGAAAAAGGTGACGTTCGTTGCCATCTCCACGGTCCATTTGGTGTCGGGGCGTTGTCGCTGGGCCCAGTCCAAGGGATCCACTAACTCGACCTGGGTCAGAACCATCTCCAGTGAGGTTCGATCAGTTATCGTGAATGGCTTGGCATATACATGAGTATTGGCACTCGGGTAATAGTATCGCAGCTGGTCTGTTGCCTTGTGTCGTAACAGGTAGCCAAACGAAAGATTAAGCTTGAATGCACAGGACTGGTCATGAAATATGGCATTGACGTAGTTGGAGAGATGCGCTAGGTCCGTCAGTCGAAAGTTGTAGCGATCTTGAAGTCGACGCCGGCGATGGAAGCAATGCCGGATATTGGGCCAATGGCGTCGATACATGTCACTCACGGGATCGTCTTCAGCAAGTATGGCGCTGGGCACGTCCACCGGGTCATTGATAAACTGACCCTTCTCATTGCAGAATGGCGAAATCTCCACGGGTTCAGGGGCCGGGATCAGTATGGATCTGGTAGATGGTGGGATGTGCATGGGCTCCAGTGTAGCAGGGGTTGAGATCTGCTTGGGCTCCGGTGTGTCAGCCGTTTCCATGGGTTCCTCCACACGAGGCTGAATGACTGGTATGTTGCGTCCATGGAGGGTGTGCTGGTGACGTCTCAGCTGGTTCGGATGGTTGAATCGGTTGCCACACGTCTCACATAGATGCGTCGCTGACTCATGGGCAATCCGTTCATGGCGCTGTAAATGATCCCGCCGTGTGAATGTTTGTGTACAGGTCGTACAGGCGAACAGCGGTCGGGCGTTTCCATGCTGGGTTCGTTGATGCTGTTGTACATCACGCTGGCGAGTGAAGGTTTGCGAACAGGTCGAACAGGAGAACATGGTGAAAGTGATGGAATGTCCACTCAACACAGAGGTCAAGTCTTCCGAGGAACTTTCACGGTAATACGCCAACTTCCAAAGAAGTTCCGAGAGAATTTGTCGAGTTTTCTTCTTCCAAGGAAGTTTTCATACACTTGATCTTGATCTGAAATTAGAAATAAGCCTGCTTTATGGATGCGAGTTATGGGGACTGGTAGATAGGTAAAATATACACAATTACAGCACATATAAGGGAAGTGGGAAGAGGTGCCGACATACTGACAGAGCCACAGGACTTCACATTATAGTCTTCCGGTTAACCTATTCTAAAGTACATACCGGTACCAAGAATCTAATGATTCATGATATGTGTTGTATCTCAGGTACGCCTTTATTGTACCTGTTCATGTGGCAACTTGAATGATATGACCACACGGCTGTACTCAATACTGTAAAGGGCAAACACCCAGTCTATGCTAGGGCGAAGGCCTGTCCCCAGGGCTAATGTTAAGTGGAAGCTCCAGGTCTCCCACCCTTGGGGTTCTTCGTAAAAGCTCAACTCTCGCGAACTCTCGCAACTATCGCGGGTGAATGCCAGGCCCAGGGGAAGTCGTTTGGTGAAAGGCCGAGGTACCTCACCCTTTGGATTCTCTGTATCATGTACCAGAGGTGATGCGCATGCGCACTCCGTTCTGCGCATGCACAGTCGACCCATTTTAGTCTAAGGCAAAGGGATGTCGTTTGGTGAAAACCCCAGGTCGCTCACCCATTAGTTCTCGGAATAATATACCAGTGGTGATGCGCATGCACCTTCCGTTCCGCGCATGCGCAGTCGGTTCATTCTACGCTTAGGCGAAGGGGTGTGGTTTGGTGATCACTCCTGGGGTTCTCTGCTTTAGGCTCCAGACGTGATGTGCATGTGCACTCGGAAATTGAAGATTTCACTTCTTTCAGTACATTAAATTCTATAAATTGCCAGCAAGAGATAGCAGCTCTGATAGTGTAATACCAGAACTTATTTGATACACTAGTAATGGGGAACTTTCAGTACTGATATTTCAGTACTCTCGAAAGTACTTGAAGCAAAAATTAACAAAAATATGATAACATGGTGCAAAAACAAAATGATTATCAACCCAAGTAGAACTAAAGCAATGTTAATAGGGTCATTCCAAAAGCTAAAGCAATGTGGTAAGGAATCTTTCAATGTCACAATCAATGGCACCCTTGACCATCAAAAATTGTTTGGTATACATTTAGATAAAACTCTGTCGTGGCAATCTCATGTAGATCATATTTGTACTACTGTTTCAAGATTACTGTCTGTCCTGAGGAAGCATAAGAGTCTAATCCCACAGAATATGTGACTTTTATTCTACAATGGATACATATTCTCCCATATAAATAACTGTATCAGTATCTGGGGTAATCGTTCAAACCCACTACTGAACATGATACATAAACTGCAAAAGACTGCAGCACGTTTAATCTTAGACAAAACAAAACATATTCCAGTCCTTTTGCTCAACTTTTTAACATGCTACAGTGGCAAACAGTATTTAATTTGATTAAACTCAATAAAGGTGTAACTGTATACAAATCACCCATTGTGTATTACCCAGATTACATGAAAAATCTGACAACATTGGTCAAAGAAGTTGAGATCTTCAGCTACAAACACTCTCAAAGTTCCCTTCCCCCATACTGAGCTGTTTAAGAAAAGCCTTATATATTCAGGACTGGCCCTGTGGAATTCCCTGCCAGCCAATACACAAAATGCTTCCTCTGTTCAGAGCTTTAAAACCTTGTTTGTGCAATGATATGTCCTTAAATCCCTAGATTGCATAATTATGCTTCTTTGCCTGTATTGCGTTCACAGTGACGCATACCAAATTGTATCAGTATATAGTTTTCTATTGTCCATATGAATGTTATCGTTTTTGCTTCCATTTGAGTGTGATATGACATGTGAATGTTTTGTGTGTGAGGGCCTCAGGGAAGATCAGCATTGTTTGTTGACTGAGCATACATTTGTACTTTACCTTCTCAAATTAAAGTTTTATTATTATTATCTGGGACGAGTATTAAATACTATCTATACTCATCCCAGTTATTATTAAGATCTCACTTCTGAATATTATGTTAGAAATTAAATACCTGGATGTGGTCATCTATGCTACTGGATTTGTAGTTCTTGAAACTATTCCATAGAAGAAATAAACCTAGCTCAATTTTGAAGTTTACATGTACGAAACATGATTTGGTTCAGGTTCTTGTAATTCAAATGCCTGTATTTGTCCTTAATATTGGAAATAATACCACTTAGATGTTGCGCCGAGTGTTAAAACTTAGCAAGAAAAATGATTCCTCTCTCTGTGATGCAGTGTTAAGGGATATAAGTTCTTGTACAAGGCCCCCAAGATCCAATTGAGAAGGTATCGGTCACTTACAAAAAAACTTAACTCACCAGCTTACTGCATTTTAGTGTTCTATTTATCTTATGAATAGTTGATAATTTCTCATCACAATAACACACAGAGAAACATGGCTATCACCAAAATGATTACATGTATGTAGTCTTTCTCCATCAATTATGCATTTGCAATGGAATAACCCTTAGAGGCAGGGTGAATTAACAAGCAGCAGGAATGGGTCTCTTACAAACCTTCCAGAACCACGTAGTTGCTCTATTATACCTTTTTTTTGCTCCTCACATTGTACTAGGGTGAGGATTTTAGTCTTATTTTTTCACTGAATTGCACTTGAAAACATCCGCCCTAAATGAAACAACTAGCAGGTCTCTTGAGTGGGACAAACAGGTGAAAGTGCAAACTATATCCTGACCAAATTCTATTGGAATTTGAACAAGGGAGATTTGTTCCAAAAATTTGTTTAAACTTCTTGAATGGGAAATTACATATTGCCTTAGCATATTAAGCCAAACCGGACAAAGATCTATCTGTTGCTTCTGAATAGCTGGGAGAAATATTTGAATGATTTCGGAAATTTTAATATTGATGAAAATATGATGAATATACTTGAATATCATAATCAAAACTGTTCAAGAAATAATCATCCCTCCAACAGTTTCACCACTTTACAAGGAAATTAGCAGTTCCTAATCTTTCTATAGCATGAATGCGACGTTAAACCCTAATTCTCTCTCTCTCTCTCTCTCTCTTTCTATAGCAGTCATAATTCTTCGAATTACTCTATCTTATGTAAGAAAGCATACTTGTCAGCTGATTTAGTGTCCTATAGAAGGGGAAGTAAAATTAATAGTATTCTTCAGTAAATTAGATTTCTTATTTATAAGAATAGACAGCAATAGTTCTTTCAATTATTCCATTATGAAGAGAGCATCTTTTCAGCTGTTAGAATTTATTGTGCTAGGAGGATTGTAAGTAAAACATTGAGAATTTCCCAGGAAGCAATCATACATACATGTATAACCTTTCAGGATTGAACCTACATGCAATTTCACTGTATACTTGGACCAAGTCTCCACAGGATTCTTGTGACCATATTGATGTATGTAGTACAAGTTCACAAGATCTGGCTAGAATACATGTACATGTATTGTCAGAAGTCAGAAGACCACCACCACCTCCTCTTCAGTTGTAGCTTTACCCACACAAGTTTGATTCAGTGTTGTGAATCAACTGTCAAAACTGGACTGGAGTGATAGTCATGTGATTGGGCTAGGGCTGCCTATAAATCGAGCAAGATCGATTAGGATCCATCAATTAATCCTCTGTTCGAACCCAGTCAAAAAAGAGATCTGCTGGATTGAGGAGTAGACCCTTGCGGATGTCAATTAATCAAAAAGGTTTCTGTTATCATTATTTCAAAATCAGAAAGATACCTAATTTTATTAAGATGGCAAAAAACTGAAATCACTTGTATTGAGGGAAAATTGGACTTCGTTATTCTCTGCCCAAGGTGCTGGCTTATCAACAATAACTGACTGGATGCAGACTAATTATCCTGCGCAAATGAAGTCTGAGATGGTTCAATTTCAAATTTTACCACTGTGCATTCTCACAGAACTTCATGTGAAACAAACCCTGTCACTCTCGTTCTTGGCTCAGCTGAGATGTAGTACTGCCAGGACCAACAACGAACTGGCAGTTATATGCATTAGAATTCTTGATCACGATCTGTGGGCAGTTTTGACATACCCATCCACAGATGGGCCCTTCTGCAGGAGGCTGGTAACCTCCACCATACATCTGCTGTGCCATGTCAGTTGAAATTTTATTTTTAGTTAAATGTTTTGTCACAGCTAATGACTGACCAGCCTTCCAGCCATGGCTCGGATCTCAAGTAACCTCACAATTTTCAACACGACTGAATCACAAAGAGCCTCATTTTCAGTATCTGGATATTCCATTCAAATATTGGAGATTATCAGGGAACCTGTTAAGATGGGGTATAAGAAAAGGGTTGGGGAAAAGGGTGAAACGGTGTGCTCTGCATGACCAGTGCCCATTGTATCACGATGGAGTGCCCAAACTTATCCAGCTATCATTTTGCAGTCAGGAGAAGATCCGGTCACAAAATTGATTGGATAAAGTCATTAGGAATATCGGGATGTATGCATCATCTTGTTGTGTTGTAGGTATCGATTCAATATTAATTTCTTTATCTTTATCAACAAGGTCTTGCCCTATTATGGTTCAACATGTTCATTATGCACTTCTGTTGTTCTGTCATATGGTGCACGAACAAAGTTACATCCCCTGACTCCGAGCAGAAATTGGGGCCAGTGGTAGTCTCTGGAAAACAAATGAAAGTGTCCATAACAAGGAAAAATTTATTCAGGGATCCATAGATGCTATGGAACGACCGCATGAATACATTTTAAGATATATCTAATCAAGGTACACATGACGCTGTGTGGTTTCTGAAATTATGCAATTATTGAAGCGTAACATCTCTTAACCCCAGCCTATGGCAAATTTGTCAGAAAAAATGGCGGTCTCTTTATAAACCTCCCCCTCCCCCCCCCCTCTCTCGGCGTTGGTCAAGGTCAGTGTAAAACTGTGCTGAAAATGATGATTTTTCATGAAAAAGAACACTTTCAAAGTTTTAGTTCAGTGTTATAATGATCCTCATATCACAAGTGATTGATCATACTAGCGGCATACCTATTGCAAATATCTCGGATTAAAGCAAGCTGATTTGGAGCAAATTAGCGTCGAAATATGGACCATCTAAACATTCTTCCATCATAAGACTTGTCAAGAGCAACTTCGTCACATTTTAAACCTACTGAGTATGATGCTTACTAAACTCGCATCACTGTATCAAACGATGTTCACACATTTAATAGCTGAAGTGATAGCACCTCACTTGTGTCTCTTTCTGCCGTCGTCTCCACACTGATTGACCTATCCTATATTTACACAATATATCCGGTTCTCACTGCGGTAAAACTTGACGCGTTCATGTTTAGGAAGATTGTGATTAGACCCTACTCACAAAGCGGAACATGTATGGTTGGCCATCCCTCCCAGAATTCGTCATTTAGAGGCTGTCTGTAAATAATATATACCATGGTATAAAATGCCAAGCCTGCCATAATTCGTATTTACAGCATGCCTCTAATTATTTTGTACCATGGTATAAAATGCCGAGCCTGCCACAATTCCTATTTACAGGATGCTTGTAAATCGCCAAGCCTGCCACAATTCGTATTTAGAGGATACCTGTAAATAATATATACCATGGTGTAAAATGCCGAGCCTGCCATAATTCCTATTTAGAGGATGCCTGTAAATCGCCAAGCCTGCCATAATTCGTATTTAGAGGATACCTGTAAATAATATATACCATGGTATAAAATCGCCAAGCCTGTCAGAATTCGTATTTTAGCCGTAAGTCGTAAATTTTCGCCATCTTATTACTTCCACCAATGATATGCGCTTTTACAAATTTGGTGCCGGGCTTTACACAACCTCCAAACAGGGTCATCTTCCCTTCTGCCTGTCGATCGACCCTGCCCTCTGTCAATTTACATTTAGTCATGTACCAAAACATCATTTCACAAAACCTGAATTTTACCAGCCAAAATCAGTCCACATATTAAATACGAGGATATATAATTTTGCAGATGTGAATGTGCGGGACCATTTAATTCCGACAAGGCAAGCATCGCTGATTTGTTTTCAAACAAACGACCGTTAGCCTTCATCATGGAGCCTACAAAAGAAGGGGTGGGGGGAATAACATCTTATCAGTCTCATCTACCACCGCCTGTGTTTAATCCGCTTAGAACCCTGCTCGAAGAAATATCAAAGCAAGCAGGCTAGATAATGAGGTCTTAATCTGTTGACACTGTGTGTTCAGGTCTGGCCACGGACAGCAATCAATGCACTTGATGTCTGCAACATTGGTTACAGTAATCTGGACAGGGATAAACTACAACCAACCGTAAACCCACCAATCTGTAAATAATGGCTCTAGTTGGAAATCATGGTAGCCAGGAAATCAGGCTTGGAAAATGATGCCTTTTGGTGCAAAAAACATTGAAATCCGTCCACTACATCCAGATATACGGACGAATGAACATATCTATTCAAGCAGAGTGAATTGTTCTCGTAAAATAAAATATTTTCCGGAGACTTCCGGATAATATGAATGGACACTTTAGTGAGATGGCTGCTTTACATATTTCGACATTCGATTAGGGTGCTCACACGAGCGAAAATCGCCTTTTAAACACATTTACATTATCATGTTTTAACTCCCTGAAACATGCTCATACCACCGCGGAACATTGCGGAATTAGCCGGGAGTCCCTGAAAGCCTGGTCAGTCAGCCCACCATGCATGTGGTAAGAGATAAGCGGTCATAAAATAATCAAGGGCCTTAGTTTTATCACTGTCGGCGGCCAAATTTTGACCATTGATGAAACGGAGTGATTACAAGCGTCTAGTCCGTCATTCATAATCCAGCCGTCGTCCATTAGAGAATATCCGCGTCCATAATCCAAAGACCTATTCCATTTTCCATATAACAGTATTAGCACCTAATTCAAAAAGACAATCATAGTATACATAAACATAGGCTTGTTTCCTGCAAGAGAGAAGCGGTCAACGGTTTTCAATGATGCCGGCAAGACATCATGATGTTCCAGAAATATCAAATCCGTATCGCTGATCAGTATTCTTAATCCATAATATTCGTTATAATATAGAGTCGTCATCTAAAAAAAAAAAGATGTATCTCAGTCACGCTTTGATTGTGGCTGTTCATATGAGTACCATGAGGATCTTGAAGTACATGGGTTCATACGGCCCCTAGCCCGGGTTAAGCGGAATTAGACACAAGTTACGAAACGTAGCGCCATAGATCTTGCACGCTACGTTCGTATTTTGCTATCAGCATGCGATATGTATCGCCAAATTTGAGAAACTTTGAGTGGAGGCGCTTGGTGGAATAGCCCTGTTTTATAAGTTTCTGCGACAATGTTTTGTGACGTTGATTAAAATCGTCACATTTAACACAGGATCTAGCAAATGCTACTAAGCGAGATATGCATACGCCATATGCAGGTCCCACTGGAATATTACTGTCCAGAAAGGGATAGTTTACGATGTCGAAATTGTAATCATCTCTTTTGTCATAAAGTCGACGAGAGAGAATGCCCGCTCCATTTTTATAGAGATATAGATCTAAATATGATGTGCCTGTAGGGCTATCTGTAGTTTCCTTAAAATCCAGTGAAGGTGGATATATATCCTTCACTGCGTCATTTATATAGCGATTATCCACAGCGAGAAGATCGTCTATATAGCGTTTGGTGAATGAGAAGGAACGGGCTTTGAATGGATCGATTTTTGAAAGCGCCTGCATATAGTCATATTCATAAGAGAACAGATACAGGTCGGCCAACAGGGGTGCACAATTAGTACCCATTGGAATACCTATATCCTGCTGATATATTGTGTTGCCAAATTTCACATAGATATTTTTAATGAGAAATTCAAGCAACTCTATAAACAAAGAAACATCCCATGAATGATATGTCTTGTATGTAGTCGAGCTAAAGAATGCTTTATGACTTCCGACATTAATATATCTACGATCAGTTTTCTTGAACACAGATACTATTAATGAACTTAGACGGTCAATAAGGTCCTGATGAGGGATTGTAGTATAGAGAGTCGAGAAATCCCATGTGGATACATGTCTGTACAGTATGTGACCTTTAGCATCAAGCTCTTCCGTAAGACATTTTGAGTTTTTCAATATCCACATACATTCAACGCCAGAGTTCTTAGAAATAGTGGCGCAATACCTTTCCCAAAATGCTTTTACCTCCTGAAGGGCTCTCAATCTATATTAGGCTCCATGCCTTGAGGTAGATCAAATGTTGTTGTTGTAAAGAGAAGAACATTTATTTAAGTACATATGTGCTGCACTTGATTATTTCTGGTTAATTCAAGTTGTTGCGATACCGAACAGTTCGGATAATCTCGCACTTTTAATCTCTGACAAAGGCTACATAGCGTGGTGAAGATTCACTTTGCGGAGACTGCCAGGGCGAATGTTTCGCCCTGTATAATTTACTGGTCGATCGATCGACTGACAAGAGGACTGGATTGATTTCGACTTTGACTGAGACATTGGACAAGAAGGACGTGTTTTTCGGATCTTCAGGACAATGTTCATTGCATTGAGTTCATTATTTTCCTTTTTCCTTATTTGTATATAGTTTATATCTGTGTTTAGTATTAGTATTGTCAGACCGATTTAGTTGCCTTATTCTTTTTTTTTTTTTTTTTTTCTTTGTTTCTTCCCCCCCTTTTTTTTTCTCTCTCTCCTTTCCCCTATTTTTTCTTTTTTTGTTTTCCTTAGTTATTTCAGTTATATAATTGTGCACTCTCTGCATTACTAACCTGGGATTCTGTTTAAATATCCGCCCTGAGTATCCCCAGGGCATTTAGATTAACTCTTTTTGTCTAGTGAGTAGTTACTTAGTAGTGTCACTTATTGCACAAAACTTGTAATTACCAGCAACAGAAGAAATGGCAGACGACGTCCATGAAGAAGAAGAAGACATGGAGTTCACTCAAACTCAAACGAGAACCTCTAGACGTCGTCCCCACCCCAGCCAAGGAGCAAGTCAGGCGAAAAAGGTTAAGACTACAGAAGAAGGTGATAAAAACCTAGTAGTATATATGGGCACTGTTGGATCCTTTTCACTATGTAAAGTAAGTCCTTTAAAATTCGGCAGTGCTCTTCATAAGAAGGTGGGGGCTGTAAAGTCCGTCAAAAACTTCAGTCTGGTAAAATGCAGATCACATGTATAGAAAAGAAACAGGTCAAAAATCTGTTAGCAACAACAACTTTCTTGGGATTTGATGTGAATTGCACACCCCCATTTGAACACAAATCAAGAGGTGTTATTTATGGTATTGGAGAGGAAGTGTCCGAGGGGGAGATGAAAAAAGCACTTGAGACATTCAATGTGGTCAATGTCAGGAGGTTGACGAAGGGAAGGGATAAAGAACCTTCCACTTCTATTCTTTTAGAATTCAATACTGACTCCATTCCCCAATCTGTCACGCTGGGCTACATGTCTTTTAATGTGAAAGAATATATACCCCCTGTTGTTCGTTGTTTTCACTGCCAGCGCGTTGGTCACGTGAGTTCTGTTTGCAAAGGTAAACTTCGTTGTCCCCGCTGTTCAGAAACTCATACTTATGAAAACTGTCCAAACAAAGAAAAACCTAAATGTGCCAACTGTGGTGAATCACACAGTTCCAGTTACAAAGGATGTTTAGTTTTAAAAGAGGCCAGTAAAGCTCAGTTTGTTAAAGTTACAACAAAGGTCTCCTATACAGATGCACTTAAGTCAGTCCGTGCGGAAAAGGCTATCGTAACACCTCCACCCGCCGAGTCTCACTCTGATGACATTATAGTGCCAAGTTCATTTCCCCCTTTGACACCCTCAGTTCAGACAAAACTTACAGTTCCCCCTTCTACAAAACCAGTAACGAGAACAATTGCTGTTCAAACAGAAGTACAAAGCACAGGTTGTCAGACGGAGTCGTCTGACCACATGGTTACAAATATAGTTGCATTTGTCGCCGAGTTATTTACTCGTTTATTTGCAAGCAAGGATGAAAATGATAAAATGCTACAAGTGATCAGTGATTGCGCTGATAAACACTTAGGAGGAGAATTTGTCACTCCTGCTTACATTTATGATCTATTATTGTCTAGACAAAAGAAGACATAAAATACGCGGCATTCATTTTGCACCTTATCTGCGTCATGGCTTTCTCAATTCTTCAGTTTAATGCGCAAAGTTTAGTTGCGCACGGTGCGGAGTTTAAACATTATTTATATAACTCTGATAAACTACCTGACCTTTTATGCATACAAGAAACTTTCTTAAAATCGGTACTTGATTTTTCTATGCCTGGGTATTTTCCCATTCGTCGAGATAGAGGTGATGGTAATATAGCTAGAGGTGGTCTGTCATTTTTTATTAAAGTTGGCATGGCTTTCACCCCGGTGGTTTTACCGGATTTTACTAGCATTGAATGTCAATGTATAAAGGTCACTTTGGATAACAAGAAAGTTATTAATATAGTTAATTTATATAACCCTATGAACGATCTTAATATTGACGATTTTAACCTTTTATTATCGACGCTTACAGGCCCAGTTTTTATTTGTGGCGACTTTAACGCAAAACATGTTCTGTGGGGAAATACACTTACGGACTCGAATGGCCGAGTGGTAAGTGATTTTATAGATAACAATGATCTTGTATTTTTAAATGACGGGTCTGGTACTCGTCTTGATATTCACACTGGAAAACTTAGTGCCATAGATCTAACATTATGTTCTGCCGATCTGGCTAATTCAGCCAATTGGAATGTTAACTACTCTTCACAGTGTGGCAGTGATCATTTTCCTATAAACATAGAACTTGGTTTTAACGTTTTTGTTAATAATCTAGTCAGCCCACCTAGGTGGTGTACTAAGAAAGCCGATTGGTCTCTTTTTAACGATGAATGTGAAAAGGTCATTTCAGAAGAATTGTTTAGCCATGACGTAGACATTTTTCATAGTAATTTAATAGGTGCAATCAATGACGCTGCTTTTAATAGTATACCGAGATCTTCTGGATCTGCGGGTAATTTTAAAATTCCTGTACCTTGGTGGGATGACAGCTGCACCGATGCTATCAAACAAAGAAAGAAAGCTAAGAACAAAGCACGGCGCACTCTGCTCCCCCAAGATCTCCTGGCGTACAAACAGAAAAAAGCTATAGCGCAAAGGGTGATTAAATCTACCCGTAAACAATATTGGCAGGACTATTGTTCTGCCATGAACGCTAACACTAACATCAAGTCTGTTTGGCGCCAGGTGAAAGCAATTAGTGGGGCTAATAAGCGGTCCCCCATACCTACCTTATCTCTGGGTGATAATTCCTACGTCTCCAACGAAGATAAATCTGAAGTGTTGGTAGACAATTTTGCATATGTTAGTAGCTGTGAAAATTATGACCCTGAATTTATTATTCATAAGGATAAGGTTGAAGAGGATACCGACCCTCTTTTTAATAACATCGTATTTGATGATATGCCTATAAATACGGATTTTACCTTACTAGAATTAAAACAGGCATTACATTCTACCAAATGTAGTACACCTGGGGAAGATGGTATTGGGTACTCTTTTTATAAGCATATGCCGGAATCCGCTCTAAATGTTATTTTATTATTATTTAATACGATATGGTCCCGTATGACTTTACCTAGGGCATGGACGAAGGCTATAGTTACTCCATTGGCTAAGCCTGGTAAAGACCCTTCTTGTCCAGCTTCGTATAGGCCCATTTCTCTTACATCCAACTTATGTAAACTTATGGAGAAATTAATCAATAATAGACTTGTTTGGTTTCTGAACAAGAATAACATTTTATCTCCTTTTCAGAGCGGTTTTCGTAAAAATAGAAGTACTATTGACCATATAGTTACTTTAGAAACAAATATTAAAAATTCTATCTCTAATAAAGAATATTTATTGGGGGTATTTCTCGATATCGAGAAAGCGTATGACATGGTATGGCGACGGGGAGTACTGATAAAATTACAAAATATTGGCATAGGAGGCAGAATGCTAGGTTGGCTGAAAGCCTTCCTATCCAATAGATCCATTCAAGTCCGTATTGGTAACTCCCTGTCACGTGCTGTACCTGTTCAGAATGGGGTCCCTCAGGGGAGTGTCTTATCACCCACTTTATTTAATATTGCGATTAATGACCTACCTGAATGCCTAAATCCCAAAATTAAATGCTCATTATATGCAGATGACAAGGCTATATGGTTCTCTTCTCGTAATTTTGGAGTTTGTGTAAAACACATTCAACAAGCTCTGAATGATTTATTGAAATGGGGGAAGAATTGGGGCTTCAAGTTTTCTCCAGTAAAATCTGAATCTGTAGTCTTTACAAGAAGATTTCTCCCCGAAGCACTTGTATTGTTATATAATGATGCCAGGTTGAAGTGCTCGGACTCATTTAAGTATTTAGGAGCCACCTTTGATAAGCGTTTAACCTGGGGTAAACACATTGATTTACTCGTGTCAAGATGTCAAAAGGCAATAAACTTGATGAGATGTGTGTCCTCTCACAAGTGGGGAGCTGACAAAATAACACTGTTAATGTTGTATAGAAGTTTAATTAGATCCAGATTAGATTACTCCTCTATTGCATATGACTCTGCCTGTAAATCATTAAAACAAAAACTTGATTCCATTCAAGGTCATGCTCTCCGGATATGCACGGGAGCTCTTCGTTCCACCCCTTTATTAGCCTTGCAAATCGCTTGTAAAGAAATGCCTTTATTTCTCAGGAGACAGATATCTACTTTAAAGTATTCCATCAAACTTAAATCTCAAGTCGGAAATTCTGCTAGCGTTACCACTGAGCCATCTTGGTACGATGATTTATTTCTACAAAGTAACGTTAGACGATATGCTCCTTTTAGCATTCGTTCATTAAAGTTGTGCCAGGAGACTCATGCTGATGATTTAACAATGCAGGCTCCTTTTAACCAAAATTACCCCCCATGGTTTCTAAACACACCGAGGGTTTATACTGATTTGAGTGAACAAATTAAGAAATCTGATCCTCCACACATTATAACTGGCAGTACTCGCGATTATATCCAGTCTAACTGGAGCGAGTACTGCCAGATTTATACAGACGCTTCTAAATGTCCCGATAGTGGCAAAGTAGGAGCTGCGTTCTGCATTCCAGAACTTAAATATAATAAATCATTCAGACTTACTGATCATGTGTCAGTTTTTACTGGTGAAGTAATTGCCATTCTGATGGCTATTAATTTTATCAAAGAAGTCCGTATATCCAGAGCGGTTATTTTAACTGACTCTTTAAGTGCCTTACAAGCCTTACTCAATTTTACTTGGAATCAGTCATCTGGTATAATATATGAAATACTACATATTCTCTCTGATACGCAAGTAAACAATATTAATGTTTACTTGGCATGGATCCCTGGGCATTCAGGAATACAAGGCAATGAATTGGCAGACCATCTTGCCAACCAAGCACGGTCATCTGACACTGTATCTATTGATATCGGCCTTTCATTATCGGAAGCAATGTCTTGTTTATATCCTCATTTTAATTCATTATGGCAAGATCTTTGGGATAATTCAGATAAAGGTCGATTTTATTATAGATTTCAACCTTCTATAAAAGGTGGTATATTAAATTTACAATCTCGTTGGGCTGAAGTACTCATGTTTAGACTTTTAGTTGGTCACATTCCACTCAATTTTTATCTTCATAAACGTAACATTCACGATAATGGTTTATGTGATTCCTGTGATCTCGAAGAGACTATTAGTCATTTTTTACTTCATTGTACTCGGTTTACAAACCAACGACAATTACTTTTTGACGAGCTTATACTTGCTGGTGATTTTAACCCAACTTTTGATTCTATGTTGAATCCCCCTAAAAATAGGGATAAAGTGTTTGCGGCAGTGTCTAGATTTATGATACGTACTAAGAGATTTTAATGCAAGTTTTGCAACTATTTCGTTATACTAGACACCCGCACGTTTTTATATTGATTTTATCTTTCTGTTATAGAGTTTAGTATCTAGTCTAGGTTATTATAATGGTACATGCATATAATTTTAAATTTTCAAAAATCAGCTGAGGAATATTAAATAACAATTTAATATATACTTTCCTATTGGTGGTTTTAAACTATCTCTGCTCGATTAAAAGAGCACATTTTAAGATATTCATGCTCCTTCTAATTGGATATTAGTGTTTGATGATACTTTTGTAGGTCATCATTCGCGGTATTTTTTCGGGAGGAGTACGGATGTTATATCAATTATTGTTTTTAATTATCCATTTCATTATCTATGCTTAAGGGTAGGGAGGGGGTGAACAGTTTTGTTTTAAATAACGTCTTTGCTCGTTCTGGTTGGACATTGGTGTCTGATGATACTACAAGGTCATCGGTCACGGTCTTCATCAGGATGAGCATAGATGTTTATTAACCATACCGATTGTTTTGAATTATCCACGTATTCATTTTAATTATATATTGAGTTAAATCAAGTTAGACAAAAACCAAATATGCATGTACCATAATGGCCTTTTTTAAATTTTTTAATTTAGTTGTATATTATTTTATAAACAGGGTCGTTGGAGTATTATGGTTGTTGTTACGATTATTTCCCCTTTCCATTTATGTCTAAATGACGCCTTTGGAGTTGGTTCTTCTATATGTTATTTTTTCTAATAGCATATTTAAATTAATATCTAGTCAATTATATATAATTTTCTTTTCTTATACATACATCTGTCTAGTCTCCTTATATATTTCCTCCATTGTTGTTTTTAACACACCGTTTTTAACACTTTTTATTGTATTTTTAAAATCTGTTTTATTTTTTCAAATCAATGCAATGACACTGGCGCGCATAATCCTAACGGATTGCATGCGCCATCCAAATTCAAAACTGACTGACTGACTGACTGACTGACTGACTGACAAGAGGGTATATAGCCCTGTTTGGAGGTTGCGTAAAACCCGGCACCAAATTTGTAAAAGCGCATATCATTGGTGGAAATGATAAGAAGGCGTAAATTTACGACTTACGGCTAAATGAATTACAGGCATCCTCTAACTACGAATTGTGGCAGGCTTGGCGATTTACAGGCATCCTCTAAATAGGGATTATGGCAGGCTCGGCATTTTATACCATGGTATATATTATTTACAGGTATCCTCTAAATACGAATTGTGGCAGGCTTGGCGATTTACAGGCATCCTGTAAATAGGAATTGTGGCAGGCTCGGCATTTTATACCATGGTACAAAATAATTAGAGGCATCCTGTAAATACGAATTATGGCAGGCTTGGCATTTTATACCATGGTATATATTATTTACAGGCAGCCTCTAAATGACGAATTCTGGCAGGGATGGCCAACCATAAACATGTTTATAGTGAGGTGGCTTAGTGAAATTATATTTACCTAAGTGACAAAAGCATGATTTTTTCACCAGAGGATCCCCTAGGTTCACTCTCTTGAAAAATCTGTGGCTGCAAAAAAAATTCACAAGTGTGACGTCACAGTGACGTCTTTTTGACGTTTATACTTTAAATGTAGGCTAAAACACAGAATATCGTCAAAGTTAGGTTCTTCAACTAAACCACCACGACTTTTCTAACTGTAACAAGCTGTGTAATCAGCAGATGTAATTATGAGTTCAAAATATATCATTTTTCACACTGTATGGTGAAAAAAAGGAAACGAGTAGTATAGAAAGCAGTAATTCTAAGGGTGCGTAAGGTGTGTCTGAGGGACCATCCGTGGCCCGAATGCGTAGTGTGAGGTGTCAAAGTGAAGCTGTGGTGATGTAGACCACGACTTGAGGGATGCCCATGTCACCTGTGATGTCTTTGGTGAGGTCATCAGTAGGAGTAGTACCCAAAGTGGGTCTAATGGGGCTGTGAAGGAAAGTGTTTGGGGTAGAGATGGGCCATCCGTGGACCGAAGGCGTCGTGTGAAGTGTCATCTTGTAGCAACGACCGCCAATACCAAGCTTAACGCTTCAACGCCCTGGTGAAATAGCTCAGAAGCTCTGATTTTCTATATATTTTATGGAAATGTCAAAATGCAGTGACGCTCGTCAGCGCCCGTGGTTACGCCTTAACGCCCTATCCGTATGCCTTAACGCCCGTCTCAACGCCTTAACGCCTTATCCTAACGACATAACGTGCATATACCAGTCAATCGGCAGGCTGGGAAAGTAACCAATCAGTGCAGCCATAAGGTCATTCACGGCGTACACACCGTGACATATAAAAGCATGTAACAAAATGTAACACTATATAGGACTCTTTATGTTCATCATAATCAACGTTGGTCAGGATGGCCGAGTGGTCTAAGGCGCCAGTCTACATATTTGGGACGTGGGTTCGAATCCCACTTCTGACACACACCTGTTTCGCTATTCTTCGCGAGGTTGCAAAACCATTGTACAAATATAGCACAATATATGAATCATTATGACCACGATAACCAGCTTTGGTCAGGATGGCCGAGTGGTCTAAGGCGCCAGTCTCAAGATCTATGAAATTGTCTTCCCCGTGGTATGGGTATACAGGTCTGCAGATGCGGGCGTGGGTTCGAATCCCACTCCTGGCTCGCACCATTTACTGGTCAAACGGAGTCATAGAAAGGAGAATGTTGTTGAGATAGTGTAGTCTCTCAATTTCGGGTAAATAAAAGTCAATTAATCCAGTTTAGTGTCACAGAAATCAGAAACTTTCGGGGGATTTTCTGGGAAACCCCTGTTCTATTTATAGATCACTTGGGAGTAGTAGAGAAAGGGGAGGTTCGGGGGTGCAAACAAGCGCGTTTGGAGAGAGGTGGCCATGTTCGCTCTAGCTACCTGGTAGAGTTACCTTAGCGTATCCCGAAGTGACGTCACAGAGGTCATATGCAAATTGTTAGGTCAACTTGGGGTCACGGTGGACCAACGCCTCAATACCTATGTTAATGACTTAACGCTTTATCTTAACGCCATAACGCCCTAGCAAAACGCTCTGACGCCATGATGTAGAAAGATGAGAGAACAACAAGAATGACAGGTCAATCATGTTATTAGTCCCTCCAGTACATCATACCCACGCTGGGGGAGCCGCGTTGGGTATGTTTAAAATTCAAGTAGGTTTTTATCCAATTAGAAATCGTCATTTGAGAAAGTTTAATCTTCGGTCATAATCGCTTTTGGCCTAAGCGTCGTCAGGCAGGTCAGGATACTGTAACGGCAGCATGTCCTGAAACACTTGTTTGCACATCTGGGGCGTAGAAAGTAGAGTGGTCGTTCTTGAGATGCACAGGGATATTTGAGAGATTGAGGTTCTATATGTCACCCAAAGATGAAGTGTAGGGTGTCATCTTGAAGCTCTCGTGGTGTAAACCACGACTTGAGTGATTCCCATGTCATCTGCGACGTCATTGGTGACGTCATCAGTACGAGCGGTGGCGAAATTTTGATTAGTTGACATATGGACTGATAATTCCTATATGTACAGACACCACCACCATCACCCACCCCCCCCCCCCGAGCGTTGACGCCCGTCATCGCTCAGTGGTGGTGGTAGCTCCCCTAGGGTAGAGCTCTTAGATCGGAGCTTGGAGCTCTTGGAGGGAAGAGCTCAGAAGTGACATCATCGTAGGCATGCGCACACCAGGGAAGCTAACTGCAGAGATAATCTGGGCAGTGCGTTGTTTACAGATTTCACAATCTTCCTGAATGTTTACATACATCGATACACTGTACGTAAACTGAGTGTGTGGTGAATAAAACATTATTTATTTATTAAAAGGTTATGACAGCTGATAAAGTGAACTAATTAGACTGTGATGTATTAACCTCACAAAATATAAGAGACCGGTTGCTGTTTATTCTATCTCGTTAAAAAATTGGGTTAAACTGATGAAAATGCCCAAAAATAATTCTAAATTTGGTGGCCAGTTTGAATTCACCAGAGCTGGCCTATCTGTACTATTGTCACGGTACATATACTGAACATCAGTATCATGTGCCTCTTATGTAAATTTTTTCACCATATGAAATAGAAATGCGTACAAAGGGTAGGGGGGGTCGAAATGGCTACCCCTAATTAGTTTTCTTGCCTCTTGAGCTAGAGGGCTGAAACTTACCACACTATATCCTTGGGTCAACCCCTACCAGAAAATGTGAACAAAATCACAGAGGGACGCTTTGATGACGTCACAGTGACGTCATTTTCAAAAACGGCATTTTTGGTCGATTTTTCAGTCAGATTTCCAGACTTTTTTATTTATGCAATTTCTCCTCGAAATCTGTATGATAAATTAGTAAATATTAATGTGATGTGAAATAAAATAGGTTTTGCCCGCTTTTCGTCGAGAAAAAGCAGAAATTTTGAGGAAATATGAAAAACATCTCTTTTCTGGGACCCCACGTGGCCGCCACCTTGAATTCTCCCATGATCCTCTGCTCGGGGGGTTATGCGAATAAGCTCAAAATGACCCCAATATAATAAACTATAAAGTCACCGAGTTTCAGCTCTCCATGTTTTGTCGTTCCGGAGATAGCGCCAGGCCATGTAGGGTTAAGTCAACACATTTTAATCCCTCCTCCCCCCCTTCAAAATTACAACATAAAACCGATCCCATGCAGAGTTCAGCTTGCAGCCGCAGATTTTCTGGGTCCTGGAACGATCACAAATCAGCATGCAAAATATAATACTTTTGTCACAAACGTAAATAACTTTCGATTTTTTTACGGTAAGCCACTCGACTATTAGGAATAATGCGTTTAGAATCTAGACTCAAAGATGAACATAACCCTAAACAGAAAACTAGACACCAAATTTGTCCGCTTTTCCTAACATGTTTAAATGCACACATGTTTAAATTCATTACATGTCATGGATTTAAACACAAATTTTGTGTGCCGTCTGTGAACATGTTTCATTAAAAAAATATTCTCCCTGTTGGTTTGCTGTGTAATACAGTCGGACTCAAGAATTGTATGTCGGAAGTGAACTGGCCTTCATTCTGATGTCAACGGTGGTATATTTCCAATATGCCTTTCGATGCCTGCTGATATGTGATATCCAATAGAAACACCATAGAATTCACAAATCAAATGATGAGCATTCAGGATCAGCAAAACACAAATTGATGGAAAGAAAATAGCTGCAAGAATCTGATGAATTCACAATTTTGCATGGACTACCAAGTTGTAAGACTTAGGTGCTGTTGCTTATTCCTAGATATTCACAATCCTCAATGAAAAAATCTAACAATAAATGAAAGAAATAATATAAAGTTCTCAGTTAGTTGAATTTTATTGTCAATTAGTGCACTGCTACCATGATCATCACACCCGCGCCACTCATATTGGAATTTCATGAAATGAACTTTCATCGTAACAAGAACGGAAGCTCAAGTGATCCCAAGATATGCCCATGAACAAACATAGTGAGCTAGCAATGTGGTTACTCTTCAGATGGAAAAAGTGGCCACACAATAGGAAAATACATGTCCTTTCCGCGGTGTCAGAATGCCCCCGAAATCATGGAATGCACATGGGCAAAAATTATGTACATTCAAAGTACTGAATAAATCTATATAGAGACTGTACCTTCACTCAAGAATTGTATTGGGTTCCAAGGTCTATAAGGAAAGTTCTAATCGATTTCAGATGTATGTTGTAGCCAAAAATTCAACAAAAGGAAATTAGGGTTACCATAATTAAGTTTATGTGAGGATCAACAAGGTCGCTTTTTTATGTTGACATGATTATAGTTTTATTGTAACTGTTGATTGTGAGTTATCGCCCTTATATTAGACTCTCCAACTTTGTAACACGAGGTCGGTCCTCGGCTACCTGGAATTTGTTTCTGGAAAATGTCAGTGATGGATTTGGTTTCTCCAGTTTGCTACAGAAAAAGTTTGCTACAGAAATGTAGGGAACGTCACGTTTAAGTTTTTCCAGTCCCACAGATTCGGACAATCTGGGTCACGAGGTCGCGCCGAACGTGGGTGTCGTTGAACAGTCGAAATCTGGCCCCTGACTCATGACAATCACTGAGGACCTGTTGGCCTTTCGGATCCATACATCAAGGACCCGACTGGTGTTACGAATGTGTAATGACTACACTAGTAGACACTCTTTGCAAGATATGCTGGGATGCGTTGTTGGATGAAGCGTGGGATGTCCCCTGCATATCCGTAAACTGGGTGAGTTCGTCGGGTGGTTCAAAATCAAATGGGGTCCACATTTATCATGGTTTTGTGCGAATTCAACTCACTCGTTACTGTGTCGCAATTTATATTTAGCCTAAATTCCAGTCAATTTTATCAATGTTATTAGCTTGGATGCTAGCCCTTATACGGTTATCACTGATTATCAGCCTATAGGCCCTACTTGTGAATCACAAGGTGATCACATTAGTCTGAAATTATTTCCATATTTTGGTTATGTATAATGAAATTTAGTAAATAAGAAATTAATTTGTAAACATTTGAATTTTCATAGTGTCCTATAATTGTACAATTCACCGTACTATCATTACTATTGATGCTGTTTTAGAATCAAACTGTTTGATAGAATTTATGCACTCTTCAGACTTCTCCTTTTCATACTTTAAATCTCGTGTCAGAGTGTGTACTATTAATATGCTTATGGAGACTTTCATTAAAAGCTGCACCTTGATGGACCATCAATTGTTGACATAAATTCCAATGGTAAGCATGGAAAGTCATTGAACTATACTCACAGTGCTGGTGTGCACTATAAGCATGCATTATGCAACATTCCAATTCGAGCATGCACTGGAGTACATATCGGTCTATTTCTCACACTTAGTGGCCATGTTCATCATACTACAGTACTGCTTGTTAACATTGATTGATTGGGCTGATATATCAGTTGAGCGATTTGCCACAGACCCTAAGACATTTGTCATAATTTTGGGAATTGACTTTTCATGATTTTTTTATTTTAATAAAATTAATCACTGCAATGTTTTGGAAGAGAAATGGTCTTCCAGTGGAAGCAGTTAATATCATAATATACATGGTTTCTAAACCTAGGGTAGGTTGCCCATTAGCCTTTGTTCACTATTTATAATTATGAATTGTCATGCACTTATACATGGCAAATTCGGTGCTTTGTGAGCTCTAAATCTCTATTCTTAAAATATCTAAGAGACTAATTTCAAAATCATGGTGAGTGGCTGTGAATTTGTTAAAAACTTAGCTAAATTCAACTTACATGAAGATATTTGTGAGAATTTGCACACTTTTAAACTGAAGCACCTAAAATTTCAGAGGCATTTCTGGCATGGCATATTTTAATTGATTGCGATTACAGGGGAGGTTGACCCCATTTGCTAATGTACATTGTACACAGCTAATTGTAATTGCTGGGGAGGTTGACCCCATTTGTCACTATTTGTTCAAGGGGAGGTTGACCCCTTGCAGGTATGGAAATAAGGGACAGTGATCAGCAATAACTAATCAAATTTGGACACTAACCAATCCAAATTCCATAGTGATAAAACATGGATAAATATTTTGCTGATCAAATTCAAAGCTTTTAATAATGATCTCTGATCAAATTATTTTCCCTTATCTCCAACCCTGCCTTGGCCACTGTACATTGTACAACATGGCTATTTTACAGGGGAGATTGGCCCCTTGTTACCATGATACATAGTGACTGTACATGGTATGATTTAATGACTGTGATTCCTGGGGAGGTTGACCCCATTTGTCACTATTTATTACAGGGGAGGTTGACCCCTTTTGCCATTGCACTGTATGAATCGATAAGACACTTGGGCACGTTGACCCTATTGTTTGTGATTTCATGTTTTAACACAATTTTGTGAAATCCTATCCTATCCTATCAAATCTAAAACTTCCTTATGTAACCTTTTCACATATGTGAACAGGCAACCCTAGAAAATATTGTGGGTGGCCTTATATTATGATCTGATTTTTTCACAGTATATGACATTTATCCAGTTTGTCACAGTGTTGACACAATTTGCTGCTCTTAGGTTGACCCTTATTTGTCACACTCACAGTAGTGCCACTTGTGGTTGTAAATACGGGAGGTTGACCCACTTGCTACACTCAGAGTAGTGACTCTCATTCATAGCTGTTTTAAATACAGAAGGTCCAGGGCCTGAACATACAGATTGTTTCTCAAGTGCTCTGTATCTACATTGTCTAGTTACCATTTAGACATTACTGTTCAATCCTGAATTCATGAATCCAGGACATCAGGAAATGAATCGCATGCCCAGAATGTGGATACTGCGTTATATCTCTATAATTACAGATCCTGTTGTGTCTGCGGACGATTTTGGATGTTGGGAAGACCAGGTGATTTTTTATCCCATTCCGCTGTCCAGTCACTCCTATCCTGTTTTGGACCCTCTGCTCCATTGTATATTCATGAGATGGAGACCTATCATCGACTGGAATATCCATCATTCCTTCTTCATCAACTCCAGAATAGTCCATCAAGCTAGAGTCATGC
The DNA here is from genome assembly GCA_036873755.1 of Hanleya hanleyi. Classification (NCBI taxonomy): domain Eukaryota; kingdom Metazoa; phylum Mollusca; class Polyplacophora; order Lepidopleurida; family Hanleyidae; genus Hanleya; species Hanleya hanleyi. The sequence continues at coordinate 61,308 of JAVTVY010055381.1, forward strand.
TGCTTTTGCTGACTTACCTGTTCTACCAAGTGGTATACATATTACCAACGTTAACATGGATTTTTACGAGCCAGAATTTACCAACGATTTTGTATGCTCTATCTATCATCACTCACATACACTGTGCATCACCGCCTACGTGTATCTCTGAAATCCAGCTGTATCACAGTGACTCGAACTGAATTTACTTGGTGTATATATATTTAGTGTATGATCAGGGTCATAATACATTCTCATGAGGTCAGCATTGACTGCTCACATTTCAGTATACATGAACAAACTAAGCTTGTCAGAAAGCCAGTTATACATTCTGCTGCGCAGGAGGTCAGCATTGACTGCTCACAATTCAGTAGACATGAACATACAACTTGTCAGAAATCCAGCTATAGCATACTGACTTGAACTGAATTTACTTGGTGACTGTTTATATTTAGTATGCGACCATGGCCATAATACATTCTACTTCTCATGAGGTCAGCATTGACTGCTCATCAATTCAGTATACATACAAAGCTTGTCAAAAATCCAGTTATATCATAGTGACTTGAACTGAATTTACTTGGTGTATATAATTAGTGTGTGATTATGGTCATAATACATTCTATTTCTCATGAGGTCAGCATTGACTGCTCACATTTCAGTATAGATAAACATTAAGCTTGTCAGAAATCCAGCTATACCAGGCATAGTGACTTGAACTGAATTTACTTTGTGTATATATTTAGTGTATGGTCGTAATACATTCTACTTTTCAGGAGGCCCGCATTGACTGCTCTAATTTCAGTACATATAATTGACTTGTTCCTTTCTATTCATATTGTAGGAGAAGTGTGAAACCATCACCTATGTTTTGTCTCAACATCATATTCAGATGGCCTCCATTATACTCGAGCAGGGTCTATAAATATTTAAGAAAATTTCAATTTTTTTTTATATCTAACATATGAACTTGGACAGGATAGCAACTTTTGATCTGACAGAACCAGATTTTGATCAGATATATCTCATATCTGACCGCTACTTCAGACCCTGCTGGAGTGTGATTTACAGTGTAATCTCTCTATAACTCTTGCCATTGGGGACTGCACTGGCGCTTTTATATTTTCAGACCAGACCTCTAGAAGGGTTGAAATGATATGTGCCTAGACTCTAGTTGTTTTGGTTGAGTCAGGTGCTCTTGTTCTTGCATTGATGAGACAGCTTTCCTTACAGGAGTAACTAGTACTTAACTTTTTATTTTTTTCTTCCAATTCTATACAGGTATGTCCATGACCAGGTTTGACAACACAACAGACAGCATTGTGCAGAACTTTCTTCAGCCTGAATTTCCTCTGAAGCTGCCAGCATGTTTGATATTGTCTATATTACCGTTCAGAGTCTTGAGATAAGCCAATTCAACATGTTCAAATTCTCAGTCAATTCCCAGAGTTTGGTCGATCTTTATTCTTTGAACATAGGCGAGATACGTTTTTTTCCTCAGACATATCTGATCATGCTGCTATTTCAGACCCTGTTAGTTTCTTATTCCATTATGATTTCATACTCACAGACAGAAATAGTTGCCTGCTCTCAGCATCTCTATGCTTGCTGATCCTGTGTTAACTCCTTTCCTTTAATTATTACTTCCAGGTTTTTCTCAATGAGCTTTCTATTATTAATGTAGGTGATCCCAAAGATTGTTCTCTCTGTAGTGCAGTGTGACAGAGGGTTGAGGGGCGCCTGTGACATGTCTGTACATATCATCTGCAGCTTAATTTGGTGGAATCACTGGTCCTTCTGATATACTGTATCCCAGGTTATTATATTGTATTAGTTTGTTTCTAAGTTGTTTTTTTTTGTGTGTTACTTTATAGACCACCAGTCTGTTTGCAGTAGCAGTGCTTTCCATGGGGAAGCGTAAATATGGACGTTGTAAAACACTTTTATCTTCAAGAATTCCTCATGCATTGTCTATTTCAGAGAGGAAATCCTACCTCATCGTATCATCCCCAGGCTTGTGAATCCAGTACTAAATATCATTACTATCACTTTCAGGTCTTTTACCAGTGAGCTCCATCACACACAGATACTGGTATATGTGAATTCCTGTATTATGTATTATACAACAATCATATTGACTTCCTTTTGTCAACTTTATTTCAAAGATTATTCTTGAGAAAGTGAGGCTTAATCCTAACCTTCCCTTGGACAATTGACAACCTTGAGGATCTTCATTGTTTTATCCGCCATACAATTTAACTGGCTGGCAGTTCAATGTTTTGTGGGGGAATGTCTGAGAAGTGAAGGATATTACTCATTTTTAGGAGGGTAACCGGGACTCTTCCAGTGCCAGTTGTTTTCTTTAATTGAAATAAATAAAGAAAAGAAATGAAATAAAAAATTTCCTGACAGGCCCATGAACCTTTCTCGTGCTATATATTTATTGTATTAATATGGTTCTTCACTATATGACAGGTATTTTATGCTGCCCTGAATGGTTTTGTTCTTCCAGTACCGTACTTGGCTGATGTGGATTTCTGTGCCCCTACCTTCAGGCACATTTATGCATATTTCTTTCATTTTCAGTCTAAGATTGGTAAGGCAATATTCCACCATCCATGGACGCATAGTAATAGATTGCCCATGTTTTTTCATGCTATCTTTTATTGATTTACATGCTAATTTGGGAAATAAGTTCCCTTTATATTTGTTTGAGTCAATCTGTCTTGCTATACACCCTGTGCAAAATAAACTACATGTACCTGATTGTATTAGTTCATGCAATTGCAGTCTTGATATAGTTGGCTGCTATATTACCATTGATCTGCTCATGAAGATGTAAACATTTGTAGTCAAAGTCATTACTTCAGTTAGCGCTAGCCAGTTGCTGCCATTCTCAGGTTATCAAACGAACTATTAAGAGGCCAGTGATATCTACTCATCCTACTGTTTTGTGTTAAATACTGTAAGGGCTAGGTCAGAGACTTCGGTTGGGTGATAACAGTTCCATCTTTTACTCCACTGTTATCTGTGGCCCTTTATGCTCCCCACCTTTGCTGGTATAACAACATTTACATTATTTGCTAATTGGGGGCATGTTCTATCACTGCATTTGGTAACACATAATTCACATAATTCATATGTGTTCTCCATGCCCCTGCTATTTTATCATTTGTCATTTGAATTAATGATTTGTCATTTGAATTAATGATTATAACCATTGTCATTTGAATAAATGACCTAACCAGATTTCTGGGTATTGTGTTTGTCTTTCCCAGCAAAATGAGCTCATTCTCTGACCTAGTCTATCTCGAGCATAAAAGGAAATTAGGGTTACCATAATTAAGTTTATGTGAGGATCAACAAGGTCGCTTTTTTATGTTGACATGATTATAGTTTTATTGTAACTGTTGATTGTGAGTTATCGCCCTTATATTAGACTCTCCAACTTTGTAACACGAGGTCGGTCCTCGGCTACCTGGAATTTGTTTCTGGAAAATGTCAGTGATGGATTTGGTTTCTCCAGTTTGCTACAGAAAAACCCTCCCTACCCTCCCTCAATTCTCTGTCTTGTGACATTTTGTAACAGGAAGCACTTTATGCTCCCCACCTTTGCTGGTATAACAACATTTACATTATTTGCTAATTGGGGGCATGTTCTATCACTGCATTTGGTAACACATAATTCACATAATTCATATGTGTTCTCCATGCCCCTGCTATTTTATCATTTGTCATTTGAATTAATGATTTGTCATTTGAATTAATGATTATAACCATTGTCATTTGAATAAATGACCTAACCAGATTTCTGGGTATTGTGTTTGTCTTTCCCAGCAAACTGAGCTCATTCTCTGACCTAGTCTATCTCGAGCATAAAAGTTAATACTTCTTTTACACTTAGGAGCAAGAGCTGCATGGCACCCGTGATTTCACTTCCAGCTGATATTTCCAACACTGAAACTGTTGTTGACAGTTCAGCCATCTGTGAGGGTGATTAATATCGACGGACTCCGGCTCCTCAGGCTCTTCGTATTGAAGTCTCACTTGACTCTTTCAGCTGTGAAACAACAGAGAAGCAACGTTAATGAAAATCCGAGTGGCAGAAGTCTCCAAAGATTGACAATTGTGATTTGACCCCAGGATGTGAATGGAATGGGTATGACCCCCACGCCCCAAACACATGAGCATTTTGGGATAGAACCAAATTTCAGAAAATTCTGATACAGGTAAGTTTTTTTTAGAATTTATGTTCCAGACAGACCCCAATATCAGTGTAGTGCTTTCCGGTCTCTCAGTCTGAATGTTATCCTGACACAGGGACCCCAGCCTTTGATCTATCCTCTTAAAACTAACTCCAAATTAGTAAGCCAACAAGTTACAATTTTCAAGCTGACCCGGCCCAGGAGGCGAAATATTAAAACTAATTTACCAGTCACACGAGACAGCAGATCAAAAAGTGTACAGGTCACCATTAAGAATAATCTGAACAAGCGGTCGTTGAAATTGTCGAGTATATGTAATTCACAATTAAGGACAAAGCAGCTACCTGTTACCAATAAATTAATGACACCTTGTTTCCATGCACTAATGAAAGCTCGTGTGAAACACGGGCGAAGAGCATTTCCCCAGATAACTTTGTAACACATAATTTGGTACTCACAGAGCTTTAGATCTCCCCACTTTGGGCACACCCCCTATTAAGGGTGGCAATTTTTTTTTAGGATGGGACAAAGGGTGGGGCACATACCCATGGAGGATGAGCAATCAGGAATCATCTCTGGTAGAAGTGCCTCTGAGAAGAGATTTCTCCACCAATGGGAGAAACCCGGTGTGAGGCACCACCAACTTTATTTTGCGTTTCATGGGCCCACCGACATTAAAAAATCGAATAAAAATAAAATCAAATTGCCACTTTTATATTTCCTACGAAAGTTTGAACATAAAGATTTTAATTCCCTTTTCATTCCTGATTGTATGAAATAGGCTGTTGCATTCTATCTAAAACAATGCCAGCAAATAAAAATGGCAAACAACAAAAAATAAATACCTTTCACTATATTTTTCACTGCAAGTCAGCGAATTGTTGTTGTTGCAAAATGCTGCTAATAGTACTTCGGCAATGACGACATTCAATGAAAATCGTGAACCTTCACTGGCTGTGTGATCTATCACTCTGTCATGGTACTCATATTTCGACAGTGATGGCAGTGAAAACAATACATTATCTGTTTATTTGACAAGAATTAAGGAAACTGTACATAAGTGAATAAAGTATGGTGATATAGTGATTATGTATCTACATTGAATATTTCTACATGTCATGAAGTTTGGATAAGGACGGTCATTTTAAGATAATATAGGTATAATTTTCTGGGTAATCCACATCAGAATTGATGGAAACCTACAAATGCTGTAATTCACATGGGAATATACAATTATGAATGTGAGTTACAACATTTGTAGGTTTCCATCAATTCTGATGTCGATTGCCAAGAAAATTATACCTATATTATCCTAAAATGACAGTCCTTATCCAAACTTCATGACATGTAGAAATATTCAATGTAGGTACATACCCACTATATCACCATACTTTATTCATTTGCGTACAGTTTACTTAGTACTTGCCAAATAAGCAGATTATGTATTGTTTTCACCAATTAGAGTGTGTATTGTATCACCTGAATCACATCATTTGTAGATCGATGTCAGGTTTAACAATTTCTGGAAATGACAGCATTTTAATATTTGTCCAACCTGACTGACATAATTTACTGCCTTTAATACCTATTCATAAATGTGTATTGGCTAAGATTACATTATGCCTTGTATATATACTGTGCGTATGGAGCTGTTTGTAACTTTGTTCACTGCTGAAGATGCTATAACTAATAGTGAAATATACAGACTGAAATTGTCATCCCTACTCAGAGTTGCTTTCCTTCTTTATTATTGAAAAATCATCAGTGGTTCCAATGGATTACTTCAATTAGATATACATGTAAAATTTCCCAGGTGGGATGTGCCATGTAGCAGGTATGTACAAGTTCCACTTAAAAAATCGTTCTACTTTTTCAGTTAAAAAATCACAACGGTATGTGCAATTTCAATCTCAAGTTTCAAATAAATTCCGGGGACCTCCACATAAAACAAAACAATTGAACATTAACTGAGTGATTATTTGTGATTTTATTCAAACTAGTCATAAAAAATTCATATATTTAAAACAATGGCCATTTAGCGTACAACGGATGTGGATTAGAACACTGGGAATGTTACATTCGTGTTCAGCAAAACAAAATTACTTTCCCCTGATTAAGAAGCAAAATTTCATTTTTGTGAAAACAAAATCTTATTTTGAGATGCAAAAATGCGTCTCCATACTTCGTCAACACCACCAAAATCTTGTCAGTCCTTTGCCCATCTTTCAAGATAATTATACTCAAATTTCATGGAAACCAAACACGTTGTTCAGAAGATATGATGTTACACATGTTTACCTGCATTCATGTCTATCGCACCATCTAGTGAAGCCCAAATGCCACGAAAAACAAACAGGTGAAATCTAAAGCCATATGGAGATGGCACATAAGAGTTCAATGGGAAAAAACTTTAATCATGATAAAGGTTATGTAGGTTTTGACATTAAGTCAGATAATTGAGATTTTTCATTCAAATGACAATTTGGTTCGCACCGAGAGGGAATTATCAATGAGCATTAACTGAGTGATAATTTGTGATTTTCTTCATTGAAAATTGGCCAGAATGTATCTCCAGACATCTGGAAGCTCAGGGCTTCACAGCCACTGGGGCTAACAAAATATAATTGGGATAGCCATACATGTACCAATGAACTGGATCAAATTACTAAAGGTGAAGTGTTTACTTTGTTGAAACAAGCAGTCCATCAGTCGCCTTATGTAAAGTGCATTGTGCAATAAGTCAACCACTTCAGATTTTGTAGCTGCATGGTCAACATACAGGCATACAATATGTAAATGTAGGCATGCCAGGTATCAGTGTTACAGTACATGTGTGTATATTTGACCAAAATGCCTTGAATCGAAGCTCCCTTGAATACTAGCAATTCTCCATACAGTATAGCAGCATATTTTCCCTGGTTGCATTTTAGTTATTTGGGTAAGCAGGGCCTGATGTAGTCTAGATTTAGATACATTCAGTTGTCAATATCCCCATTGCCACATGTTTATGCCAGCACTAGCAGAACCAATGTCCTGACAATCCATTTTTAAACCATAATGTTAATAAAATTATGAATTGTAAAAAAAACTGTATAATGAAATATAAATAAAGAATTTTGTTGATGGACTGCGAAATTAGTATGGGAGGTGGCCCTAAAGCAATGTCAATCATTAAAAAAATTCAATTCTTTGAAATCCTTAGTCTGTCCAACAACATCACAATAATAAACTTCATGAAGCGCCAATAAATTGTGCTATATGAGTTTACTGTCTATAGTGCCATTCAATGATGAACAAATATTATAAAATCACAACAAGAAGCAAATTCCCAGATGTGGCCTGGGGGTTGTAGACATTGGACTGGAGTCCTGAGAATTTCACTATTAAAACAAAAAAAAAGGCCATTGGGCTTACAAGGGATGTGAATTATAACACTGGGAATGTTATATTCATGTTCAGCAAACGAGAATTATTTTACCCGGATTCAAAGAAGTAAATTTCCATTTTGTCAAAAAAAAATCTTATTTTGGGTTGCAAAAACGCGCCTCCATAATTTCGCCATCACCGCCAAAATCTTATCAGTCCTTTGCCTATCTTGCAAGATCATTATATCCAAATTTCATGGAAATGAAACAAGTTTAGAAGATATCGCGTTACACAAGCTAACTTGAATTCATGTTTATGGCGCCACCTAGTGATGACCAAATACCACGAAAAACAAGCAGGTGTAATGTAAAGCCCTAGGAAGATGACACATAAAGAGTTCAATGGCAAAAACTTTAATCATGATAATGGTTATGGAGGTTTTACCATTAAGTCAAATAATTGAGATTTTTCATTTAAACGACAATTTGGTTCGCTCTGAAAGGGAATTATCGTGCGGCAGTCCTATATTTATGCTTGGAAACCCAGAAGAGAACAATTTTAAAATATTTATCCAAGCGAATTGGTAAATTTTCAAATCACCAAAAACTTCTTTTTTTGAGATGCAAAAAATGAAAGCTCGTGTGAAACACGGGCAAAGAGCATTTCCCCAGATAATTTTGTAACCCATAATTTGGTAATCACAGGGCTTTAGATCTCCCGAATTTGGGCACACCCCTTATTATGGGTGGCAAATTTTTTTTAGGATGAGACTGAGGGTGGGGCAAACACACCTGGAGGATGAGCAGTCACGAATCATCCCTGGTAGAACTGTTGAAGCATGAAGCTGTTGGAACAAGTGCAAAATTCGTTAAATTGTTCTGCAAAAAAAACACAGCCACAACAAAATGATGACAATGTTGGATTTGGAGTGTATGTTGGCAGTTAACATGTGACTTAACATACAGTTTTTGACCTGGAGAAAACAGGTCAACATCAGTCATATTCAAAGAGTTCAGGTCCATCATCAGATGCATTATATATGTGGTATCAATTTAGAATGCCTAGCTATATTTCATGTTATATCATAATATAAAGTATATAACCTAGAGAAAATAGGTTCAGTCAAATGGGATAGCCTTCCAGTCAGTCGCCAATTGCACAAGTATTAAACATTTATAAACAATGTTACTATTTATAACCAAACCAAACCTGCTTTGATTTATGCCTTAATCTCCGCAAGGAATACAATACAAACGATAAAACGGAAGTTTTAAAACAAAAGTTATCTCCCCTAGGGAGTTATCCCCCAGAGGAGTAGTCTCCCTTTAGGGGAGCTCTCTCAGCTCAGCCAGGATATATAAGACAGCTCCCAGTATACTCTTCCTCTTTTCTCATTGTTATAAACCGAGACCTGTGGTGTACAAGGCCGCGGAGTGAGGGGAAGGATGGGAGGGCCATTACATCAAAGCAGGTTTGGTTTAGTTATAAATAGTAACATTGTTTATAAATGTTTAATATTTATTGCCCAAACCGACACCTGCTTTGATTTATGCCTCACTACCAACATATGGAGGTGGGAACCTCGGCCTTGTTGTATTTGCAATGGCAGGCTAAATATCCGCTGAAATAATCACAAACAAGACAATCACAATCAACAAGAAAACCCTGGTCAGAACTCAGAAGGTAGTCAAGGATATAAGAAGTGGCTAGTTAGCTTGTTGCATGTCTCCATGCATGTAGCTGTGGTCTTGGATGTGGAGCACAATGTTACCCTCCGTATAGGAACTCAGGCAGTACGGCCGGGATGAGCACTTGGAAGGCAGCATGTATGAGTTGGGATCTTTGGTCGCCAATGTAGCATACAAGGTGTCATAATCTGTGATGTGGATGTGGTACGCAATATTACCGCCAACGGAACTGAGGCATCTGAACACCAGAGTTCGGAGGTACGGCAAGTATGAGTTGGGAAGGGTTCGCCATCATGCCATACGAGTCGTCCACCTATTCGCAGCGCTAGTCCACATTCCGCTTTAGGTCCAACTCTGTGTACTTTAGCCCTTGATGCTGATACTGTACTGTTAAGTGTTGACAGCGGAGCTTCTGAGTCTACGTCTTCATCAATCCTCTGTAGTTTAGTCCATGTTGCTGACACTGGACCCCCTAGGATGGACGCAGATGACTCAGCTGAGATGATCTAGAAGAAGAATCAAAGCTTTAATCTGAAATGACACAAACAAAACTGCAGTGAAGACAAAGATTAAAATCAATAATTGTGGCAAGCTTTAAAAGATAACTTGAGAGATGGCGGATGGCCAACTGATCTATTACTTCTCTTAGGTGATCTAAAAAGAACACAGATATGATCATAATTCTCAACAAAAAGAACCCTGGACGGTGACGCAGTGGTTAATTATGGAGTAGTAATAGAAGTTACTTATCTTTGAATGTCATCTATGTAGCTGTGATCGTGGTTGTGGTGCTCAATTTACCACCATAGTAACCCGGATACCTGAGCACCATGAGATCGGGAGTAAACATGTAGGAGAGATGATCACAAACAAGACACAATAATATTCAACAAGAAAACCCTGGACAGAAACGCAGAAGGTAGTCATGGATATAATAAGTGGCTACTTATCTTGTTGCATGTCTTCATGCAAGTAGCTGTGGTCTTGGATGTGGAGCACAGTGTTACCCCCCGTACAGGACTCAGGCACTTCATGCCGCAATGAGTACTTGGTAGGCATCATGTATGAGTTGAGACCTATGTCGCCAATGTAGCATACAGGATGTCCAGTTCTGTGATTGTGGTAAGATACCATCGTCAGTCCACACTCCGCTTGACGTTCCACTCTCTGAACTTTAGTGCAGACACTGTAGTGGAGACTTGACAGCGGTAGCTCTGAGTCTAGTCCTTGTCTTTGTCAACCCTCTGTACTTTACTGTTGCTGACACTGGAGACCTGAAATAAAGATTATTAATAATCACAAAAGTGTCAGTTCTTTGTACGTTGAAACTGTGAGTTGACCGCAAGGAGACTCAGCTGAGATGATCTAGAAGGTCATAGCTTCAACCTGAAAAGACACAAGCAATCTGCAGTAAGGGCAAAGATTAAAACTCTTCATTGTGTCAGGTCGTGATAGATGACTTAAGAGTCGGTGGCTGGCAAGCTGACCTATTACTACTATCTTAGGTGATCATGTAGTATGTGGACATATCATATGACTGAGAGAGATGATACAGCAAGCTGGCTGACTTGCTGCGATGATGAAAAATGCCCCCCCCCTCTCTTTCTGAAAAGTTACTTGACCACGTGCTGGGCAGCCACCAGCGGCACAAGTGTGGTCACTCTATCTGAATGCACTGACATATCTCCCAGATAGAAACTGAAGGTTGTCGTCCAAGCATAAGATTGGACTATGTCATGAAGAGACAAGTTCTTCCATAAAGGCCATGATGTAACGATGGCACGAATTTCTGAGAAGAAGCAGTAGATAGTAGTGGGGGAGGAAATCAGCTACTAAGGAAAACCGAGGCAGAGTCGGGATGGGCATCACGTTCTCGGCACCAGGAGACGAAATAGGCCCATTTTGCTTGATAGCTGCGATGTAAAAGACCGATTGGGGTTGAAAAACATGGTCTTTATTTTTTTTTATTTTTTTTTTTAAATTATGTGAAGTCTGGCATCCCACCTAGACTATCAGCCGGAAATGAACACCCCACATGACGATGTGGCGGGACTGCCACCCAAAAACAGAGGTGGAAGTAGAAAGGTCAAAACCCGCCTAATGGATTGAGGGATGACGTCTGTAATAAGACAGAAGGCACTGCAGTGACCGAAGTAGAATGCGACCATAATGATTAAGGTCCTGCATAGAAAATGACAAGTCCTACCAGTTGATGACCAAACAACTAATGCCCACGTCTAAAACTGGTCCAACGGTCTATACGGGACGAAGCACTTGAAGGAGAGAACTGTCCCCAAGAAAACGACGAACCCACAGTAATACCCCCATAATTCGACCACCGGAAGCGCACAAAAACTGGCCATAATCTTGACAGCACCAGCTACAAAGTGTCACACTCAGTAACCATAAGGCTTACATCAATTTGAATGAAGCATGAGACTCACTTTCTCTCTGTGCTCGAATAACAAGAGTTGAAAAATGAACTTCCTGTGATCGAACCACAAGGGGCACCACCGTAAGTAAACCGCGATGTGAACGGTCCAAGCGATGGGGGTAAACCCGCGATAAAGAAGACGCATCGCCGAAGTCTTATTAGAAAAACACCGACATCGAGAGACGTGCCGGCGAACAAACGCCGAAGTCTCTATGACAATGAAGAAAAAGCTCCAGAAAAGGAGACCGGAACTGTCGAACTTGACGACCCTGATAAGGAGGTATAAAAGAACGACGTAGTGAACGGCGTTATAGCGTACGGGAACGTCTAATAGATGTATGAGAAAAACGACGTAATGCGAAACGCGAATGGCGTTGCTTGGGAAACGGCGTAGTGATTTTCCCAAAATCTTACAAATCAGTTCAAATTTATTGTACATATACGCTCACGAAAGAGCAGGGTAAAACCTTAGAAATGTACGAGAAACGACGTTGAGGCGAAACAAAACAGTCGTAGTATGCGAGACTTGTACTGAGATTTGAAATGCATCTAGGAGATGAACACCTTCATTGTTCCCAGCGTTAAACGAGAGCGTTACTCCGTGGAAGTAACATCCCTGATGATCAACACAAAGAAACTTCCGCGTAAACTAGGAAGATCTTAAATAAAATTAAAATTCCCCGAAGAGAGCCAAAACATGTTGATGTCTCTCGCCGGTAGATGAACTAAAAGGTCATAAATGTCACAAATTGAATTGACCAACCAAAACAATGTTCAATCTAGACTCGCCCCCTTATTAGAGGTCCAAACTGCACATAAAACCTCAAATGGAATAGAATAAATTATCATCCGGTTTATTTTTAAAATAGACAAGCTCAGCTTAGTCTCCGTGCCGCAATCGGTCAGCGCGCTCGGCTGTCTTACCTTAATAAAGATAAAGATGAAATAAATGCTGTAGACCAAAAGATATTTGGACGAGGCTATCGAGGAGAAAAATATTGCTAAGGAGCAGTCTGTGGTTCTTCTTACAAGGCTGTAACCGATAAACATACTCGGACGCAAGTAACTTACAAAGAACAAGAAGGCCGCCCGAAGGAACAGACTTACGATGATAGAGAAAGTTCAGGCCTGAACCAACCCGACCACGGACAGGGTAAAGATGAATAAATACACCACGTGCTGTCGAACGAGAGCAATTCTAAAGATTTCTCGGAGAAATAAACCTCAAGCTAATAATAAGAAAATAAAATTACAGCTCAACCAAATTTGAAATGTACATCTAATTCAATATACCGATGGGAAAAATTTGGTTGTAAAAATTAAATACATCACAATGCAATATTTACTAACAGAAAAATGTGTTCCAAAGAATAGCACAATTTCTTAATAAAAATCTGGTGATTTCTTTTGTTGTTCAACACACCCTTGATTACACAAAGAGAGTAATAATGTAGCTCAATAAAATGTAACAAAGAGCCGTAGTGTATAGCTTTGACTTGTGATGACGAAGACAAACGCAACAACAACAACACACGTAAAACAAAGACAGAGAAAAAACTCTGCAAGTTCTCTCTTGATCACAATGATATCAAATAAACAGAATAACACTTGATAAAACAAGAGACTAAATTTTGGTAGGAGCAACGAACAGCATGCAAAGAAGAAAAACTCCCACAAATGGAAAAAGTCGGACACACAAGAACAACAACAGCAACGAAAAATGACGGACTGCAACTCTCTGCAGAACCTGTAATTCTCCGACGTTATAATACGTTGAAGCATTTCTATTCCGTGAAGACAAATCTTTGTTCAATTTCGTACGGTTCATAACAAATAACCTCCTGATTGAACTGTCTGGAACGAGAAAGATAACGGTATTGTCAAGTTGGTGTTCTTTAAAACTTCATTCCGACACCGTAAGCATTCGGCCACGCAGCTGTAAGAGCAAGCAAGAAATACGGAACGTGTCAATACACGCGAAAGTGGAGGTTGTAAATCCGTAATGCGAACATTCAAAGCCGAGTACAACCGCCCTTCCATAGAATGAGAGGCTGTTTTCTTTTAGACAAAACAGCAGAGGAAGATTTAAGACGTAAAAGCCAAAAACAGGACGATTTTATCACTATTGTAAAATCAGCCGGACCAATTGACCGTGAACTGACCACGCGGTAAGATCAAATTCTTTTGTCCGTTGGGGACAATAGAGAGTCCTAGCGACTGGCCTGGCCTTTGTTTGCTGAACAAAGAAACAGGTTCCTCAAGGCCTACAGACAATGCTATGCCAAAGTAGGCCAGACTATACAGTACCATCTCGCTACGTTCCTGTACGACGGTCCTCTAGCCGGTATATTACCAGAGACAGAAGAAGGAGTCGGACTTTTAGAATTACGGGGTAAATCTAACACGGGACCACCCAGATCTTGATTAATTTTAATGTCCTCAACTAATGCAATTTCCAACACCCGTCTATCGACTTCCGATAGATCAGGGTTCTCTGAAGCCTGAAGTAAATAGGACCTACGGGCTTGTGCATAATTTTTCCAAGCATCATTATCCCAAGACAAACATTCGTTACACGTGTAATTTCGATAGCAAATTTTGTCTTACAAACGAAACAACGCGTGTGGGCATCTAAGCGTGTCGAAATTCGCCCACACGCACGGCAAGAATTAGAAGGAATGGGAACAGAATACTCAGACATTATTTACGAAAGAAAATATTTCGAAAATAAACTTAGACAACAACAACTTGTATAACAACAACAACTTGTATAACAACTAGACAGACTGTATTGCAATCAAACTCCCTGACGTGCACCACTGGAGGTACAAACGAGAAAAGAGGGAGAGTATACTGGAGCTGGCTTATATATCCTGGCTGAGCTGAGAGAGCTCCCCTGAAGGGAGACTACTCCTCTGGGGGATAACTCCCCAGGGGAGATAACTTTTGTTTTAAAACTTCCGTTTTATCGTTTGTATTGTATTCCTTGCGGAGATTAAGGCATAAATCAAAGCAGGTGTCGGTTTGGGCAATAAATATGATGAATTGGAGAGCTCATCTTCACTCCTTAAAAATTTATTGCTTGTGCTAAGGTGAAGGTCAGCCAATTTCATTAATTAGGCTTCTGATCAATCCAGGGTCCGAAATAGAAAACTTTTGATGACCTGCTGTTTTTTTTCCTTCAGAGAAAAATCGCAGGTCAAATTGAACATCACCTGCTATTTTGTTATTGGACAGCTATTGTTTTCAACCTGTGCAAATTCAGACGAAAATAGTTAATTTAACACCATACAGTAAGGATCATTCATTTATTAATTTTCTTATGCATTTTATCTATCCAATTTCACAGGAAAATAAACTATAATTTGAACCATCTCTTGTTAATATGCATGTACAGATTGAGAGCCCTTATTAGTTACTAGAGACTGTCTGCGAGTGAACATTATTGAACTTTAATGGTGTGCTTCAGGTGGGGTACCGACATTATCCCCCAGCGACAGTTTCCCCCGCGACATTTTCCCCACCGACATTTTCCCCCACGACATTTTTCCCAGGCGACATTTTCCCCCAGCGACATTTTCCCCACCCTAATATTACGTGCTGTAATAATTACAATCTGCAGACAATCGCAGTCGCGGTCATTTCCTCACATTGATTTTTTTTTACGTTTGCACGTAGGACAGTTTTAGGAATTCAAGGGAGATTACTTTTTAGTTAAACATCGGCAGATGTATGCAAACGTAGGCATAATAAATAAGAATAGATTATCAATATCAAATACATCTTTAACGAAATGAACAAGATTGAATTTTCAGGTGTATATTTTATTAGACAATTGGGCAAATGAACAATAGTTCTGGAAGACTTATCATGGGATTACGGATTAATCAACGAGCAGGAGCAGTAAGATGAGTGAAACAATGATAGGCTAGATGACTTACCATATAGGATTACGGATTAATCGGTCTGTAGGGCTACATAACACCGTGCCAAGAAATAAATAACAGCCAGAAAGCAGAACATAAGAGCGTGATATTGATAATCCATTCTTATTTATTATGCCTGAAAGGAAGGCACGTTTGCATACATCTGCTGATGTTTAACTAAAAAGTAATCTTCCTTGAATTCCTAGAACTGTCCTACGTGGAAACGTCAAAAAAAAATTCAAGGTGCATGCGGAAATGACCGCGACTGCGATTGTCTGCAGATCGTAATTATTACAGTACGTAATATTAGGGTGGGGAAAATGTCGCTGGGGGAAAATGTCGCCTGGGGAAAATGTCGTGGGGGAAAATGTCGGTGGGGAAAATGTCGCGGGGGAAATTGTCGCTGGGGGATAATGTCATGGACTCGCTTCAGGTGTTACAATACACACTCCACAAATGTTGTAACTCGCATCGGAATATACAATTATGAATCATGCGATTTACAACATTTGTAGGTTTCCATCAATTCTGATGTGGATTGCCAAAAAAATTATACCTATATTATCTTAAAATGACAAGTCTTATCCAAACTTCATGTCATGTAGAAGTATTCAGTGTAGGTACATACCCACTTTATCACCATACTTTAATCATTTGTGCACAGTTTACTTAGTTCTTGCCATATAACCAGATTATGTATTGTTTTCATCAATTAGAGTGTGTATTGTATCACCTGAATCACACCATTTTTAGATCGCTGTCAGGTTATTGCTTAACAATTTATGAAAATGACAGCATTTTAATATCCATCCTACTGGCTTACCTATTCATACATGTGTGTTGGTTAAGATCACATTATGCCTTGTATATATACATGTACTGTGCGTATGGAGCTGTTTGTAACTTTGTTCACTGCTGAAGATTATATAACTAATAGTGAACTATACAGAATTTGTTTATTTGTTTATTTCAGAGGAGATCCTACGGGAACCAGTCCCATTTACAGGTTCCTAATAACAATGAACAGTAACGAACGATTAACAGATATAAAAAGTTCATATGGATAAATAACATTGCAGATTTAAAAAAAGTACATGGGAATTTAAATATATTGAACAATTGATAAGACTAGACATAAGCGAGAATTAAGAATTCAAACAGTACGAATAAAAGAACAAATAAAGGTGAGAGTTAAACGGAGAGTTTATGAGGATCTAAAAGAGCAAACTAAGAGGGGGAATAAAAATTGCTCTCTTGATGTTTGATTTAAAGCTACAAGTCGAGCTAAATATATCGACAGATATGGAATACTGTATAATAGAATTAAAATTATGCATACATCTTAAAAGAGGAGAATATTTATAAACATTGATGCGACTACGTGGGGGTTTAAAATATAATGGGTTGCGTAGCATTCTAACAGGTGCATTTAAATAGATCTTTGATAATATAGCAGGTGAGTCGTAAAGACTGCATGTACATTTGTGTAAAAACATCATATCGAGATAGACTCGGCGTTGACATAAGGTTGGCAGGCTAAAATGGATGCACAAAGAGGAGTATTTGTCACTGTCGTATAAAACATTAGTCTTAAAACAGAGATATTTTAAAAACTTACGTTGTACTCTCTCTAATGAATCGATGTGTGTTTTTGCCATGGGTTTCAGACTACCGAACAATATTCAAGACGACTACGGACCAGAGTAAAATACAAATTCTTAAAAGTGTTTGTTTGTTTAAAATTGGTGCTGTTGCGCTTCATAAAACCAAGCATTCTAAGAGACTTATTTACAAGATCATTTATGTGATCACAAAAGTTGAGATCTGGTCTAAGTAAGATACCTAAATCATTCATTGTATCTGCCCGCGGAAGAATTGTTTCAGAAATATTATAGTTGAAAACGGATCTAGGTCATTTGCGCTTCTGGACATTTGCCCTTCGGACATTTGCCCTTCTGACCATTTGCCCTTCAGGTCAGTTTGCCCTTCCACCCATTTGCCCACATTACACATGGTATATGGGAAACTGCTTTAGTAAACTTCTGACGAATATATTCCAGTTCGGTCTTAATGTTTACTTCATCCACAGCAACATGTTCATTTTTTCACAGATAATCTTGATTAACACATCACTGGTTTTGTTCAAGTGTTGATTATCATTTCCCCATTATTCTAACTGGTCTTAGAAGTATCAGATGAAAGAGCTGAGTAAGAAATACCACTAAGCAGCAGAAGAAAATAAATAGTCAGAGATAATCCAGATTATCCCCTCACCCATTTAATTTAACAGCTACCAGATGAATGTTTTTAGTGCTTTAATTTAACAGCTACCAGATGAAAATATCTTTTCTTTTTGAAGTTTGATGTCTTTTCTTTGTGAACTTTTGTAAAAACATTACATAAACATTATGATCGAACTTGAATATAATCGTCAGATGCTACCAGATGAATGTTTTTTAGTGCTTTAATTTCTGTTTTTTTCTTTTAAAGTTGGATATCTTTTCTTTGTGAAATAAACATTAAGATCTTGAACATATTCGTCAGAAGTTTACTAAATCAGTCTCCCATATACCATGTGTAGTAGTGTGGGCAAATGGGTGGAAGGGCAAATTGACATGAAGAGCAAATTGATATGAAGGGCAAATGGTCAGAAGGGCAAATATCCGAAGGGCAAATGTCCAGAAGGGCAATTGACTGTACTCCAGTTGAAAACAGTTGGTGGATCTCTTATTGGTAAATGATATAACCAGGCACTTTAGAACATTCAAATCTAATTTCCACTGGCGACACCATAACTTCATTCTGTCAATATCTTCTTGTAGTTCAATACAATCGTTTATGTTCTAATTGGTTTGTATAGTTTGGCGTCGTCGGCATACAATAAACATTTAGAATTCAAACAGACATTGGGCAGATCGTTGATATAAATAACAAAGAGACGCGGGCCGAGTAATGAACCTTGAGGGACCCCTGATAATACAGGGCGTGAGTCCGAGCAATGATTGTCAATTACTACACACTGGGTTCGTGACGTAAGATACGAGTTCAACAGCTTGAGAATATTTCCGTTGAATCCGTGACGTTCTAGTTTGTACACGAGAAGTCTGTGGTTCACAGAATCGAATGTGGTTCACAGAATCGAAAAAAATCAGAAAAATCGTGCCATAAAGCAGAATGAAATTTGTCATCTCTACTCGGAGTTGATTTTCTTCTCTATTATTGGAAAATCATCAGTGGTTCCAATGGATTACTTCAATTAGATATACTTGTAAAAATTTCCAAGGTGGGATGTGCCATAAAGCAGGTATGTAGAAGTTCCACTTCAAAAATCTTTCTACTTTTTCAAGCTGAAAAATAGTTATCAACAGTTGTAACTATGCTGTCAAAATGCAACGGTATACGCCATTTCACATATCGAGTTTCAGATAAATTTTGGGGACCTTCACATAAAATACAACAAAAAATGAGCATTAACTGAGTGATAATTCGTTGTTTTGTTCATTGAAACTTGGCCAGAATGCATCTACAGACATCTGGAAGCTCAGGGCTTCACGGCCACTTTGGGCTAACAAAATATAATGGGATAGCCATACCAATGAACTGGATCAAATTATTACATAAGTATTGGAGAGTAAAGTGTTTACTTTGTTGACAGAAGCAATCCACCAGTCCCCTTATGTAAAGTGCATTGTGCAAGAAGTCAACCACTTCAGATTTTGTAGCTGAATGGTCAACATACAATATGTAGGCATGCCAGGTATCAGTGTGACAGTACATGTACGTCTATTTGACCAAAATGCCCTGAATCGAAGCTCCCTTGAATACTTTCAATTCTCCATACAGTATAGCAGCATATTTTCCCTGGATGCATTTTAGTTATTTGTGTGAGCAGGCACTGATGTAGTCTAGATTTAGATACATTCAGTTGTCAATATCCCCATTGCCACATGTCTATGCCAGCGCTAGCAGCACCAATGTCCTGTCAATTCATTTTTAAACCATAATGTTAATAAAATTATGAATTGTAAAAAAGACTGTATAATGAAATATAAATAAAGCATTTTGTTGATGGGCTGCGAAATTCGTATGGAAGGTGGCCCTAAAGCAATGTCAAAAAAAAAAAAAAAAAAAAAAACAGAAAAAAATTTCAATTCTTTGAAATACTTAATCTAACAACATCACAATAATAAACTTCATGAAGCGCCAATAAATTGTGCTATATAAGTTTACTGTCTATAGTGCCACCCAATGATGAACAAATATTACAAAATCACAAGATGAAGCAAAATCCCAGGTGTGGCCTGGGGGATGTAGACATTGGACTGGAGTCAGAAGAATTTCACGTATTAAAAAAAAAAGGCCATTGGGCTTACAAGGGATGTGAATTATAATACTGGGAATGTTATGTTCATGTTCAGCAAACGAGAATTATTTTTCCTGGATTCAAAGAAGTAAATTTCCATTTTGTCCAAAAAAAAACTTATTTTGGGATGCAAAAACGCGTCTCCATAATTTCGCCATCACGGCCAAAATCTTATCAGTCCTTTGCCTATCTTGCAAGATCATTATATCCAAATTTCATGGAAATCAAACAAGTTGTTTAGAAGATATCGCGTAAACACAAGTTTACTTGAATTCATGTCTATAGCGCCACCTATTGATGACTAAATACCACGACAATCAAGCAGGTGAAATGTAAAGCCCTAGGAAGATGGCACATAAAGAGTTCAATGGCAAAAACTTTAATCATGATAATGGTTATGGAGGTTTTGCCGTTAAGTCATTTAAATGACAATTTGGTTTGCGCCGAAAGGGAATTATCATGTGGCAATCCTATATTTATGCTTGAAACCTAGAATAGAACAATTTTTAAATATTTCTCCAAGCGAATTGGTAAATTTTCAATTCACGAAAAACTTCTTTTTTTGAGATGCAAAAAACGTGCCTTTAAATTTATGCTAACTACACCAAAACCTTTTCAGCACATTGCCTATCCTTCAAGACCGTTGTAATAAAATTTCATAGAAATCAAACAAGTCGTACAGACGAAATCGTCACAGAAAGGTTTAACTATGCTCTGACTACAACGCCACCTCGTGTTGAGCAGTGGCTATGAAAACACAACCAGAAAAATTTCCCAGGCCTAAGGAGATAGCACACAAATTTTGACCCAAAAATATTTAACGGTTTCAGAGATATTCACGTTTAAAGTCACGGCGGCGGATGCCAGCGGAGCCGTTTCTCGTGAAAACATAAGAGCATCCACTTTGTGGAAATGCTCTAATTATGCCAACTACACCAAAACCTTTTCAGTACATTGGCTATCCTTCAAGACCATTGTAATAAAATTTCAAAGAAATCAAACCAGTCGTTCAGACGAAATCGTCACAGAAAGGTTTACCTATGCTCTGACTACAACGCCACCTAGTGGTGAGCAGCGGCTATCAATACACAACCAGAAAAATTTCCCAGGCCTAAGGAGATAGCACACAACGTTTGACCCGAAAATAGTTAACGGTTTTAGAGATATTCACGTCGTGGCGGCGGCGGCGGAGCCGTTTCTCATGAAAACATAAGAGCATCCACTTTGTGGAAATGCTCTAATGAGGTTATAACAAATGCTGTTTTATCTAAAGAATCGGGACCTACCTGGACTTGCCAGTAGTCTGAATATAAATCTTCCAACACTTCAACAAGAGCCTTATCAGCTTCAATGTGCACCCAGTACTGTAATCTTTATTCTTTAATGAACGACGGCTGAATTATGAATGAAGGACCAGAATTTGGACAGCCTAGATCTAATCGTTCAAACGGTATCACCAATACTAGAATTTGACCTTGATAAATTAGGTAAAGTTCTCTCATCTTCAGTAGACAATAAATGACATCGTCCGTCGAGAGACGTTTATAAATTCAGCAAAGTCTCCCGTCGTATGGTCATTGACTGATACTTCTAGCAGACTGTTCATATAGTAGTTGCACCGCGGTCATTTTCATGCAAGGTTGGCAGAGTAATGGATTTTGAGGGCAGCTGTTGATTTGTGTAGAACAAACAAAGTCTTGTTTCCGACAAGATAATTTAATCATTTATAAGAATACAGTGTACGTCACATCTCTTGAAAAACACAAACAGGGCTTTCAGCAAAAACCTAATATGCAAATGTAATGTCAGGTTAAACATTCTTTTTACCAATCATCAATGATCCAATGTAACTTCCAAGTTAGTTTATCATGTTTATCACACAAAAGAATGACAATCTGGGCTCAGGGTAAAAATATTTCTTAAGAATCACAGCACTTTAACTAATTCACAATTGAAGGCAGATGGTGGTGAATATAAGTGGACATGGATATGTCAGCATCTCCTGTCATGTTTGCTAGAACCAACAATATAACATGGGTGATATGATCATTACGTTTGCTAGTTAGACAAATACATTGTAGACCCACTTTCAAAATGACACCAAAAATATACATATTTTGCGTCAAAAACATTGTCTGTGTACTATAAGCTCTCACTGAAAACACACCCAGTTAGACTAATTGAGAAAAAATATTATTCTTTGCACATGCAAGTATTGCATAAGCATCCAAATACTTCAGAGGAGGGGGACTTTGGATGTACTGTTTATATAAAACATACAGAAACTCAAATTGCCCATTGAACAGGTAAGTGTTTGGACACTGATCGTTTTTATTTTTGCATATACTTAAATCACAAGTTCAACCAGTATTCTCGGGTTATATTTCCATGTGCACTCAGACTAAATCAACAGACACTTCTGTCGACCATTTTAGGCCAGTCTAAAAAGTCCCTGGCTTCTTCAGGAGACTACTAACAGGTTTCAACCGTCACAGTTCATTATATCATTATTTGATATTATCCCCATTGATTGCATTTTTAATGGGAAATTTACATCTATTTTGTAATAGAAAATTTACATCTATGATACGACGCCAAGATCCATACTTTCAGAAATATTGTTGATGTAAAAATCTAGCAGTTCGACTGAAAATATGGTTTTGTGAATAAATTCTGCACAAGTTTTTCTGTTGATGGAATTCTTAAACGCATAGTTTGGTAAGTTAGTTGGTACAAGGGTTCAATATAAAAATGAAAATGGAAATAAAACCTGAATGACTGAGTCACTTTTTAGCTAAAAGTTAAATTTCAGGAAAAGTTCTGTATATTATAGAATTCTAACTATCCCAAGTTTTGAAGTGGCATATTATTCAGATATTTTTTCACCAAAAAGATTCAATTCACTATCGGATTTATAAAATAATCATTAGAACACGCTTGTATGGGTCGACACTAGCCTGATAAATGAGACTTAATCAGAACCATTTGTAATGTATTTCTTGTAATTTTTCCAACAGCATTTTTTCACTTTGAAGCAGAAAAAAATCATCTTTAGGTTACCTGAAGCTAAATACTGTGGCATGGATATGTTACCTAGAACTGGAAAGATAGCTAGTGAAATTTGTAGGATGGTAGCAGAATTTCTCTTCGCATATGCCTGAAGTTAAGTTTTGCTGTCTGAATAATTAGAAGAAATGCAAAGTCTTCACAAATCAGGCAGTGAGGAGGGAGAGGGGCGGGGGCAGAATGAGGGAGCAGGATGAATGATGAGATGATAGTATCATCCTGTGATCTGAATACAGGTTTTATGCAGTGTTTGCATCCAGGTAATTTAAAGTTTAACTAGGACAATCTCCTAGAAGTATGCATGGATCAAAACAGAAAATTACGGTTTACCACTGAAAATTCAACTTTACCCACCAATGCATGTATGGCTAGCTACAGTTCAACATGAAGTAAATATACGAAGCTGCGCATCAAAAAACCCCTCGGCTCTGGGTACATTCATAATGTATTCAATTTGAACCAAGATGTCAGGGACACCAAGCAGTCACAAATATACAGATTATCAAAAATTTTGCAATTAGAAATGACCCCTAAGATTTCCGCCCAATCAGAGAAACCGGTATTCATTACATAAGTTTCTTGATGCATCAATGATGTATACCAAATTTTATATCGAGCATTTGAACGGTATCAGAGATAGAGATCATTAATGATTTCGCATAAATTAAAGATGGCCGCCCATCCTTCCCGCCACTCACAGGAACTGATGTGGTTATTCATTGAAAGTCTCTTGATACATTGATGCTGTATACAAAGTTTCGTATAGAACACTGAAATGGTATCAGAGATATACATCATTAAAGATTTTGCATAAATTAAAGATGGCCACCAAGGTTTCCGCTCAATCAGAGAAACCAGAACTGTCATTTGTCGTAAGTCTCTTGATGCATCGGTG
Source organism: Hanleya hanleyi (assembly GCA_036873755.1). Taxonomy (NCBI): domain Eukaryota; kingdom Metazoa; phylum Mollusca; class Polyplacophora; order Lepidopleurida; family Hanleyidae; genus Hanleya; species Hanleya hanleyi. The sequence goes on from JAVTVY010055381.1 coordinate 85,230, forward strand.
ATGTATACCAAATATTACATCGAGCACTTGAACGGTATCAGAGAACGAGATCATTAATGATTTTGCATGAATTAAAGATGGCCGCCCATCCTTCCCCCCACTCAGAGGAACTGATGGGGTTATTCATTGCAAGTCAGTTGATGCATCGATGCTGTATACCAACTTTCATATAAAACAACTGAATGGTAACAGAGATATGTATCATTATCGATTTCGCATAAATTAAAGATGGCCTCCAGGATTTCCAGCTAATCAGAAAAGCCGGTTTGGTAATTCATTGAAAGTTGCTTAATGTATCGATGATGTATACCAACTTTCGTATTGAACAGTTGAATGGTTTCCGAGATATGGATCATTATCCATTTCGCATAAAATTAAAGATGGCCGCCAAAGTTTTCACCCAATCAGGTCCCAATTCAATAGGCTTCTGGTCCCTGACTAGGTAAATAAGCATACCAAATTTGAAATTCTTCAGTGGAACCGTTCTCCGGCTATCTCGCTCACGTACGGACGTACGGACGTACAAGACGACGACAATACCCCATGGCCAAAATTGGCCGAGGGGTAATAAAAACGAATCAATCTTTCGAAAATCATCCATAGAATTCTACAGAAATTATCTCCGATTGGATGGATGACCTGATTTTCTTCTCCACGGGCCAATGAAATTATCCGATTACTTTTTGAAAATTTGAATTGACCAATCCAGAGTTTGGAAAAGGAAGATGAACTTTAAGTACTCAAGTTAATAAAAAAAACTCCATTCTGAACAAATTCAGATTCAGGCTGAGAGCAATCAAACAAACCATGTTCTCAAAACATATATTTTTGTGCCACCCAACCACTTCAATTAGCAAATATTTAGGCATATTTTTGGCGGAAAACTGTACTTATCATGCTCATTGCAGCATTACTGTTCAAGTATGAATTGAACTACTGAAGATCCCATCCTCAGTCAATAAGAAAATGTTACTTTAGGCACTACGCCATCTGTGTACGACAGTTGCAAAGAAACAAACCTGATTTGTGAGAATATGTTAATTCAATAAACAAATAAGTCTAATATAATTAAATTGAAAAAAATCAGAGGTCTGGTTCATAGATTTTTGGAGATATGTGCATAGTTTGAGGCAAGCATGATAAGGGAGATAACTCTGAAAACTATGATAAAATATATTCAATTTACACTATATATCTATATATATACATATATAGTTCAATCTATAGTTTATTAGTTCTCTTCAATAAAATTACTAACAAATAAGCCATATCTCGAGCAAATGATTAGTAAAATAAATTTGGAGCAAATATATATATATACATATCTTCATTTAACTACCTAGTCCAACAAAATGGAAAACATAAATAGGACCCCAAATGACTGCAACTCAAAATAAATAACAGCTGAAAACGATGATGAATAATGGTTACAAAACTACACAGTTTCCAGCACATGTAGCATCGTATGACAGACAAAAAAAAACACAACAAATATATCAAATTTAGTTTAAGAAAATATACCCAGCAGCACACGGAAATCAAAATGATAAAGCAATGACTATGGTTTTATGTAACTCAGTTATCAGCAGTGCACGTACGTGTTGGCGTATACTCCACTTAAATACAAACACAAACTTAGAAAGTCCTTGAATCTGTACCACCACGTGAACTCGTATATAATAAATCCAACATCTTCAATACAACAATGGGGAAATGAACATGATTAAAGAGAGAGTCAAATGGCTGAAAATACTCATATATCAATTACATATATATAATATATATAACCAAGGGATTGAAAATATCTGAGCAAAACCATGATAACCAATAGAAGAGTGAGCAGAAACTATGACCAAATGTGTATTTACAAATATATGCATCTGTACATGAATATAAATCTACAAATTCACATGTATATATGCAAATATTGTTTACATGGTTTAATTACAGATACATGTGGTGGCATGTTAATATTCAAGTGTAAAGAGAATTCCAAAACAAGTTCCAAAGATGTTACATCACATATGAGGTGAACATTGCTGGTATCACAGTCATAAAGCTGCAGAAGAAATCTGTTATAGAGCACACCATACGTGTAGATTTTCAAGGCTGCTCTCCTAATAGAAACGAGTTGACTAATTTGTTAGAGAACACACCATACATACAGATATCCAAGGCTACTCTCCTAATGGCAACAAGTTTACTAATTTGTTGGAGAACACACCATAAATAACAGATATCCAACCTTACTCTCCTAATAGCAACGAGTTGAGTACCTCACCAATTTTCTTGCATAAACCTGCTAAGGCAGTGACTGTCATTTTGTTTATGCAGTGTGCCAGAGAGCATGAATGAAGAGTAGGTGTAATGTTCCTTATGATGTGCAGAACAAAATGTGAAGAAGAAATTATGTATGTAATAAACAATTTGTCTGTCATCACCAGAAGTATCTAAAATAGAGATACAAAATTTTTGTATACTCCCTTCTACAAACAGTGATTCACAATTAGTTTTTAATAATTTATGAAATTACTATTTTTTCTATATAGTCGAAAGAAAAAAATGTACATAAATTTAACATAGAAGTGCTATTCCCTTCAAAAAGTGTTGTGAATCGCATTATAGTTTTTGTTATCCTCAGGATTGCTGATGGGACAAAACAGAATTAAAAAATTAGAACTTCCTAAAGTCACTGCTGCTGACAGGTGATGGAAATTTGTTTAATGCAACATAGTTTCCTATTCTCATGGAATATTTCACATATTTCCATCCTACACAATGAAGAAACATTTTGATATATTATATAGATCATCAAATACTCTACCAAAATTAAACATTTATAAACAATGTTACTATTTATAACCAAACCAAACCTGCTTTGATTTATGCCTTGATCTCTGCCAGAGATATACAATACAAACGTTAAACGCCAGTTTAAAACAAAAGTTATCTCCCCTGGGGAGTTATCCTCCCCAGGGAGTAGTCTCCCTTTAGGGGAGCTCTCTCTGCTCAGCCTGGATATAAAAGCCAGCTCCCAGCATACTCGTCCTCTTTCTCATTGTTATAAACCGAGACCTGTGTTGTACAAGGCCGCGGAGTGAGGGGAAGGATGGGAGGGCCATTACATCAAAGCAGGTTTGGTTTGGTTATAAATAGTAACATTGTTTGTAAATGTTTAATATTTATTGCCCAAACCGACACCTGCTTTGATTTATCCCTCACTACCAACATATGGAGGTGGGAACATCGGCCTTGAAGTATTTGCAATGGCAGGCTGAATATCCGCTGAGATAATCACATACAAGACACAATAATATTCAACAAGAAAACCTTGGTAGAAACGCAGAAAGGTAGTCATGGATATAAGAAGTGGCTACTTATCTTGTTGCATGTCTTCATGCAAGTAGCTGTGGTCTTGGATGTGGAGCACAAAGTTACCCTCCGTACAGGGACTCATGGAACTCTTGCCAGGAATGAGCACTTGGAAGGCAGCATGTATGAGTTGGGAAGATTACTGTCGCCAATGTAGCATACAAGGTGTCCTATTCTGTGATAGTGGTAGTGGTGCGAGATACTACTGCCATAATGACTCAGGGACCTGAGCCCAAGAATCCGGGAGTAATCAAGAATAGGTTGGGAAAGTACGCCAATACCATGCCAGACGACCAATTGACCCTATAGTCAGTCCACATTCCGCTTTATATCCAACTCTGTGTACTTTAATCCTTAATGCAGATTGGACTGTTGAGAGTTGACAGCGGAACCTCTGAGTCTACTCTGTGTCTTTGTCAACTATCTGTACCTTACTGTTGCTGACACTGGTGGCCTGAAAATAATACATTATTAATACTCACAAAGTGTCAGATCTTGCGTTGAAACTGTGAGTTGACTGCCAGGAGACTCAGCTGATATGATCTAGAAGGTCATAGCTTTAACCTGAAATGACACAAGCAAAACCGCAGTAAAGGCAAAGATTAAACCTCACCATTGTGTCAGGCTTGATTGATGACTTGAGAGTCGGTGACTGGCAATCTGAGCTATTACTTCTTCTGTGGTGATCATGTAGTATGTGGACATATGATATGACTGAGAGATGAGATGAGATGATACAGCAAGCTGGCTGACTTGCTGCGATGATACAAAATACCGCCCCCCCCCTCTTTTTGAAAATTTACTTGACCACGTGGTGGGCAGCCACCAGAGGCCCAAGCGTGGTCACTCTATCTGATTGCACTGACATGTCTCTCAGATAGAAGTTAGTGAACGTGGAATTTGCCGTCCAAGCACAAGCCTGGACAATTTCATGGAGGGACAAGTTCTTCCATAAAGGCCATGACGTAGCGATGGCACGAATTTCATGAGAAGAAGCAGTAGACAGTAGCGGGGGAGCGTCAATGGCCAATTGATATGACCACTTAATGGTTTTCTTCAACCACGAAGCGATGGTATTCTTAGTAATGTCACGTACCGCTGAAGGACGAAGGGACAAGAATAACAGACAACGCGAGCCCTGACCGGGATCGGTACGAGTGAGATAGTGGCGTATGGCTCGAACAGGGCATAACAGAAGGTCGTCTTCTAGGCCATGTACAAAGTCTGATAACGCAGGGATGGAGTGCAAACGTTGCGCACACGGACCTATGCGAACAGACTCATTTTTGGCGATGAACTCAGGAATAGGTCGAACGATACGCGAGACCAATCCGCCGTCCAGGTCATAGATGATCTTTCAAGAGCATGAAGTTCAGACACTCTAGACGCCAAAGCAAAAGCCGCCAGAAAAGCAGTCTTGTAGGCCACAGCTTTAATAGAGGCGGACTCTAAGGGTTCAAAGGGCGGACGAATCAGAGCACACAGAACCACTCCAATATCCCATTTCGGTAACAGCTGGCGAGTACGGCGAGACTGTAGCGCGAAAGCCCGAATGAGCGCAGAGATATTGTCGTTTAAACTAATGTCGATGCCGGCAGAAAGACGTAAAACCCTAGCCAAAGCAGACCGATACCCCTCAATGGTGCTGATTTGAAACTTCTTGTCACGATGGAGGTGAAGGAGGAAGTCAGCTACTAAGGAAACAGAGGCAGAATCGGGATTGGCATCCCGTTCTCGGCACCAGGAGACGAAATAGGCCCATTTCGCTTGATAGAGCTGCGATGTGGAAGATCGATTGGCTGACACCATCGTTTGTGCAACTTCCGCTGAAAATCCTTGGACTGTGAGTGCACTCTGGATAGTCTGCAGACGTGTAAATTGAGCCACCGCGGGTTGTGATGAAATAACCCGTGAGGTTGACGCAACAGGTAGGGCCAAACTGGTAGACGTCGAGGCGGAGCCGTGAGAAGTGGAAGCAGAACCGGGAACCACTGACGACGCGGCCACCACGGAACCACAAGAAACACCACGCAGTCGTGCTGAGCAATCTTCTGGAGAACTTCTAGAATGATGGCCATCGGTGGGTAGGCATAGGCTAGGAAGTTGTCCCAACTGATCGAAAGAGCGTCGATGGCGAAGGCTTGAGGGTCCAAAATCGGACTGACGAAGAGAGCCAGCTGTGCATTGTTCCTCGTCGCGAACAGGTCGATCAATGGAGACTCCCACACGTTGCAAATCTGACGGAACACCTCCGGATGAAGTTGCCATTCGGTCTGAAGGACGGTGTTGGGGCGAGACAGGCGGTTCGCTAAGACATTGAGCCGACCCGGAACATGGCGAGCATAAAGATGGCAGTGATGAATGAGAGCCCAGTCGAAGAGATCCCATACTAGTCGAAACGTTGAGAGAGATCGGGTGGTACCCATCTTGTTGATGTGGGCTATGACCGTCGAATTGTCCGTAGCTATGAGGAGGGACGAATTGCTGAGACGATAACTCCAATGTTGAATCGCAAGGATGACTGCCTTCATCTCCAGAAGGTTGATGTGAAGTTTGGACTCCAAAGTCGACCATCTGCCGGAGACCTCCAGATCGTCCAGATGGGCTCCCCAGCCCGTCTCGGAAGCATCGGTATAGAGATGGTAATCCGGAATAGGAGACCGGAACGGGACTCCCCGCATGACGTTGTGACGAGACTGCCACCAAATCAGATGTGGATGTAGAGACGTCAACACCGGAACCGCAGGATTGAGAGATGACCTCTGAAGATAAGGAGACAGATGGTATTGCAGCGGACGAACCTGGAGACGGCCGTAATGAGTAAGATCCTGCGTGGAAGTGAGTAAACCCAGAAGACGTTGCCACTGTTGTCTTGTCTGAAACGTTGATGATAAAAACCTTAGAATCAGCACCTGGATTTTGGTCCAACGGTCCTCTGGGGGGTGTACCAGTTGTAGACGAGTATCGAACACCGCCCCGATGTAACGGCGAACTTGCGCTGGAACCAACTCCGACTTTAGGGGATGCGGAATGAAGCCGAGATGACGTAAGACAAGCAGCGTGAAGCGGACTTGCGCGTTGAGACTGTCCTTGTCTGCAGCCCACATGAGTATATCGTCTATATACACCTCGATGAAAATACCCCGGAGATGAAGGAACGCCATGACTGGTGACGTGATGCGGGTAAACAGCCAAGGAGCGACATTGACTCCGAATGGGAGGACTTGCCATTCGAAGCGCCGATCGTTGACGACAAACCGTAGGAAGCGTTGATGACGAGGATGAATAGGAATATGAATGTAGGCGTCTTGTAGATCGATTGAGGCCAGCCAATCCAAATGATTGATGCAGTCCCGAATCGATGATACAGACGCCATCCCTTGAAATGAGGAGGAGTTACAAGATGAAATTTGTTCAAAACCTTGAGGTCGATCACCATCCTCATCTGGTCCGAATCCTTCTTTGGCACCAGAAAGACGTGGCTGTAAAATCTCACGCTGACATCGTCTAGTGGAAGTTCTCTGACGGCACCTTTTGAGATCAAGGTGTCGACAGAGGACTGGAGCATCTTTACATGACCTGCGGGAACTGGTATTCGGGAGGGACGAGGCCGAGAGATAAGTGTGGGACGGGACTGGAAATCGAACAGGAATCCCTCCTTCAAGGTCCTTATAATCCAGTCGTCGTCCGTAATCAAACGCCAGTTCTCGCAGAAAATTTGCAGACGTCCGCCTACAACCGGATGACTGTAATGACGAAAAATGGGTAGTTGGAAATCTTGGACGTGATTGTAAACGGAAGCCGGATAGTCATTTGCTGGAAGAACCACCGCGCTTGGAACCTGTTTTCCCACGCCCGAAGCGGCGGCCACGGCCTCTACCTGGAGGTTTGTCGATGCCACGAAAATCATGCTGAGGGAAACCCTTTTGCTGGCCGGGTTTGGAAGCACGACCCCGAGAGGGTTTCCGATCCACGGAAAAAGCCGGACGGCGAGCTACAGCAGAAATCAAACGAGCAGTTCGTTCCTCACGAATCGCCGGCATTACGGACTCAATAGCATTGTTGAAAACCCATTTAGATGACAATGGCTGCCGTTGAAGTTGATCCTTAATAAAGTATGGAACGTCAGATTTGACACCTCTAAGCAAGGAAGAACGTTGCGCTTGCAGAAGTGAAGCATAAGAAAAGGCACCCGCCCCAATGACCGAACGGTTAGACTTAATGAGAGTATCCAAGAAGCCACGTAAGTACTCGATGCGACCGGAAGATAACAAAGTTGACCTATCCTTCAAACGTAACGCAGGATCCAAGGAAATCCGGGATGACGCCAATAAGAACCAATCCGCGAAAGATGTAGCACGGTGGATAGACAGCAACATATCCATAATACCAGAAAACACCTTGGATGGAACCGAAATAGCAGCCGAAGAGGATAATTTCGTTAAACGACTCAAATCCCGATCCGTCTTGGGAGATTTATCCGGTAACACGTTGTCATGGACTGGATGACGTGGAACGGAGGGCCTCTTAAGTGTGTTGTCCTCTTCCAATTGATCCTCAAATAACTTCAGATTAGACTCCCAAGCTGGAGACGGAGCGCAGGTGAAAAACGTCCTTCGAGACGCCGACGATGACGTAAACGCAGCAGAAGCCGCAGTAGGACAACCATCACGCGAAGCAAGTGGCTCGGTTGGGGACGGCATATCCGGAACAAGCGCCAAAAGTGCTTTCATTTTGACAGGAAACGCCATCATAGAAGGATCCTCCGAACATTCCGACGTCGAAGAGGAATTATCATCATCAGACGAATCAGTCGAAACCGGAGACGGAGAACGAACGGTGTGATGACGTTGGGAGGACGGAACGCTCTGATTGAGAGTATAGTCAAGAAACGGAGTCTGCGCATGACCAGACTGGCGTGGCAAATGGCGTGGAGACAAACGGGAACGTCGAACCGGAGAACGATTACGGCGTACCGGCGAATGAGAAACCCGTAAAATAGCACCACGATGACTCGGTGAATGAGATCGACGAACCGGAGATCGAGAACGCCGAACAATAGAATTAGAATCAAGTACAGAAGAGTACATCCGACGAGACGGTGTAACAGGCCGTCGCGGAGACAGAACAATACGACGTACAGGTGAACGAGAACGAGAACGGCGTTGCGGAGAATCATAACGATGATCAGACACGCGAGAATGACACGTGAAGTGTCAACATGTGTCGAACCCGGCGGTTGTAAATCCGTAACACGAACATTTAAAGCCGATCCCGAACGCCCTTCCATAGAAAAAGATGTTGATTTCTTTTTAGATGAACCAGCAGATTTAAATCGTAAAGGTGATAACTGACGATGTAAATTCCTATTGTGAGAATCAGCCGGCGAAAGGCCAATAGACAAAGGAGTCGGAGAAGTAACATGTGGGGAAGACGAATTCTTTTGTCCGACGGGAACAATAGAGCGTCGCGGTAGCTGTGACCTGGCCTTTGTTTGCTTGAACAAAGGAACCGGTTTTCCAAGGCCTCCAGACAAAGCAAGAGCCGAGGAGGCTAGGCTATCCAGTACACCTTGATTATCCTGTTGTACAACCGTACCACTAGGTGATATGAATTCCCCAGACCAAGACGAAGGAGTTGGACTTTTAGCATTACGGGGCAAATCTAACCCAGGACCCAGATCAACTAAAGTAATTTCCAACACCCGTCTATCGACCTCCGATAGATCGGGGTTCTCAGAAGCCTGCAGTAAATAGGACCTACGGGCTTGTGCATAATTTTTCCAAGCATCATTATCCCAAGATACACATTCATTACACGTGTTATTCCGATAGCAAATTTTGTCCTTACACACGAAACAGCGCGTGTGGGCATCTAAGCGTGTCGAAATTCGTCCACACGCACGGCAAGAATTTGAAGGAATGGGAACAGAATACTCAGACATTATTTACGAAAGAAAATATTTCGAAAATAAACTTTGAACAACAACAACTTGTATGACAACAACAACTGGTATAACAACAACAACTGTATTGCAATCAAACTCCCTGACGTGCACCACTGGAGGTACAAACGAGAAAGAGGAAGAGTATGCTGGGAACTGGCTTTTATATCCAGGCTGAGCAGAGAGAGCTCCCCTAAAGGGAGACTACTCCCTGGGGAGGATAACTCCCCAGGGGAGATAACTTTTGTTTTAAACTGGCGTTTCACGTTTGCATTGTATATCTCTGGCAGAGATCAAGGCATAAATCAAAGCAGGTGTCGGTTTGGGCAATAAATTACTTACTTTCTGGCATATTTTTTGTTTCGCAAAACGATTGACCGGCATTCTCAAACTGGTTGAAGATATAATGCACTATAATGCCCATATAAATATTTTCACAATTGCAATCATTCTCACAAATCAGCAGCAAAGAGGATTAAGCTTTTTGTAGGTTTTACACTATTTTCAGATTCAGGACCACAGAAGAGAAAACAGCTGCACAGGTTTGAACAATCCTGATCATAATTATCAGACCAAGACTTATTCTATTATCACGGTTGTTAGGGTAAAAAATCCATGAAAAATAGAGATTTTTTTACAATCCAAGCATCAATAAACTAAACAACTTAGGCATTTTCATGATGCATAGACAAAACCCACTATATATGTACAATTATCACATTTGAAAACTAACTCATTCTTGAATTGTAAGACAGTCTTACGAGGTGTATAAAGGTTTTATATCTGCATGTATGCACTAGTATTGCAATAGGTGGAAAAAGAAAAAGATAAACAGTGTAGAAATCAATCCAAAGACAAGATTTTCGAACAGAAAACATTGAAATCTAAAAAGCACATAATATAGCCCAATTCGGAAAGGGTTTTATCTCCCTTGTTCCACTAGACGCGCATTGGTGCAAGGAACATCCGTTAATATGGTTGGCCATCCCTGTCAGAATTCGTCATTTAGAGGCTGCCTCTAAATAATATATACCATGGTATAAAATGCCAAGCCTGCCATAATTCGTATTTAGAGGCTGCCTCTAATTATTTTGTACCATGGTATAAAATGCCGAGTCTGCCATAATTCCTATTTAGAGGCTGCCTCTAATTATTTTGTACCATGGTATAAAATCGCCTCTAAATCGCCAAGCCTGCCACAATTCGTATTTAGAGGCTGCCTCTAATTATTTTGTACCACGGTATAAAATGCCGAGCCTGCCATAATTCCTATTTAGAGGCTGCCTCTAATTATTTTGTACCATGGTATAAAATCGCCAAGCCTGCCATAATTCCTATTTAGAGGATGCCTCTAATTCATTTAGCCGTAAGTCATAAACAACTCGATGTCATATCAAGAATATTAAATTTGACCAATGAGTAAACTTGTAACAAGCGTAGAGATATGGTCACGTGAGTAAATGGGAAGAGACAAGAGTGCTTCGCGCTATTCTCCGATGGACTTTATCCAACAGGGTTCAAAATCTTACGGCACATTCAGTCCAATGCCCAATACTACTGGAAATTGTTAAAATACCTAGGGACTACTAAAAACTCAGTTTCCCAGTCTGTTCCTGTAGACAAGTATGCAATGGCCGACCACTTTGTTTCTTTATTAGGAAAATCTGACATTCAGTCTTCAGGGACTATCCCTGAAGACACCACAGATGATAATAGTTCTATGCTTAACACACCAATAACTGCTGAAGAAATTTTAACAGCAGTTGCTAACATAAGGGTTAATAAGAGTCCAGGAGAGGACAACATTAGTAACGAACTCCTAAAGTGTGTCATACCTGTTACTATTGACCATGTATCTCGGTTGTTTAATATTATCCTAGACCAGGGTTATTTACCTGAGTTGTGGCGTAACTCGACCCTTATCCCAATACATAAAAAGGGTGACCGTTCTGTTCCCAACAACTATAGGGGCATAGCCCTAGGTAATGCTCTTGGGAAGCTTTTTGCTAAAATCATTAACAAACGTCTTACTAATTTCATGGAAGATTCCAACTTGTTGAGCTGCAATCAAGCTGGCTTCAGACAAGGCCATCGTACGTCGGACCATTTATTTACACTCCGAACTATCATTGAAAAGTATAATTCCAATAAAAAGCCTTTGTATGCATGCTTTGTAGATTTTCGTAAAGCATTTGACTCTATTGACAGGCAATCTTTGTTCAAAAAGTTATTAGACACTGGCATAAATGGCAAGATATTTAATCTGATTAAGTCCTTATATAGTGATGTCTTGTATAACATCAAAATTAACGATGAGATTTCCTCAAGCTTCCACAGTTACCAAGGAGTTAAACAGGGCTGTTCCCTCTCTCCTACACTGTTTAATATTTTTATTGATGACATCAAGTCAAGCTTCAATGACCATTGCTGTCCTATTGACCTAAATGGTCAGCCATTGTCTCATCTACTGTTTGCAGACGATCTGCTTTTGTTGTCTGAGTCTCCAAATGGGCTACAAAATGCTCTTGACAATCTAAACATTTATTGTAAAAGTAATCATATTGTTGTCAACCTCGACAAATCCAAAGTTATTGTGTTTAAAAAAGGTCCTCAATTCAAACGACCTATAATATGGCGCTTGGGCGACTCTGAAATTGGTCAAGTCGATCAATACCAATATTTAGGGATAATTTTTTCACGTACAGGCCATTTCAGGCAAAATACAGAGCAATTAAGTCGTAAAGGCATGCGTGCTTCATATTCATTACTTAGTAATCTAAATGGGAAAAATATTCCCATTGATACTGGATGTCATCTATTCCAGTCCCTAGTTAAACCTGTCCTGCTTTATGGCTCAGAGGTGTGGGGAGCAGACCTTGTATCATGTAAACACCCTGACAATTCTCCCCTAGAGAAAGTTCAACTAAAATTTAATAAACGGCTTTTACAAGTTCACAGATCCACCAACAATTGGGGGGTTAGAGCTGAGTTAGGCATTTATCCATTGATTCACGATATAGTCAAGAGGTCTGTTAATCTTTACCATTATGCACTAGAATCTTCTGATAAATTAATATACCATGCTCTTCAGGAACAAAAGGTTCTCTGCATGAAGCATGTTGGCTGGTTGTATAAGATACAGTCTTTTTTACACACTAATCTTAATATAGATATAGATGAAGCAGTGGGGAGTAATTTTCATCTTCTGCTACAGGCACATTTCAAAGCATGTTTTCATGATTCACTTCAAGATGATAAAATTCCTGGTGAACAAAATAAGATGAGAACATACAGACTGTTTAAGACTACGATTGAACTCGAACCATATCTGTTATATAATAAACCAAGCCACCAGCAATTTTTCTCAAAATTGCGGTTAAGTAACCACAAGTTAAAAATAGAAGTGGGTAGGCACACCAAGCCTAAGACCCCAATTCATCAACGTTTGTGTGAGGTGTGTATGGTAGTAGAAGATGAGAAACATTTTGTTTTATCATGTAACAGATTTCATTCAGATAGGATCTCTCTATTTCAAAAAATATCTGCTCGCTTTAATGATTTCAACACTATGAATGATACTAACAAGTTTGCCATGATTATGTCTTGTGCTGCCTTATCCAAGGTAGTTGTACCTACTCTTTATGAATGGTATAATCAACGCTAATTTATGCATTGTACTACATACAGGGCCGTCTTGGTGAATTATCATATTATTTGCACACGTTCTTGCTATATTTGCATCATAATATTTCGCATTAGTACTATTCCATCTACAATATATCCACGCAGTCTGGGTGAATGTTTGACTGCTTATCTTCACCCACTCAGGGTGTCAAATGTACATACTATTGTTACTCTGGTTAATTGTTCGATTTAATTTGTACTCTGCCTCTTATGGTGTTTGTGCAATAAATACTTGAACTTGAACATCAGAGCACGCGGCACACCACAGCACGGCACGGCAGAGAACGTTCTATAAGGGGGGTAAATCTTGCGTGGCTAGGAGACCACTGGGCACTTCAGGGGACGTTTTATTAACGGCACATCAGGGAACACTCGGCACTTCAGACGGCGGCTTAGGCAGTTTGGATTCCCGCTGACCGCGTAACCGGCAGATTGACGCTCCACAAGACCTCTGATCATAGTAATAATGACCTGATTAATTATACCGGATTACGTTCATTACATTTAGTGAAGACTTGGCTAATTTACAATAGATTACGATTATAAGTGGCTATAAACTTAAATGAATATAGCTTCTTATTGGTATTTTCTCCGTAATTCGTATTTGGGTCAAATTTTATCATGGCTAAAACAATCGCAAAATTTGTCTACAACTGTTTCAGCCTCTTGGGTTAATGTACATATAAATATATACACCTCACTCACGGGTATTTTAATTTCGGGTAAATGGAAACCCTTTATATATTTGCATGTTTTATCTGCTGTCTGATGTTTGTAGTTATATATGTTTTATCGTGTTTATATGTGTGTATGATTGCGTTTTAGCTCTGATGGGCACAACTTTTACGCAAATAAACGATTCTATTCTATTTGTGATTTCTCCAGTCAGACGGTCATACAATCTTATAGTCTCTCCCTAAAAGTCTCATCTACCTCAAAATTGATTTTATGTGATCAAATCAAATGTATACGTTGCCACATATAATTGTATAACAACGATTATTTTGTGCAGCAAAATATACCAAAATAAGACCTATCCGTATATTGTCCTAGGCAAAATATATAATTCCAAGTGGGGAAAACGGCACACCACAGAACGGATACTGGCGCGACCAAGCGGCACATCACAGCACGGCACACCAGAGAACATTCTATAAGGGGGATAAATCTTGCGTGGCTAGGAGACCATTGGGCACTTCAGGAGACGTTTTATTAACGCACAGGGGCACATCAGGGAACGCTCGGCACTTCAGACGGCGGCTTATGCAGTTTGGATTCCCGCTGACCGTGTAACCGACCGATTGACGCTCCACAAGACCTCTCATAATAGTAATAATGACTTGATTGATTATACCGGATTACGTTCAACATTGATAACAATATATGGCATAAGAGGTATATTTAATGAAGACTTTGCTAATTCACAATAGATTACGATTATAAGTGGCTATAAACTTAAATGAATATACAATCTTATAGTCTCGCTAAAAATCTCATCTACCTCAAACTTGATTTTATGTGATCAAATCAAATGTATACGTGGCCACATATAATTGATTGTACATAATTGTATAACAATCATTATATTTTAATATTTATCTAACAGATACACGGCACATTTTGTGCAGCAAAATATACGAAAATAAGACCTATCCGTATATTTTCCTAGGCAAAGTATATGATTCCAAAGGGGAAAACGGCACACCACAGAACGGATACTGGCGCGACCAAGCCATGTGGCGACAGACGGCACCCTGGAGACGGACCAAGACACTTCTTCAGCCAGCCATACACTAATTCTGTAGATTTATAAACACAGGGATTCGCTGCCCTGCCCACCAAAAATTTATATTTTTTTTATGAAAACGGTGGACAGCAGCCTGGACATGAAATGCTTTTTAAATGTGTATATAAGTTAGTGTTTCATTTCGCTTCGTATTTTTTAAAAATATTATGAAATCGGAAATGCTTTCGGAATCTTTAAATGTATGATACAAATGATATCAGTGACATGAGGGGGGTGAATAGAAAAACTAAAATAACCGTATAGATCTATAGATTTTAAACCTTAAAACATACACCAGATAACAATGACAATTGACACACTTGCAAGTACTGGTACCGGTATTTAATAATGCAATAACGGTAAATGCACCAACCAATAAAACCTCCAAGCATTTAATTTTTTTTAACACATTCGTAATATTATATTCAATATTACTTTAGTCAGAAATAAAATGTGTTCATTGTGTCCTTCAATATTTTAGGAAAAGGTCTGCAAAAAGAATGTGAAACTTACTTCACTTGTCCGTTTTTTATTTAATTGTGCAGGCGCTAACAGTCTCCGTCTGGGTCTAACTACGGGGAGTAGATAAATACTCAAATAAAGAAACAAATTACGTATCCAACTACGGAGAGTAGTCGTATATATTTATTAACACCACCTAAATAAAGGGACCCTGGCGAGGCTAGACGATCGACCGTACGCCTTTATAATCCGATTCACAGGACGGGTAAGGTCTTGGATACGAATCACGTAATAGGTGAGTGAATAGCTCTCCCCGAAGCAAGCTGTGCTGATCATGAGCTCTCGTAGGCTATTCATGCATTGACCCATATGCTATATATAGACCGTCCTCTGCCGTGCCGTGCTCTCAGGTGCCGGCACACCACAGGACGGTAGGATTTTGAGTACGTATCAGAACATATATTTTGTGTAGCAGCCAGCCATTTTCCGCCTGTTTTACCCATCAATCTGTTTTGTGATACACATACATATATCCGAATACCACCCCAAGTGACAGTCGTGAAGAATTCTGCCTGTGGATGAGTCGATCACCATCAGGTTGTCGGGGATTTGCTGCTGCCTGCTCTCGGATTCCATTCAGAAGGGTGTTTAAGTCGCGTTGTCTATTCTGAACTCTCATCAACTGCATGCGATTAGAAGGTGCATTTGGCGACCTGAGCCTCGACGGATCCGCCATCTTCCGTCTACATTTCGGCCTAGATGGAGAAAACCATCCATGAATTCATTGATGTGATATCTGACGGTCGTAATTCATGGATGGAGCGCCAAGTCATAGTAAAACACCGAGTAGAAATCCAGCCCCCGACGCCTGACGATGGGGATGGTATTTACGCTAAAATACGGCGAAAGCATCCAAGTTTAGCAACTTACTATCTCCTCAGATCATTATCCTATCCATAAACACCGTTTATTTGGGTATTCGGCTCTGTTTTGTTGAGATAGCAGCATAAATCCCCACCTACTGTACCGTTTTCTTCCATCCGCCTCTGTTCACTCGAAAGTTAGGCCATCAAGCATGCGCACACGATACACTTCACGTCATAGTCACGTGACTTTCATTTGGCGATCCGTCGTCATCCGCGCACTTTCTCCACACGTGGTATTGTAGCTGACAGGCGCGATAGAATAATGGCGAGCAAGCCGTTTTCACAATCTGACATTGTTGACATATTCACAAGACTAAAACAGACATTACCCTTGCAATATGATTTGAAACGGGAGCAAATCGATGTCATTTGCAATGTTTTAAACGGTCATCACGCATTCGCAGTGTTGCCTACGGGCTACGGGAAGAGTAGCTGTTTCTTTCTTCCACCGTTGTTGCTGGATCTTGTAAGTTCGTAGTTGTAAACATAACTTATTATACCCCGCAACGAAGTTAGGGGGGTATAATGGAATCAGCTTGTCCGTCCGTCCGTCTGTCTGTAGACACAATTTTGTCCGGACTACTCCTCCCAAGATTTTGCTTCTATTTCAATGAAACTTTACAAATGTGTTACCTATGATATGAAGATATGCATGTCCTACCTACAGGGCGATATTGTAATTATTGACATATTTATGACGTTTTTGACTCTATAGGACTTTGCCATTTTCTGGATCTAATCCCATATAAAGACAAAGTTCTCGTGTACATGTAATTGCACCCGTCCCCGCAACAGAGTTATGGTCCTTTATATCCATGGGTTTTATTTATTACCAATATTTGTGTTGACTAGTTACCTGGGATGTTTAATTGAAACTTTGGATGTTAAATATTTTCAGTGGTCTCAGCTAGTTTACCACCTTGCATGTCATATAAGCCTGCATGCTTCATAATTTGTGCATGTTGCACACGTGATAGCCTACTTCCTCCTAGTGAGTGCTGGTAACATGATCAGCAAGCAGTATTTTTCATGATAATTTGTCTTATTCTATCATTTGTCACAGAAAAGGAAAAAAACATGCCCAATTCATGTGTGGCTATCTGAACTCCCAGACCATTATATTATCGTTTTCATACTATATTGGATTATTACTCACACGGGGAGACAGGTCGGGGGTATCTCAGTTATCCCTTAGGATAACAGTCAAATCTAGTTTTCCGTGGTTAAATAATCAATATGCCCAATAATGATCAATACACAATTTATCAATTTGTTACGTTTTGTGCTTTGTTTTGCAATTGGCAAAGGAGAGGGTAGGTTTAGCCGTGAAAAATGTCCAATCAACGTGAGCATAGTACTTTCCTGAAAGCGGCCACTCATCGACGTGTTGAAGTCCGACAACTGTTAATGAAGTAATTGTTTCTCTTTCTCCGGGGTGAAGGCTTTGATATTAAGAAATTCTGCTGGCAGTGCTTCATTCACGGTTAAATCGGACCCCCTTAATGTTGAGGTTACCGGATGCCTGCTATATCCATGGTCAAACTTACGAATGAATTCCTGGTTGCAGTTAATACAGCTCATTATCACCTCTCGGGCGCAATCCAAGGGATATTTATTACACAATACCTGGAATAACTATCAAGAATTGTTTTAAAATGCAAGATTATTCTCACGCGTGTAATCAGTTAGCCGCTTCTGCCATGATTCGAGCGCGCCTGTCAGCTAGAAACACCCTACCACGTGTGGAGGAAGTGCGCGGATGACGACGGGTCGCCAAATGAGAGTCACGTGACTATGACGTGAAGTGTATCGTGTGCGCATGCTTGATGGCCTAACTTTCGAGTGAACACAGGCGGATGGAAGAAAACGGTACAGTAGGTGTGGATTTATGCTGCTATCTCAACAAAACAGAGCCGAATACCCAAATAAACGGTGTTTATGGATAGGATAATGATCTGAGGAGATAGTAAGTTGCTAAACTTGGATGCTTTCGCCGTATTTTAGCGTAAATACCATCCCCATCGTCAGGCGTCGGGGGCTGGATTTCTACTCGGTGTTTTACTATGACTTGGCGCTCCATCCATGAATTACGACCGTCAGATATCACATCAATGAATTCATGGATGGTTTTCTCCATCTACATTTCGGCCCTACATTTCCCGCCAAATCAAAAAGGGGAGGAGCGTAAAGCCCGGCACCAAATTTGTGAAAGCGCATATCATTGGTGGAAGTAATAAGAAGGAGAAAATTTACGACTTACGGCTAAAATGAATTAGAGGCATTCTCTAAATAGGAATTATGGCAGGCTTGGCGATTTTATACCATGGTACAAAATAATTAGAGGCAGCCTCTAAATACGAATTATGGCAGGCTCGGCATTTTATACCATGGTACAAAATAATTAGAGGCAGCCTCTAAATACGAATTGTGGCAGGCTTGGCGATTTAGAGGCGATTTTATACCATGGTACAAAATAATTAGAGGCAGCCTCTAAATAAGAATTATGGCAGGCTCGGCATTTTATACCATGGTACAAAATAATTAGAGGCAGCCTCTAAATACGAATTATGGCAGGCTTGGCATTTTATACCATGGTATATATTATTTAGAGGCAGCCTCTAAATGACGAATTCTGACAGGGATGGCCAACCATACGTTAAGTACCAAAGGCCCTCACAACTGGTTTCAGTAATAAATCTCACTGTAATCGGAGAAGTACCGCATATTATCACATATGCACACCAGGCACAAGACTGAAGGACAGGTTCATGCACATGGGGGTTTTTTTCATGAGAGCCAGTAACGCTGTCCTCTTGGTAATGTTTTAGCGCAAGTAAACTGTAAGGAAATATCATTGATGCGTTGCTAAAATGAAGAGTCCCAAGACCGTGGCGTTGCGGACTCTCGTTAAGAAATGCATGTGCGTGAACCAGCTCTTCAGTCTAGTGCCTGGCGTGAATATGCGGTACTTCTGGGATAACGATGGGGCTTATTGATTATTCAATTCTGCTGACTTTAAATATATATAACATAAACACACTCTATCAGTTCATATCAGATATTCCTCTTTATAAACTAGTGTTTCAAACAAATATCTGATGTAATAGTTTCTCAATCTATAAATCAAAATACTAATTACAAGGACCTTTGGTAAAAACGAAACTGAGGTCAGTACCAACCAGAATCATGTTTTCATAACTTCAGTCTAGAAGAGTGAAGAGTCAGGTGGAGATGATTCCCTTCCATAAAAGGCTACATACATCTACATGTATGCATGTATGTCAGAAGCTGGCGGTACAGGGTAGATTTATTAGACTGATTAACCCTAATACAGCGCGAGACCATTTATACGAAAACCTACATCTTAGTACTGGGAAACCAGTCAAACTGTCGAATGCTAGCAGTCGAATGCCCATGTCCTTTTCAAAGTGTTCTGGGTTAAAGATGTTCTGAATAAACAATTTAAACTGGTACATTGAGACAATAACAATTGTCAGTATTGACAGGTCTGTCAGCTTACAAAGGTGCTGGTTTACACTGACGTAACAGGATGGGACTGCATGAGCACAGATGATCCAATATGGAACAAAGATTCTCAACATTACATAATGCACCGGATTGGCAGACATGAAAAAAGTTTATCTTCAAATAATTGGCAGTATTGTAAATTACTTATTATTTGCGTGAAAACTAACCTTTGCTATTTAAGGCCGACCTATACATATTTGTACTTTTAGAGAAGAATCCTTCTGGAATTGCAGATCATCCCTTATCCGCAGTGGATGTGGTTGCCATTTTACACTCCCTACGATAAGGCTCGGCTTGATCAACAGATAATATTATTTTATTTTTTTCTTGAAATCAGATTTTAGCAAATAATTAGTACGGCCGTTTATTGTCTGCTTATCTGAGGAACAGAACAAAACATTCAACAATTTTTGCCTGCGGATCGTATGAAAATATTCCATCAAATGGAGCAGGAGACTCTGGTCCATCATCTAGCGTGAAATGGAATAATTCTTTCAAGCCAACGATTCCAACATCTGTCACGTTTGTTTCATTTTATCGTTAATTTTATTATAATTTGTTGTCTTATCTGGCCTAAATTCTATATGCTGCCAGTTGTCTTCATCAACTTGGTCCAGTATTTTGAGGGCCTGATGATTGCAACACCATTCAAGCAGAGTTCCCAGCATGAGAGTAGTGTCAATAGAGTTGCATTGATATCAGAAATCTCAGGGTAAGTGGATTGCGACTTTCTCACTAAAGATACATCAAGCAAAAAATACTGTCAACTTAAAACTGCGAAAGATATTTTCACGCCAATAATGAAGCATCTACAGTAACATCTTTTTTTTTCAAGAGATCTTGGTCCAAATTCATGAATTTATAGTGACATATCCCCCAACACCATTATCACCAGAGTTCGTTGCAGATATTAATGTCAATGATGATGTCGAATTATACATAAAATAATTGGCACTTTCCAGTGAGACTTTTTACTTAATTGAATAATCAAATTAAAAAATCAGACTATAATTTGTTTATGCTTCAATTTACATATCACATTTTAAGGATTTTTAGGAGTCTTCTGTTCCTAGAGACCTTGTTTGCAATACAATCAGTCATGTATGACCTATATACATTTATATACTTCATAGTATTCCATTCACTGCTATAAAGCCTTAGATTCAGCAGTCTGCCGAGGCAGTCCTTTCTGCGATTTTGGACTTGCTCCAACTTCAACCTCAACAGAACTGCTAGTTGCGGGACGATGTCCATTGATGAAGATTTCTGGTTTGCTGATAGATGATGGTGACGATGCTGACAGGTCCATATTGCTCTTGCGTTCAGACCGTCGTTGTGACCTCTTTTTCTTGCTGCCCCTGTTGTTGCTGCTCTCTTTAATCCCCAATTTCTCTCGCATTTTAGCCTTAAGAACTTCGTCCGGAAACAAACTCATTTGCATTGATCTGTATGTGAACCTGAATAACAAAACCAAAACATCTAAGTCAAAAACTGAATGTCGAGTATCTTGAGAATTTCCATTACACACACAATGTTATAAATTCAAACAATAATGGTACATTTTATACCTCCCATCCAGACAGCTATAGGAAATCAGAGGTGAAGTGGATACAGAGATTTTACTGGACAAACTGGGTTATGGCAAGGTCTCTAATCACTAACAGCTTCATTGAATCTTTGTTATATATGTTTTCAAGCATGCTTACATAATACCTCCCATAACAGTAATTGCCCAGAAACTAAATTGAGATTTTGTCACCTGTAGGCGCAATTGGGCGAAATGCAATCCGAAGTGACATCTCATGGCATGGTATATGCATATTAAATTCGAGAGGAATACGATGAGCAGTTCTCACGTTATTGCCAGGAAATTTCAGAGTTTGCCTCCAGGTGGCGCCACATGTACTTGCATGTGGGCGAAACACAATCCCAAGAGACATCTCATATACCAAATTTGAGAAGAGTTCAATGAGTGATTCTCAAGTTATTGCTAGTAAACGAATTTCAGACAGATGGACAGACACACGGATGGACAAGTGGAATCCACTACTTATGGGGGGTGTAACAAGTGAGTATAGCCATACAAACGAAGTATCCTGCTTACACTTCCTTTTCCACTATACCTCAGTACTTCAGGAATATTTATCTCCCCTGGCATGCCTGGAAGAACAAGGCTTACCTGGGCAGAAGGGCCACAGTACAGGTGAGGAATATGAGGAGCCAATGATTGGGTGTGGTGATCGTATTCTGAAAGACCCAGTACGGGTTCGATGGAGGATCACAGTCCGTACAAATGGCGCCCAGGACGATGGCAAAAATCCAGAAAAGGAGGAAACTGCAGACGACAATCACCCAATGTATCCATGTCTAAAATGTAACAAGATAAACATGACACTCATTACTCATTATTAAGATTACTGGGGCAAACTAGATGTTCTCACTGAGAACTTTCTGTCAGAGTGGCCACTGTGATTGTGAGATATTCTCAGAACAAAGTTGGAGGCAGTCAGGAGTCATTACCAGTTCTGGGGGTGGGCATAAATATGCATTAGGTGAATTTAGGAAAATACACAGCCATGCCGTACAGGGCACACTTGGGACACTCGAAAATTGAGATATGCAGTTTATAGCCACTCTATAATTACATGTGTGACATTCATAGATATTTTAGGAGGTTCTTTGAGCTGTGTAATACAACAGATGGTGTGTGGAGAATGTTCTCACATCAACAATGAAATTAGAAGGGCTGAACAATAATCCTAAATTAATTGACTCACACCAGATCATTTTTTTTGAAAACAAGTGAAAGGCTGTTTGCATTATGCAAACATCTGGTTACGTATGTGACACGATTCGCACATGTAATCAGATGTTTGCATCTGTAGAAGAAGATGGATGAAGAACAGATGGATGAGGAAATCAACGTCATACACATGCCACATATTTGCCCCTCTCTCTAAGTGATTGAATAGTAAGGATGTAGAACAAGCGTTCTGAGAACCCCAACATCTCGCCTTTCGGGGGCATCCGCCAAAGGTGCAGCAGTATTGAAAGCATACATGTAGAGCAAACAATAAGGTCTGGAATAGGTGATGTGGTACAGACAATAATGTCTGGAATAGATTATCTGGTACAGACAATAACATCTGTCCCATGTGGGATTACTGGCAAAAGTTAATCCCATGTAAGATGGATAGGTCAGTGCCGTTGGATTACTGGTACATAGGGCAGTCCAGTGTGAGATTACTGCTGGATAGTTCAGTCCCATGTGAGATTACTGCTGGATAGGCCAGTCCTGTGTAGGATTACTGCTGGGTGGACCAGTCCCATGTTATTACTGATGGATAGTCCCCTGTGGGATTAATGCTGGATAGTCCAGTCCCAAGTGGGATTACTGCTGGATAGGGCAGTCCTGTCTGGGGTTACTGCTGGATAGGTGAGTCTCGTATGCGATTAATGCTGGATAGGACAGTCCCGTGTGGGATTACTGCTGCATAGGCAGTCCCGTGTGGGATTACTGCTGCATACGGCAATCCTGTGTGGGATTATGGCTGAGGAGGCCAGTCCCGTGTGGGATTACTGCTGGATAGGCTAAACCTGTGTGGGATTACAGCGGAATAGGTCAGTCCCATGTAAAATTATGGCTGGATAGGTCAGTGCCATGTGGGAATACTGCTGTAAATTGCAATCCAGTGTCATATTACATCTGGATAGGTCAGTCCCATGAGAGATTACTGCTGCATAAGCCAGTCCCGTGTGGAATTACTGCTGGATAGGCCAGTCCCATGTGGGATTACTGCAGGATAGTTTAGTCCGGTCTGGGATTACTGCTGGATAGGTCAGTCCCGTGTGGCATTACTGCTGGATAGGCCAGTGCCATTGGGATTACTGCTGGATAGGTCAGTCCTGTGTGAGATTACTGATGAATAGGCCAGTCCCAAATGGGATTACTGCTGGATAGACCAGTTCGGTCTGGGATTACAGCTGGAAAGGTCAGTCCCGTATGGCAATACTGCTGGATAGGCCAATGCCATTTGGGATTACTGCTGGATAGGTCAGTCCCGTGTGGGATTACTGCGGGAGAGCTGTGACCTAGGAAAACATGAAACATATCCACCAAGTTTTATAATCATCCCACGAAAGGTTCAACAAACTTTCCATGTACAGATCTACCTGTAAATTTTTGCCCAACAAAAACCTTATCAATGGAAAGATACAAAGTCTAAACTGCAATAATTAGGAAAAAATTTCATATTTAATGTCATACTTCTTAAATAGCACATGCACATCTTTGAATCACATTGAACATGGGTAGCAAGTGTCAAACTCATCCAATGAAAGCTGACAGCTTCAGAAAACTTTCCATGTACAGGTGTACATGTATATACATGTACATTATTATTGGCATATTAAGACAAAACCCTCAAAATTTGAACAAAAATTAATATTTCATCTCCTAAATATCACAGGTACATCTTCTAATCATAAGAAACATGTGTACCAAGTTTCATAACCATTCGATGACAGCTGACAACTACAGCAAACTGTGGTGTTCAGCTAAACGCAAAACTCAATCATTTGCCATAAGGTGGAGAAAAATTAATATTTCATCTCAAAAATAGCACAAGTAAATCCTCCAATCATAAGAAACATGTGTACCAAGTTTCGTAATCATCCAATGAGAGCTGACAACTGCAGCAAAATTATCATGTACATGTATATGTACAATTTACCTAAACAGAAAACTCATTCATTTGCCATAATTTGGAGAAAAATTAATATTTCTTGTCAAAAATAGCACAGGTACATCCTCTAATCATAAGAAACATGTGTACCAAGTTTCATAATCATCCAATGACAGCTGACAACTGGAGCAAACTTACCATGTACATGTATATGTATACATGTAGAGGCCTACATGTACAATTTACCTAAACAGAAAACTCTTCATTTGCCATAATTTTGAGAAAAATTAATATTTCTTCTCAAAAATAGCACAGGTACATCCTCTTATCATAAGAAACATGTGTACCAAGTTTCATAATCATCCAATGACAGCTGACAACTGGAGCAAACTTACCATGTACATGTATATGTACAATTTACCTAAACAGAAAACTCATTCATTAATATCTCTTGTCAAAAATAGCACAGGTACATCCTCTAATCATAAGAAACATGAGTAGCAAGTTTCATAATCATCCAATGACAGCTGACAACTGGAGCAAGCTTACCATGTACATGTATATGTATACATGTAGAGGCCTACATGTACAATTTACCTAAACAGAAAACTCATTCATTTGTCATAATTTGGAGAAAAATTTATATTTCTTCTCAAAAATAGGACAGGTACATCCTCCAATCATAAGAAACATGTGTACCAAGTTTCATAATCATCCAATGACAGCTGACAACTGCAAGAAACTTTCCAAGTACAGATGTACATGTGCAATTCAGCTAAACGCAAAACTCATTCATAGCGATTTTAACATTAGAGCACCCCAGGGGTAGTACCCCCAGGTGGCATACCCACCCCCCATATTTTTTTAGATTTTTTCTAATTTTTCTAGATTTTTTTTTAACTTGCTAAACCAAAAACCCATTCATTTTCAGGCAGGGGACACCGACACCGACACCGACGACGACATCCTCTTTCCCCCTCTCACAATATCTCCCCTTTACTTCGTAAGGCGAGATAAAAATGACAATTTCAATCTAGATATCCTGATTTATAAGTGATAGCAATGCTTTACAACACTTGAACTTGGAATAACTGATAGACAATCGTGTTAGACACAACAAAGCCACCATAACAACCAATCCAATAATGCAGTTACACTCAAAAATGATAATATATCCTGTTCTGCTTGATAATTCATATTAAGGTCATTAATATTTCAGCAAGCAAATCTTTCTCTCATTTTATGTTATCATTTAAACCGGACCTACAATGAAAGCATGGGAGAAGATGACTGTGAAGGTTGGGTGGCATCAAAAATTATTTGAGAAAACTCACCCATGAAGGTGTCTCGAGACCCAAAAATAGGAGCATAGTAAGTATTAGGGCCACAGTAATCGTAACACCCATCTCCCAGATTCCTACGTCACTGCCAGCATATGCCTGGAAATCAAACAGTTTTAACATGGAGTGAATGATAAGTTCTGGCATCATTTCTGTCTATCTAATATCTGTTATTTTGAGTATTAATGAGTACACACGTTCCAACTTCTTCAATTGAGCAGACATTACAGTAAATGTCGATTTGTTAAGTAAATTAAGAATTCCAGTAATGTGACTGCATTTGATGACAAGCCTCAATGTGCCTATTCAACGCCTTGTTTAGTTATTTGTAGTTTCGTTGGCGAAGCCAAAAATGTAGTTCTTCAATTCTGCGCAAAAGGTGTTTCATAAAGATTTTTTGGCTTTGTCGTATAGATTTCAGTGAAGAATTTTTAATATATCTAAAATATGACGCTTTGTACCAAATGTAGTTCTTCAATTCTGCGCAAAAGGCGTTTCATCAAGATAAATTACCCAGTTAAAATTCTCTGGTTCTTTTTTGGCTTTGTCGTATAGATTTCAGTGGAGAATCTTTAATATATCTAAAATATGACGCTTTGTACCAAACATAGTAAAATATTTTCAATATCACTGTATCTGCCGCGGCATTACATCGAAATATCATTTTGGTTAAGGGTGCCATAATATAGATATATTAAGGATACGTAACCCCTGAGGCAGTTTTCTGCACCCCTTGATAATTTGTCTTCTGTAGCAATAAAGTTACAACCTAACAATACTCGCTAAAACAACTTGAAGTTCACTCAACTTGAGTAGGATCAATTTCTACTCTTATGCTTGAGTGAATGTCACTCAAGTTGAGTGCATTTAACTCAAGTTGAGTGAAAATCTCGCTCAAGCATTGAGTGGGATCAATTTCCACTCTTACTTGAATGAAATTTCACTCAACATTTTTTAGAGAGTGATAATGTATATATTTTATGAAGGCGTATGTTCTGAGGGATTTACTGTAATTTACATAAGTCTTGCTACTACCGTGTAGAGAATACTAAAAATTAAAAATATTAAAACAATAGCCTCCATTTTTCAATTGAAATTTGGCGAAAACTGTTCAACACATTTTAAATTTGATGGTATACCTTGATCGAAGACAACTAGAACAAGTAAACAATGTCTCCGATTTTTAATTGTCTGCACTGTTCTATTTTTATAGCATTTCGACTAAAATGAATTGACAAAATTTGATCATTCTACAATTTTCTACATTAAAAGTTGAATAATTAAAAAAACTAAGCCGAACCTGAGACGACTATTACTAGACCACAACGTAAATAACAGGCAGGCCAAATTTCACAAGCTCAGTATGAATACTTTACGAGAAATACGACATGGGGCTACCACCCACTGAGGCCCTGGAAAATGCGATCAAGATGCGCAAACAATTCTTTCAGGACATGCTACCCGAACAATATCCAGGCCTGCACGACGACGATTAGGTCACACCGAGCAAAGATAAAAGTTTCTGAAACGGCGACTGATTGGACAAGAGCAGCCGAGAATACATCTAACGCAGTAACGGGCGAGAACGAATATGACTGATACAGCGCCAAATGGCGGCCACTGATTGGACAAGAGTCTTCTTGAATTGTAAACATACCCAACGCGGCTCCGCCAGCGTGGGTATAATGTACTTGAGGGGAGAATAAACCATATGAAAAAAAAACATGTTGTTGTTGTTGTTCTCTCATCTCTCATCCTTGATGTTGTTTTTCTTTCATCTGTGTATATCATGGCGTCAAGGCGTAATGCTAGGGCGTTACGGCGTAACGACGGGCGTTGAGGCGTAACGACGGAAGCTCGGACCTCGGGGATGGAGTTGTCGGGGGCTCGGAGCACGGGGATGAGGCAGGCGGGAGCCCGGAGAAAAAATCATGGGATTGACCTGGGGTATCATTGTGCACACCCCAGATCATGGGATTTACCTGGGGTATCGTTGTGCACATCACAGATCATGGGATTGACCTGGGGTATCATTGTGCACACCCCAGATCATGGGATTGACCTGGGGTATCATTGTGCACATCCCAGATCTTGGGATTTACCTGGGGTATCGTTGTGCACATCACATATCATGGGACTGACCTGGGGAATCATTGTGCACACCCCAGGACATGGGATTGACCTGGGGTATCATTGTGCTCACCCCAGATCATGGGATTGACCTGGGGTATCGTTGTGCACACCCCAGATCATGGGATTGACCTGGGGTATCGTTGTGCACACCCCAGATCATGGGATTTACCTGAGGTATCGTTGTGCACACCCCATGTCATGGGATTGACCTGGGGTATCGTTGTGCACACCCCAGATCATGGGATTGACCTGAGGTATCGGTGTGCACACACCAGATCATGGGATTGACCTGGGGTATCGTTGTGCACACCCCAGATCATGGGATTGACCTGAGGTATCGGTGTGCACACACCAGGTTATGGGATTGACCTGGGGTATCATTGTGCACACCCCAGGACATGGAATTGACCTGGGATATCATTGTGCACACCCCAGATCATGGGATTGACCTGGGGTATCGTTGTGCACACCCCAGGACATGGGATTTACCTGGGGTATCGTTGTGCACACCCCAAATTATGGGATTGACCTGGGGTATCGTTGTGCACACCCCAGGACATGGGATTGACCTGGGGTATCGTTTGCACACCACAGATTATGGGATTGACCTGGGGTATCGTTGTGCACACCCCAGATTATGGGATTTACCTGGGGTATCGTTGTGCACACCCCAGATCATGGGGTTGACCTAAGGTATCGTTGTGCACACCCCAGGTCATGGGATTGACCTGAGTTATCGTTGTGCACACTCCAGGTCATGGGATTGACCTGGGATATCGTTGTGTATATCCTAGGTCATGGAAAGAATTAAAGGCCTCTGCTCCTCTGACAGCTTTTCATAAGAGGCGACTAACTGGGGCTCCCATGGAGTTTCTGGGTGTGAAAAGGAATAGAGCCTCACCTGCGAGCTCCTGAGCGTGGAAAGAAATAGGACCCAAATATCATGATATGACTGGAATACTGGTATTGTTGAAAACGCCATTAACCCTTTCACCGATCATTCCCGGTAAACAGGGCTAACGAGAGTGCGTACCCATACGACCATACCTGGTAGACCGGGTTAGCTTTAAACCCGTTGGCTATCACGATGGGTACAGCACTTTTATTTTTTTGCATTCGTTTTAACGGAAACCTATCAAACACTGTATACTTCTGGAAAGCTGAAACCCTGATCAATTTGATTCTCAAAATTGTTTGCTTGTTTGAAAAAAAACAAAAACAAATTTAGATGTTGAACGAAAAAAATCGGAATGAAAAATGCATTTTTCCTCACATACCGTGTGACGGGCATCTCGTCAGCAAGCCGCAAAAATGGAAAAAATCATCCCATGATCTGGGGTGTGCACGACGATATCCCAGGTCAATCCCATGATCTGGGGTGTGCACAACGATACCCCAGGTCAATCCCATGATCTGGGGTGTGCACAATGATACCCCAGGTCAATCCCATGTCCTGGGGTGTGCACAACGATTCCCCAGGTCAGTCCCATGATATGTGATGTGCACAACGATACCCCAGGTAAATCCCATGATCTGGGGTGTGCACAATGATACCCCAGGTCAATCCCATGATCTGGGGTGTGCACAATGATATCCCAGGTCAATCCCATGATCTGTGATGTGCACAACGATACCCCAGGTAAATCCCATGATCTGGGGTGTGCACAATGATACCCCAGGTCAATCCCATGATCTGGGGTGTGCACAATGATACCCCAGGTCAATCCCATGATCTGTGATGTGCACAACGATACCCCAGGTAAATCCCATGATCTGGGGTGTGCACAATGATGCCCCAGGTCAATCCCATGATTTTTTCTCCGGGCTCCCGCCTGCCTCATCCCCGAGCTCCGAGCCCCCGACAACTCCATCCCCGAGGTCCGAGCTTCCGTCGTTACGCCTCAACGCCCGTCGTTACGCCGTAACGCCCTAGCATTACGCCTTGACGCCATGATATACACAGATGAAAGAAAAACAACATCAAGGATGAGAGATGAGAGAACAACAACAACAACATGTTTTTTTTCATATGGTTTATTCTCCCCTCAAGAAGACTCTTGTCCAATCAGTGGCCGCCATTTGGCGCTGTATCAGTCATATTCGTTCTCGCCCGTTACTGCGTTAGATGTATTCTCGGCTGCTCTTGTCCAATCAGTCGCCGTTTCAGAAACTTTTATCTTTGCTCGGTGTGACCTAATCGTCGTCGTGCAGGCCTGGATATTGTTCGGGTAGCTGTCCTGAAAGAATTGTTTGCGCATCTTGATCGCATTTTCCAGGGCCTCAGTGGGTGGTAGCCCCATGTCGTATTTCTCGTAAAGTATTCATACTGAGCTTGTGAAATTTGGCCTGCCTGTTATTTACGTTGTGGTCTAGTAATAGTCGTCTCAGGTTCGGCTTAGTTTTTTTAATTATTCAACTTTTAATGTAGAAAATTGTAGAATGATCAAATTTTGTCAATTCATTTTAGTTGAAATGCTATAAAAATAGAACAGTGCAGACAATTAAAAATCGGAGACATTGTTTACTTGTTCTAGTTGTCTTCGATCAAGGTATACCATCAAATTTAAAATGTGTTGAACAGTTTTCGCCAAATTTCAATTGAAAAATGGAGGCTATTGTTTTAATATTTTTAATTTTTAATATTCTCTACACGGTAGTAGCAAGACTTATGTAAATTACAGTAAATTCCTCAGAACATACGCCTTCATAAAATATATACATTATCACTCTCTAAAAAATGTTGAGTGAAATTTCATTCAAGTAAGAGTGGAAATTGATCCCACTCAGTGCTTGAGCGAGATTTTCACTCAACTTGAGTTAAATGCACTCAACTTGAGTGACATTCACTCAAGCATAAGAGTAGAAATTGATCCTACTCAAGTTGAGTGAACTTGAGTGGTTTTAACTCAAGTTGAGTGAAAAGTAACTCAAGTTTGAGTGAACAGGTACATTTCACTCAAACTTGAGTGGAACAGTTCACTCAAGTTGTTTTAGCGAGTATTGTTAGGTTGAAACTTTATTGCTACAGAAGACAAATTATCAAGGGGTGCAGAAAACTGCCTCAGGGGTTACGTATCCTTAATATATCTATATTATGGCACCCTTAACCAAAATGATATTTCGATGTAATGCCGCGGCAGATACAGTGATATTGAAAATATTTTACTATGTTTGGTACAAAGCGTCATATTTTAGATATATTAAAAATTCTCCACTGAAATCTATACGACAAAGCCAAAAAAGAACCAGAGAATTTTAACTGGGTAATTTATCTTGATGAAACGCCTTTTGCGCAGAATTGAAGAACTACATTTGGTACAAAGCGTCATATTTTAGATATATTAAAAATTCTTCACTGAAATCTATACGACAAAGCCAAAAAATCTTTATGAAACACCTTTTGCGCAGAATTGAAGAACTACATTTTTGGCTTCGCCAACGAAACTACGAGTAACTAAACAAGGCGTTGAATAGGCACATGGAGGCTTGTCATCAAATGCAGTCACATTACTGGAATTCTTAATTTACTTAACAAATCGACATTTACGGGGGAAGATGTCCAGTCTTCACGTCAATTACAGTAATATATACCTACACAAAATACCCATGTGTATGTGTATATCTCAATGATATAGACGATTCGAGTTAGCCAGAAAATATTGAAACAAGTGGAAGACTGATACAGTCGAGGTCGGATCTTGACGAGGTGATTGATTGTTCGAAAGAATATTACTAAATTGAATGCCAGGAATCGTTAGATTCTTGGTATGTGCTTTAGAATAGGTTAACCAGAAGACTATACTGTGAAGTCATGTGGCTCTGTCAGTATGTCGGAACCTCTTCCCACTTCCCTTCTACGCGTTGTAATAGTTATCTACACAGGTCGTTATATAGATACTCCTCACGCGACTATTGCCTGTTTTTATAGCACAAACAGATATCTGAGGACAAAGGTAGATCTGTTTAAGTGAGGAACATTTCAGTGTCAAAAACCATTCGCATATCTGCGAACCCTAGAATCTTTTCGTGGCATTCCCTTGAATATATATCGGGGAACAATAATAATGGACAACTGCATATCACCAGCAACACCATCTCATCTCTCTCCTTGGTATGGGCATATTAGAGCGGCGGACACTCAAACCTAATCCCATTATCTAAATAATAAGGTGGAATATCCTCCACAAAACGGTAATCATTGCCATGGGGCAAAGTGATATAAGGTGTTACTTTGATATAACAATGATAACACGTCCATCACTGAAGACATATGCGCTCGTAAAACGAATCTCATAATGACGGTACAAAGAGCTCACAAGGTGGAAAATTTCACATTAAATATCAAGGAAGGGATTAGAATATCGGTATCAGAATATTTGCCCCAGGCATGAGATCATACACGAGCTGACACCTAAGGCATAACCACTGTTCTCCTTGTCGTAAGGTGTTTCGAGGGAGCAACTCGTATTTAGGCAAAACCCTTGTTATAAAAATAAATTCTCACACATATCTGTCTGGCGTGTAGAGAAAATTCACAGAAAACTCACAAATAGCGACTATCGTATTACAGCCTCGTATCCCATCGCGCTCATTGCTAATTTCAAATTATGCAATTAGATTATGGTCATTTAGACAGGAAAATAATGTTAGTATCCCATTATTTTTGGGAGAACACTTCCTCTTATATTATCGGGCTGATCCTTTGAACTATATGCCTACTCCGAGGGTATAATGTTCGATTCACCAACGTAGATCACTTCCACATTCGACATCGGTGCTTTACCAAAGAAATGGCATCCTAAAGTATTTGGATATCAATGTTGGAACTGATTCCAGCTGCCACAAATGCTGACTGGATTTAGATTTTGATGTGTTGAATTATCCCTAATTGGATAGAAATATTTTCGCCTCCCTCATAGCTCTCCCCAAATGATTGTCCTTTCCAGTCACGCCGAATGGCATTACTACAACACAAGGCGAAACGATACAAGTTTGATTACGAAGCCCATAAACTTGATCAAATTGAGTATCGTGACAAACTGTGTACTAATGTTTCGGTACTACAAACAATAGCAATTGTCTAACCATACTGTACGTTTTTGTTAAAGTTTAATCTTACTTATATTGGCGATTGTTGTTACTTACATAGTTGATTTTCATGAGCTGATTATGCAACGTTTACGTAATGCCTTCGGCGATTATCTATATACATGTAGATGGCGATTAAATTTTTCCTACGAAGTAGGCTACAGCTTGCAAATTGTCCGGTAATGAGTGAGTGAGTCCATCCGAATCCTTTTGTCGGCAAAATAAGAAGAACCGTTGACATTAGAACCTTGATTTTTGGCATGAAGGTGCATTAGGGGACTTTTACAAACAAGTTCTGAGCTGACCTACTTTTGATGAAAATTTCTGGTGAATTTTGATGAAAATCACTGGTAATTCTGACTTGGGCCGTGCCCATCTTAATGTAGGCAGGATTTCAACTGGGGGTGGGGATTTCCAAGAGTTCAGTTCGCGTCGGAGTCCTAATGCCTACCCTACTTCGTAGGGAATGCGACGTTAGTCACACTGCTCATGTGTGTCTATGTAGCTTTATATTCTGTATTACTTGGGCTTTTCTCGGACTCATTAACAAATTAAAAATGTTATGCGATACTGTAAAAACTCAGTCAAAAGTGACAACGTCGACGGAAGTTGTGGCTGTGTTTGGCTTTTTTCTCGTGCACATTTTTGATTGTTTAAGGATATGTACCCCCCCCCCCTGAGGGTCAACATTTGTTATTTCATTATTTGAATATTCAGTATTGGGTCTAGTATTTGGTTAAAAATCAAATCAAAATTCCAATTAGAAGTGGTTCAATTTTAGGTTTGAAAATTTACTTCCTAAAATATGTGGAATATAAGTTGCGAAGATTACGTTGGGTGATCCTGTACCCGGCTTAATTAATCTTTCGCGCGACGGTGTATTATGAGGCGTTAATGAGTTCACGAGTGGGTATTGTGCTCTAATTTACTGAAGGGAATAACCAGCCTAATTGTCTGACATACTAATGACAAGAAGAGTAGCCTGCGCTTTGCTCAGACACCCACCGTGCGGCGATCAGTACAGGTGTGGAAATTTTTCAACCCAACAAGTTTTAGCAAGTTCCCTACGTTTAAATCGGATTTAAGCCACTATAATGGATACCTTTTTACAAAAATATCTGAAATAGGTAGGTTACTGACTAGGTTCTATATGGCAGGTTGTAAAATATACTTTGTAACAAAATTTAGGAGAAATGTTATTCCTTCAAATGTATAGCCCGACGGTTTTTGACCGATTTCT
Source organism: Hanleya hanleyi (assembly GCA_036873755.1). NCBI lineage: Eukaryota > Metazoa > Mollusca > Polyplacophora > Lepidopleurida > Hanleyidae > Hanleya > Hanleya hanleyi. The sequence goes on from JAVTVY010055381.1 coordinate 119,418, forward strand.
AGCATTTCACTGTTTTGCCAAATTCAAGTTTTCAACTCGTATTTCTCGTAAAGTATTCATACTGAGCTTGTGAAATTTGGCCTGCCTGTTATTTACGTTGTGGTCTAGTAATAGTCGTCTCAGGTTCGGCTTAGTTTTTTTAATTATTCAACTTTTAATGTAGAAAGTTGTAGAATGATCAAATTTTGTCAATTCATTTTAGTCGAAATGCTATAAAAATAGAACACTGCAGACAATTAAAAATCGGAGACATCGTTTACTTGTTCTAGTTGTCTTCGATCAAGGTATACCATCAAATTTAAAATGTGTTAAACAGTTTTCGCGAAATTTCAATTGAAAAATGGAGGCTATTGTTTTAATATTTTTAATTTTTAATATTCTCTACACGGTAGTAGCAAGACTTATGTAAATTACAGTAAATTCCTCAGAACATACGCCTTCATAAAATATATACATTATCACTCTCTAAAAAATGTTGAGTGAAATTTCATTCAAGTAAGAGTGGAAATTGATCCCACTCAATGCTTGAGCGAGATTTTCACTCAACTTGAGTTAAATGCACTCAACTTGAGTGACATTCACTCAAGCATAAGAGTAGAAATTGATCCTACTCAAGTTGAGTGAACTTGAGTGGTTTTTACTCAAGTTGAGTGAAAAGTAACTCAAGTTTGAGTGAACAGGTACATTTCACTCAAACTTGAGTGGAACAGTTCACTCAAGTTGTTTTAGCGAGTATTGTTAGGTTGAAACTTTATTGCTACAGAAGACAAATTATCAAGGGGTGCAGAAAACTGCCTCAGGGGTTACGTATCCTTAATATATCTATATTATGGCACCCTTAACCAAAATGATATTTCGATGTAATGCCGCGGCAGATACAGTGATATTGAAAATATTTTACTATGTTTGGTACAAAGCGTCATATTTTAGATATATTAAAAATTCTCCACTGAAATCTATACGACAAAGCCAAAAAAGAACCAGAGAATTTTAACTGGGTAATTTATCTTGATGAAACGCCTTTTGCGCAGAATTGAAGAACTACATTTGGTACAAAGCGTCATATTTTAGATATATTAAAAATTCTTCACTGAAATCTATACGACAAAGCCAAAAAATCTTTATGAAACACCTTTTGCGCAGAATTGAAGAACTACATTTTTGGCTTCGCCAACGAAACTACGAGTAACTAAACAAGGCGTTGAATAGGCACATGGAGGCTTGTCATCAAATGCAGTCACATTACTGGAATTCTTAATTTACTTAACAAATCGACATTTACGGGGGAAGATGTCCAGTCTTCACGTCAATTACAGTAATATATACCTACACAAAATACCCATGTGTATGTGTATATCTCAATGATATAGACGATTCGAGTTAGCCAGAAAATATTGAAACAAGTGGAAGACTGATACAGTCGAGGTCGGATCTTGACGAGGTGATTGATTGTTCGAAAGAATATTACTAAATTGAATGCCAGGAATCGTTAGATTCTTGGTATGTGCTTTAGAATAGGTTAACCAGAAGACTATACTGTGAAGTCATGTGGCTCTGTCAGTATGTCGGAACCTCTTCCCCTCCTACTTCCCTCTCTATGCTAAAATAGTTATCTACACAGGTCGTTATATAGATACTCCTCACGCGACTATTGCCTGTTTTTATAGCACAAAACAGATATCTGAGGACAAAAGGTAGATCTGTTTAAGTGAGGAAATACTTCAGTGTCAAAAAACCATTCGCATATCTATGAACCCTAGAATCTTTCGTAGCATTCCCTTGAATATATATCGGGGAACAATAATAATGGACAACTGCATATCACCAGCAACACCATCTCATCTCTCTCCTTGGTATGGGCATATTAGAGCGGCGGACACTCAAACCTAATCCCATTATCTAATAAGGTGGAATATCCTCCACAAAACGGTAATCATTGCCATGGGGCAAAGTGATATAAGGTGTTACTTTGATATAACAATGATAACACGTCCATCACTGAAGACATATGCGCTCGTAAAACGAATCTCATAATGACGGTACAAAGAGCTCACAAGGTGGAAAATTTCACATTAAATATCAAGGAAGGGATTAGAATATCGGTATCAGAATATTTGCCCCAGGCATGAGATCATACACGAGCTGACACCTAAGGCATAACCACTGTTCTCCTTGTCGTAAGGTGTTTCGAGGGAGCAACTCGTATTTAGGCAAAACCCTTGTTATAAAAATAAATTCTCACACATATCTGTCTGGCGTGTAGAGAAAATTCACAGAAAACTCACAAATAGCGACTATCGTATTACAGCCTCGTATCCCATCGCGCTCATTGCTAATTTCAAATTATGCAATTAGATTATGGTCATTTAGACAGGAAAATAATGTTAGTATCCCATTATTTTTGGGAGAACACTTCCTCTTATATTATCGGGCTGATCCTTTGAACTATATGCCTACTCCGAGGGTATAATGTTCGATTCACCAACGTAGATCACTTCCACATTCGACATCGGTGCTTTACCAAAGAAATGGCATCCTAAAGTATTTGGATATCAATGTTGGAACTGATTCCAGCTGCCACAAATGCTGACTGGATTTAGATTTTGATGTGTTGAATTATCCCTAATTGGATAGAAATATTTTCGCCTCCCTCATAGCTCTCCCCAAATGATTGTCCTTTCCAGTCACGCCGAATGGCATTACTACAACACAAGGCGAAACGATACAAGTTTGATTACGAAGCCCATAAACTTGATCAAATTGAGTATCGTGACAAACTGTGTACTAATGTTTCGGTACTACAAACAATAGCAATTGTCTAACCATACTGTACGTTTTTGTTAAAGTTTAATCTTACTTATATTGGCGATTGTTGTTACTTACATAGTTGATTTTCATGAGCTGATTATGCAACGTTTACGTAATGCCTTCGGCGATTATCTATATACATGTAGATGGCGATTAAATTTTTCCTACGAAGTAGGCTACAGCTTGCAAATTGTCCGGTAATGAGTGAGTGAGTCCATCCGAATCCTTTTGTCGGCAAAATAAGAAGAACCGTTGACATTAGAACCTTGATTTTTGGCATGAAGGTGCATTAGGGGACTTTTACAAACAAGTTCTGAGCTGACCTACTTTTGATGAAAATTTCTGGTGAATTTTGATGAAAATCACTGGTAATTCTGACTTGGGCCGTGCCCATCTTAATGTAGGCAGGATTTCAACTGGGGGTGGGGATTTCCAAGAGTTCAGTTCGCGTCGGAGTCCTAATGCCTACCCTACTTCGTAGGGAATGCGACGTTAGTCACACTGCTCATGTGTGTCTATGTAGCTTTATATTCTGTATTACTTGGGCTTTTCTCGGACTCATTAACAAATTAAAAATGTTATGCGATACTGTAAAAACTCAGTCAAAAGTGACAACGTCGACGGAAGTTGTGGCTGTGTTTGGCTTTTTTCTCGTGCACATTTTTGATTGTTTAAGGATATGTACCCCCCCCCCCCTGAGGGTCAACATTTGTTATTTCATTATTTGAATATTCAGTATTGGGTCTAGTATTTGGTTAAAAATCAAATCAAAATTCCAATTAGAAGTGGTTCAATTTTAGGTTTGAAAATTTACTTCCTAAAATATGTGGAATATAAGTTGCGAAGATTACGTTGGGTGATCCTGTACCCGGCTTAATTAATCTTTCGCGCGACGGTGTATTATGAGGCGTTAATGAGTTCACGAGTGGGTATTGTGCTCTAATTTACTGAAGGGAATAACCAGCCTAATTGTCTGACATACTAATGACAAGAAGAGTAGCCTGCGCTTTGCTCAGACACCCACCGTGCGGCGATCAGTACAGGTGTGGAAATTTTTCAACCCAACAAGTTTTAGCAAGTTCCCTACGTTTAAATCGGATTTAAGCCACTATAATGGATACCTTTTTACAAAAATATCTGAAATAGGTAGGTTACTGACTAGGTTCTATATGGCAGGTTGTAAAATATACTTTGTAACAAAATTTAGGAGAAATGTTATTCCTTCAAATGTATAGCCCGACGGTTTTTGACCGATTTCTAGCATTTCACTGTTTTGCCAAATTCAAGTTTTCAACTCGTATTTCTCGTAAAGTATTCATACTGAGCTTGTGAAATTTGGCCTGCCTGTTATTTACGTTGTGGTCTAGTAATAGTCGTCTCAGGTTCGGCTTAGTTTTTTTAATTATTCAACTTTTAATGTAGAAAGTTGTAGAATGATCAAATTTTGTCAATTCATTTTAGTCGAAATGCTATAAAAATAGAACACTGCAGACAATTAAAAATCGGAGACATCGTTTACTTGTTCTAGTTGTCTTCGATCAAGGTATACCATCAAATTTAAAATGTGTTAAACAGTTTTCGCGAAATTTCAATTGAAAAATGGAGGCTATTGTTTTAATATTTTTAATTTTTAATATTCTCTACACGGTAGTAGCAAGACTTATGTAAATTACAGTAAATTCCTCAGAACATACGCCTTCATAAAATATATACATTATCACTCTCTAAAAAATGTTGAGTGAAATTTCATTCAAGTAAGAGTGGAAATTGATCCCACTCAATGCTTGAGCGAGATTTTCACTCAACTTGAGTTAAATGCACTCAACTTGAGTGACATTCACTCAAGCATAAGAGTAGAAATTGATCCTACTCAAGTTGAGTGAACTTGAGTGGTTTTAACTCAAGTTGAGTGAAAAGTAACTCAAGTTTGAGTGAACAGGTACATTTCACTCAAACTTGAGTGGAACAGTTCACTCAAGTTTTTTTAGCGAGTATTGTTAGGTTGAAACTCTATTGCTACAGAAGACAAATTATCAAGGGGTGCAGAAACCTGCCTCAGGGGTTACGTATCCTTAATATATCTATATTATGGCACCCTTAACCAAAATGATATTTCGATGTAATGCCGCGGCAGATACAGTGATATTGAAAATATTTTACTATGTTTGGTACAAAGCGTCATATTTTAGATATATTAAAAATTCTCCACTGAAATCTATACGACAAAGCCAAAAAAGAACCAGAGAATTTTAACTGGGTAATTTATCTTTATGAAACACCTTTTGCGCAATTGAAGAACTACATTTTTGGCTTCGCCAACGAAACTACGAGTAACTAAGCAAGGCGTTGAACTAATTTATAATTAACGACTGTAATCATTTCCAGTTAATGTTTGAAGTAACGAATCGGCAACATGTTATTTAAACAATCATGTTATAGAAAATTGGGCGGTTATTGTTTATGCAAACGGTCTGACAAATAGGCACATGGAGGCTTGTCATCAAATGCAGTCACATTACTGGAATTCTTAATTTACTTAACAAATCGACATTTACGGGGGAAGATGTCCAGTCTTCACGTCAATTACAGTAATATATACCTACACAAAATACCCATGTGTATGTGTATATCTCAATGATATAGACGATTCGAGTTAGCCAGAAAATATTGAAACAAGTGGAAGACTGATACAGTAGAGGTCGGATCTTGACGAGGTGATTGATTGTTCGAAAGAATATTACTAAATTGAATGCTTCTCGAACATCGTAATATACATTGTAGCTTAGTGTATTAACACAGCTACGAAAAAGGTCCGGTTTCATTGTTGCTTCTGCTTCCTAATGATATATCATGATGACCAACAACTGAAGACGGATGGACTAAATATTTGACAGGACAAGCAGATTGGAATTGGTGCACCAGCACGGAATAAGAAAATATGCATCGCAGATCCTCCCCAGGCACGTGGTGGTCTTGGATTATTTGTATAATGATAAATGATGGCGGTCGGTCAGATTTATCAATCCTGAATCACAAGGTGAATTTCGATGTCCATAATAATTTAATAAGCACTGTTTTAAATCAGTCATCAATGTAATCACTATTCCTCACAGCTTATATCTCATTGATAAATTCTGTTTTATTAAGTTAGGGCTGTTGGCGCCACCGGAACTGTCTTGTCTCAGCATCAGTTGGTCGGAAAAAGGACCATATCTACGAGTTCACACATATATAGAAGGCTTGGAGAGCTTTAGATATATCTGTATCTGCAAATCACGATTGATCATATTATTGGGCCAAGATGACATTTGTCACAGATGATATCAAATCCCAGGGCATTTTTGTTAACCTCATATCTAGTCTGCAAGGCAGAATCGTATGGCCAGTACCTATCAATTGAAGCTGGAATGAACGGAACTCGATCTGAGTTGAGCTCAATTTGGTGTCTTCAAACCCTAACTGTATTTTTGCGATAATTTAATGTAGTTTTAATGCCGCAAACCCTCCAGTGTACATTAAATATTGTGAAATACTCTATTTAATGTAACATTTACAGCAATATATCACGAATTCGTAATATTTACTGTAAATTTTACAGTAAATTACTGGCAAGTTTGCGGCAGTAAAACAGCGGTAATTAATATAAAATGTACAACAAAAGTTTACAGTGTTATCATATATGAGGGACAGAGGCCGGAGATGGCATGGGAACTGGAATGGGCAGTATTTGGACGATAGGAACAGAAAATAATGTTGAACACTTTTCGCAACTATAAAGTTCAAGCTCTTTCGGAAAATCTTGAGGAATTTCATCGGATGCATGCTCCTATGATGTCCCAGTGTTCTGGTGCTACATTGTCAGCCAATTTCGCGCAAAAATGTCCGAAGTTTTTACGAAGAGAACATTCTGTGTGCTATATGCCGTAGTGATTATTGTTGGTGAAATATTGATGTATTATTACATATTAAGGACTTTTTTTAGGGATCCTAGGAAAAAGTATATATTTTTATATGCTCAGAGTAACTGTGAGGCACTATTCTCAAACAAAAGCATGTTGAAATAATTTTACTTGTACAAAATCGTTGATTTCAAGTTGCTCAGTTTTTATCTGTGTAAATATACAAAAAAATATACACCCTACGCCGAAATATTCGTTTCAATGCAGCCTGCTTCGTGCCATTGCTGGTATTTTAGGCACTGCAAAAATTTGATTGTCTGAGTTGAGAAGTCGACTCAGACGATCAAACTTTTGCAGTGCCTAATATACCCCTGAATCTAAGGAATCTGAGAAATTTCAGTTATAAAGCGACAAGCAATATCCAATTATATCAAAGAACATTACCAATCTACTGAAAATCTAACAATGAAACATTTCTAAAAACAAAATAACATCTCAAATCTATCGTTGTCAAACAGCCTCTTATGAGAATTTGTTGTGGTGTCCCCTGAATACAATCACCATGTCCATATACTTGGTATGACGGCAAACTCAGCCTCAAATAAATCGATCATGTTTGCCAGACTCGGGCACTTTATAATCACCTCTGACAAAGTCTCTTTCTACCATACCATCATCATCATTATACATAAACATAGTCTGTGTTTTCTTAGATTTTCCAGTGAATTTACAGCGTCCTCGCGGGATAGTGTTGAACCATATGTTTTTGAGTAGCACTACCATAACATCCATTTCCTATTCCCATGAACACACAGCCTCTGGGGTCTCGGGAGCGTTCGGAGGGTCCAATTAAGCCAGACACCATCGTGACATGTTCAATAGTTTGACGTATCTCTCTTCTCTCATTTTCATGCACAACTTCGACAGGTTCGCGCGTGATTTGAAGTCTTCTCACACTTATACACAACTTCCACAGTCTGCACCTTCTGTCTTCCCACACTGTCAGACTTCTCACCTCCCTTACTTCCAAATGATTTCTTCGTGATCCTTCCTCAGGAAAGCATGTAGCCATTTTCCCATGATTCTTGAAATTTGTCAACTTGGCGCAAAAACTAAAATAAGCTTTAGTATTTCAGACTGGGGGACTAGTATGCAAAATGCAATGCAGAATACATAGAAACATGCCCAGAAACTTTATTGGGGTCATTCAGAAATCTGCTTCATAGATTTGACTTTGATTTGATATTTTTCATGATGCAAACTACACATATTGCTGGGCAAGAAACCATCCTAAAGAAGATGGTGGCGAGTAATACCTATGTTTTATTGTATTATTGTTAGAGATCTGGTACCAGAAATTACCATCTAGAACCTATCTCTTCCCATGAGATGGTATTAGTGCGGTGGATATTTCCGGCATACTTCCACTATCAAAATAAATGAGGCGGAATATCATCCAAAAAAAGTTAATCGCTGCCATGAGGCAAAGAACCAAGATAACACGACCATAATTGAAGACATATACGAACTTAAACGAATCTCTTAATGGAGGTACAAAATTCACATTATAAATCAAGTAAGGAATTAGGATATCGGCAGCAGATTATATGCCCCAGCATTCTATCACAGGGGAGCTGACAGCGCTGTGAAATGTTGTCAAGGGATCGGAGCAACTCGAATCGAAGAAGAACTCTTGTGCGAAATAAATTCACACCAATATCTGATGTATACAGAAAATTTACAGAGACGCACGAATACAAGCTCATAAAACAGCAACTGTCACATTACAGTCTCGTATTTGATCCATTTATGCAATTATATCGTGGTCATTTATGAAGAGAAATAATATCAGTAAGTAACCTATTACTTTAAGGAGAGCACACCCTCCCATACTTTCCGGCTGTCGCTGGCATTGCCTACATTTAAATTGACTGCTGTTCATTGGGAACTATGCGAACTACTCTCTGAAGACATACTATTTGATTCACAAACGGAGATTACAGTTCAGGTGCTGCACTAAAGAGTTGTCTTCCTAAATCATTTGGATATTAATTTTGGAACTGATTCCAGTGTGTAGCCACAATTTCTGGTTGGAAGTATACTTCTGATATATTGAATTGTTGGATAGAAATATGTTCGCCCCTGTTAGCCCTTTCCAAATGCTTGTCCATTCCAGACAATTCACGGGGCACTGCCACAATAGGCTACAAGATCAATTACGAAGATTGATAAGGACATTAAGTTGAGTACCGTGACGAAATATATATGAATGTTTCGGTGCTGACAACAACAACAATGCTCTAACCATGTTGTATGTTGTTGTTTATGTCTAATATCTTCGTGGTGTTTATATTTTTAGCCCACCATCACCAGATGGTGGGCTGTTCAGATCACTTTTCGTCCGTGGTCCGTCGTCCGTCCGTCAGTCAGTCCGTCCGTCGTCCGTCCGTCCGCCCGTCCGTAAACAATTCTTGTTATCGCGATTTCTCAGGAACTACTGCATGGATCTTTCTCAAATTTGGTACACAGGTTCCCCTTGGGGTCTAGTTGTGCAAGATACCTTTTCTGGTCCGATTCAAAAAACCAATATGGCCACCAGGCAGCCATATTGGATTTTCCCATGAAACCTTGTTATCGGGATTTCTCAAGAACTACTTCATGGATCTTTCTGAAATTTGGTATACAGGCTCTCCTTGAGATCTAGTTGTGCAAGATACCTTTCCTGGTCCGATTCGAAAATCCAATATGGCCACCATGCAGCCATCTTGGATTTCCCCATGAAACATTGTTATCGTCATTTCTCAGAAAGTACTGCATGGATCTTTCTCAAATTTGGTACACAGGTTCCCCTTGGGGTCTAGTTGTGCAAGATACCTTTTCTGGTCCGATTCGAAAATCCAATATGGCCACCAGGCAGCCATCTTGGATTTCCCCATGAAACTTTGTTGTCGTCATTTCTCAGGAAGTATTGCACGGATCTTTCTCAAATTTGGTACACAGGTTCCCCTTAGGGTTTAGTTATGCAAGATACCTTTTTCGGTCCGAATCAAAAATCCAATATGGCCAAAAGGCGGCCATCTTGGATTTCCCCATGAAACCTTGTTATCGCAATTTCTCAGGAACTACTGCGTGGATCTTTCTCAAATTTGGTACACGGTTTCCCCTTGGGGTCTAGTTGTGCAAGATACCTTTTTTCGGTCCGATTCGATATCCAATATGGCCACCAGGCAGCCATCTTGGATTTCCCCATGAAACCTTGTTATCGCGATTTCTCAAGAACTACTTTATGGATCTTTTTCAAATTGGGTACACAGGTTCCCCTTGGGGTTTTTCGGTCCGATTCGAAAATCCAGTATGGCCACCAGGCACCCATCTTGGATTTCCCAATGAAACTTTGTTATCGTGATTTCTCAAGAAGTACTTCATGGATCTTCCTCAAATTTGGTACACTGGTTCTCCTTGTGGCCCAGTTGTGCAAGATACCATTTTTAGTCTGATTCGAAAATCCAATATGGCTGCCAGGTGGCCATCTTGAATTTTCTCTTGAAATATTGTTATCGTGAATTCTCAGGAAATATTTCATGGATCTTTCTGAAATTTGGTACACAGGTCCCACATGGGGTCTAGTTGTGCAAGATACCTTTTTTGGTCCGATTCGAATACCCAAGTTACGCTTCAAATTAATACGGTATTCCCGAGTTGTGACGTTGCATCACAAGAGTCGGCGGATCAAACGGTGGGGCATATTCTATATATTGACTAAAGAGAATATCCATACCTTCACCTTCCATATCAAGAAGTTCAATAATTCGGAATTAAAATGTATTTCTTCAAATTTTAAATCAGTTTTCTTTAGTCCATGCAGTTAGTAGTATACAATGCGCATAATCCCTCTGGTTGACCTCGGCCAAACCACTTTTAGTCGGTAGGGATGCAAGGTTGGTCGAAGGTCAATGAGTGCACTTGAGCATGTACTGACCTGTATCCTCTCATCGTATACAGCGAGGACATAAGGCCTTATTGACCTTTGACCTCGGCTAAACCACTTTTAGCCGGGAGGGGTGCAAGGTTGGTCAAAGGTCAATGAGTGCACTTGAGCATGTACTGACCTGTATCCTCTCATCTCGTCCATCATCTGACCTTGGATCATGTTTAGACATGTTAGGGGATTCCTACGCGGTGATGCGGTTTGGCGGTGATGCGGTCTGCCTCCGCGGACAGAAAGTAGCCCCAAGTATATAGAGGGCTGAGGGTATGTCTGACTGTATTGAATGCATGTACTGACTTGTGTCTGGGTTTTTTCTATCACGGGGAGTGCGCAGGTGTATGACGTCACTTCCGGTCTGCGTGAATCGGGTGTGGCCTGGGTATGACTGTATGAGATATACTGACTTGGTTCTGGGTTTTTTCCATCACGGGGAGGTCACGTGATAGTTCAACGTCATATTGAATGATAGGAATTCATGTACTGACCTGTTGTGGATATTGACTCTCATTGACCTTTGACCTCAAAAATTTGCATATCGGGGAGAAAAACTGCCTCCGAACACAGAAGAGTTCCAATTGTGACCTTTGACAGCCAATCAAAAGCGGGTATTTTGACCTCGTCTGACTGTATGCATGTACTGGCTTGGTTTTGGGGGTTTTCCATCACGGGGAGTGCGCAGGTGTATGACGTCACTTCCGGTCTGCGAGTATAGCTTATTGACCTTTGGCCTAAAAAATTTGCATATCGTGACCTTTGACAGCCAATCAGAAGCGAGTATTTTGACCTCGTCTGGCCGTATGGAATGTATGTACTGACTTGGTTCTGGGGTTTTTCCATCATGGGGAGTGCGCAGTTGTATGACGTCACTTCCGGTATGCGTGAATCGGGCGTGACCTGGGTATGTCTGACTGTATGGAATGCATGTACTGACTTGGTTCTGGGTTTTTCCATCACGGGGAGGTCACGTGATCACACTAGTTCAAGGTCAGGGTTTTTCCATGAAACCATGGGAAGGAAGACTTATATATAACATAATCTACAGGTGTTGGACGATGTTATTAGGACGAGTCTAGCATCCGTGCGACCCGAGGGTCGAGCGTTTATTGCCCAGTATATCTCCGCAAAAAAAAACAAAAAAAACAGGGGATTCCCCTTTGGCACCGATGGTGCTGCCCTCTAGAGGCAGGGTGGGTGCATGTAAAATTTATTCAGATATCAAAAGCGGAACACGGTCTTTACCGTAGAATATACTCCTATCAACCCTATCCCAAAGGGCTAATATCGGTCCCCGGGCGTATCGGGGCCTGTTGAGAGAGGTAGGGTGGGGGAGTGGGTGTATGTAAATTTTGGATTTCTCCCGAAACTACAAAAAGCGGATCACGGACTTTACCCCTAAAATAGCGGAAAACCCCTATCAACCCTATCCCAAAGGGCGAATATCGGTCCCCCGGGGCTTATCGGGGCCTGCTGAGAGAGGTAGAGTGGGTGCATGTAAAAGTTTCTCCAGAAAAAAATATAAAAATCGGAACACGGAGTTTTAATAGGGAAAAACTCCTATCAACCCTTCGCGGCCCGGCCCGGCTCGGCCGCAGCGCGCGCGTTATCCGGCCGCCGCGCGCGCGCGTTATCCGGCCGCACGCCTGCGCGGCAACACCGGAATTTCGGGTCAAAAGGTCAAAGGTCACATTCAGGTCAAAAGGTCAAAGTTCCCCCTTCCGGCAAGGCTCGGCCCTCTCCAGGCCAATAGATAGCCTTTATCTGTCCTCCCGAAGCACCCATGGAATGCACAGGGTCCCCCACAATATCGCCAGCACTATGCCCATGTAAATGGCCAGTGGGGAACCCTCAGTTTTCCCCAGAACCGTATTGGAACGAAACAATACACGAAACCATAGAACTTATAGTAATAAACTTAATCTATAAGTGTTGTACGAGTCTTCACTCGCCGTCTTCGTGGTGACATGTGGGGATTCGGTCATGTCTTTCCGCACCTCGAACCTCTATAGTGTTTTCACTCCACCTGTTGCTCTTGTAACTTGTAACTCCTCGTCAAAATTTTTGTGCTGGAATGCCCGCTCTTAACCTAGACTAAAACATGTACTCGGTCTGTGGGCTGATTTCATTGGCTCTCTATATTACTGCAGTGCTCTTGCATTGTTTTCTGGACATTGATGGGTTACATTTGACCCCATCCTAGGCCACTGATTGGCTACTTTCTCCACGGTGTTCAAGGCCAGTTTGACCGAATCCCCACATGTCTGTCATAGCCTTCATGGCCGCTTGTTTTATGCTCATATAGAAAACACACAAGACAGGGGATTTTTTTTTGGTGAGATTTCATTTTTTTTTTTTTTATTCAGTGAACAACAACGTGAGAAAAACCACGTGAAAACTGAAGCCCAGAACAGGGGGCTTGTACATTGAAATCGATAGAGCTTAAGCCCAGAACAGGGGGCTTTTCGTGAAAGAACTTAAGCCCAGAACGGGGCTTGTACATTGAAATGATGGGCGGCCCAGTCATATACGAGTACATCGCGGTCCTCGCCCTTTGGGGTACTCGTCAAACATCTGTACGATGGTAGATAAGGTTCTTCCCCGACATCGATGGTACAGGTAAAACAAGCAATATTGTCCGCACACGCTACTGGTCAGGCTTTGCAACGTTTGACTGTTCCAACACCACGTCTCTATGCCTTGATCCATGAAGTCTGTTAAATCGGGATGGAGGGGTGGCAGGCCGTACGGGTCAAAGTATTCGCCCGTAAAACATGGCGACTGAAATACTGCTGCAGCTGTTGGTTTTAATAGGTGTTCCAGGCCTTGGGCGGTTGTGTCCGGCGTCGTGTTCGTCGCGGTGACTTGCTACGTGTCACGGCTTTGGAGATGTGGGGTGTCTTGATCAAGGGTGGTTTTTTTAAAGGAGTGAAAAGAAGGTGCCCGTTGTTGTGGTGTTTTGGGGGGTGACTCCGGTTCCCACTCGGCTTCCCAAGAAGGTAGTGGGCCACTCGGTGATTGTTAGGTCCGCTGCATCCAGGCCCAGCGCTGGGGGTTCCCCACCAATTCCTGTAGTACATGCATGTCTTTCAAGCCTTGAGCGAAGACCTCCCATCCTCGAGGATCCGTGTGCGACCTGCGTTGACGCATCAGGTCATTCACTAAATCCGTCATGTGAGTACCAGGGACCACCTGATTCTGTACCAGTAGTTCACCTCTATCATTCTAAGTCGGGTTAGGATTCTGTTTCATCCGTTGTAATACCAGGCCAGCTTGTTTCTTGAACGATGCATGTACACTCTTCAGGACTTCGTCTTCCATCCACTGTGGGGCAGTGGGTGGTACCCCTGGTAATGGCGGCCGTTGGAGCGGTGCTGAGGTCGGCGGTGTGTCGCGTGGTGGTGGTGGTGGTGGTGCTGGGGTAGAGAGAGTTTTGTATTAGTCCATGAACTTCATGTACCGTTGAAGCGTCTCACTGTACCGTTGTACTTTCTCACTGTCGCTTAAACCCGGTATTTGTAAGATCTGTTGCATCTCTTCGTCGAGGGTGTTTATGGTCTTCACCGTAGGTGGGACAGGGTAGGGCGATTGAAGGTTTTGAAGGAGCCGTGGTTCGACGAGGACCTTTTTTTTCGTGTGGTTCATTGTCGGCCGAAGAGTCCACCCAATACCGGACCCAGCACGGAAGCGGCCAACGGTGCTAAGATGGCCCTGGGAAAGCCGCCTTTCTGTAACACCTTTTTCTTTTGTGTTTGAAAGACTCGCTTCTGACTAGGGTTCGGAGACCTGTCTTATGCTTGGTCAACTTGGTCTTCTGAGCCGTAGTTAGTGGTAGGTTGTACCCGATCTCGCACAGACAGCGTACAAGGTCAGGGTCCGCACCGCGTACAATGGTTCGGACCAACTCGGGTGGGGCCGTCTTCAATACACGGAGCGTCGGGGCGTGCTTCCGTACTCCCGCAGACATCATGTACAACTAATGCTAGAACCCACAACTCTGCTCTTTTTATCCTTTTGCGGGCTACCTCCTGAATATCGAACAGAGACAAAGACAACCATGATGTGGTATTAATTCTTTTTATTATCCCCGTCATCAAACACACACACCCCAGCTGGGGGAGCCACTGTGGGTGGGTTTGCATTATTTTTGCATGTAAACGTGGTGGGTCTCTCCGGGAAAGATTCCGGTCCGTAGTCGAAGGTGATCGGGGGTGGCTTGCTTGAGGTCGAATAGCATATACCCATGCTGCGGGGTTGTTCCATCTTTAAAGGCTTCCAACGCAAACGATGTGCGGCCGGTATACATCTGTCTCGCCTGGTGCAGCAGTTGAGTGGTATCTCTCGGGTTTTTGAATATCACCAGGTAGTTAAGCTGATGTTCCGATGTTCTTTGTTTTTACTGAACAGATTCTGCACAATGTAGATGATGCTGAGCCGTCGATGATGGCTGCCTTTGGTAAAGAGTTGGGTGACCCGCGCATCCGTCTCCGCCATGAGATCATCCAGAATCACCAAGGTATCGGGTTCCAAATCGGTCAGATTCGGTAGGCCTTCCACGAACGTGATATGGAGCATTGCTGCATACGCTGCCTGCCATTCTCCATAACACCACACGACTCGCGCAATGGGTGGGGTGATCATGCTGTCGGCGTGTTGAAGGAGCTTCCTGACGAAGTGCGTTTTGCCCGAGCCCGTCGGTCCTGCGATGAGGCAAGTGAAGGGATGCTGCCACCGAGGGTCCATGGTTCGAGCTGTATGCGCTGTCGTGGTAACCCGGTCTTGTAAATTTGGTACGAGTGAACTACCACGTCGGTCGTCGTTGTCTGTTCACTGTAAGGGATGAAATCCGGTGGGTTTTCAGACGTAGTGGGTGTACTTGGTGTAGGTGTTGACTGTATGCTTGGTGTGGAGCTCGATGTGGCTTGTACACGTGGTTTGGTGGTGGTGATGACTGGGCTCGTTTCGATCACGGAGGTGACTGGTGTAGAGAAGTCCTGTAGACTGGTTTGACTGCCACTCACAGCTGAAGTTATAAGTTGGTTAAGTAGAGTGCTGAGATAGGCTACGTCGTAAAACACACCTCCGTACAACACACTCAGTAGGGTTAGCAATATCACCGCAAAGCCCACTTGCGCTTTGCGCGTTTTGGGAGACGCTGTTTTCAGAGGCAGCTGCTGTTTGTCCATAGCACCGTGGTCGAACGTGGAATGAAGGATGACGGTAGTGGTGTCTGGCTTTATAGTCATTTCACCTGGTTGGCCGCGACCCAGGAATTGAAGGAACTGGGCCAGCCTTACCATTTGACGAAATGAAACAGTTTGCCACGTCGGCGTTCCGTTTTCAAAATCTGCTCCACTCTGTAGTAGTCTTGCTTTGTTTTTACGACAGGCTGTAATCCGTCTCGTAAAACGTCCCTAGCAACGGTTCCCCTTGAAGATCTTCCAGCTCATAGACTCGCTGCTGTCGGGGTAGGCGCCGTTTAATCAGGAAGTGCTCATCGCTCCAGTTGGGCAAGTAACTTTTCTCAAATTGACCTTTGACTTTACTGATCCGTACAGGGTCCCCGACCTTGATCATCTCCTTCGGCGTTCGCTAAGATTGCCTGGGGTACAAGACACGCCGGACTTGGGCTTCATTGCGTTGGGTGACGGTAATTGGGGCTCTCTCTATACTCCGGTGATAGGCTCGATTGTATCCAATCACAAGTTTCGGGAGAACATCGATGTACCGCCTTGTATTCTTATAGGTGAAATATTTATACATGCGGCCTTTGAATGTCCTGTTGAACCTTTTCACAACGGAAGCCTTGGTCTCGTTGTACGTATGGAAGAAAAACACCTTCTGGGCTTTCAGAAACTGTTGGAACGGTCTGTTGAGGAATTCCGTACAAGGGTTTGCGCTCGGCCTTGAAGATGTCCTTGAACGCCGCTATGAGATTCGCCCCCGTTTTCGTGCGGATGGGTACCACCCACGCACACTTCGACAGAATATCGATGCACGTCAAGATATACCGATTCCCATCGTTGTGTTTGGCAAAGGCGCTCATATCGACCAAATCCGCTTGCCACTGGGCATCTATTCCTCCCACGATGACCAGGTTCCGTAGAAAATGCCGACGGACAGATCGATGTAAGGTATAGGTGTCTTGTTTTTTTTAACCAATCTCGGACTTGGGCACGTTGCATCCCCTGGGGTTTGGCCGCTCGATAGAGAGCCGACAATGCACTATAGACCGCCTGACTGTCGGGACTGTAGTATAAGTTATCCAACACCTTTTCTCAGCTTTTCATGGCGACAAATGATGATGGACCTTGGCTCTATCGTTTATTTATAACGGTATATCATGGGCCGTAGTTTCTTTCTGATTTTCTCCTTCGGCTTCTACCAGCATATTGTACATGGTAAATAACCAGTCCAGTCATCTGATGACCGTTCTTCCTCCGTAAGCACTTGATCCACATCTGCCACGGCATCTTCCAATGCAGACCATAGAACTGGGTGAAGGGTAAAATGCACTGTACCCCCATCTAGCCTAGCCAATTGAGCAAAGACGGGCCGCGTCGGATGTACACATCGTGACACAAGTGGATGAGGTCGCCGTCCAGTTCACCAGATAACATCCGTTTGAATTTGGTCCAGCCCTCCCGGGCACGGTTGTGTAGGGTCTGCATCACAGATGTCTCCTACCTCCTCCATGATATCGACCGTATCCGCATAGACGTGCAGGAAGACCACGGGGGTCAAGCTGAGAAACGCCCGTAGTATATGCTCCGTCATGGTCAGTACGTGAATGGTACAAGATTTGACTGTCTCTCGTATTTATAGAGAGAAAAAGTTTATGACGTGAGATCAAAGGATCGGGTGGTCATGTCACTGGACTGAAAGTCTAGCCGGATAATCAATGGCATCGTTGTCTGCCTCTGCTTCATTGCTTGGTTTGGTAATTTGTTCATTGGATTCTGCCGCCGCTTCACTCAGGGCACGAGCCCACTCCAACTGAACAGCTGACCGTTCGTCCGGTGTAAACAGCTGGTCCACAATAGGCACCACTTTCTCGAAGGCTGTCCACAAATCGGGGTCTAGGGTGAAGCCTCGCGTAGGGTCTTGGTGAAGGCCCAGGCGTGGGAAGAAGGATCCACGGTGTACGTAGATGGCATTGTCTATGTGGATGAGGTTTCCGTCGAGCTCACCGCTCAACACCCGTTTAAATTTGGTCCAGCCGTCACGATGTAGCGTAACCGTATTCGATACGGTATCAGCGCGCGACCAGCAAACATCTCCACGGTCTTCAACTATGGTGACTTTATCTTCATAGACGTGTAACCCCACCCGGGGTGTAAGGGGAAGGATGGCTCGTAGGACTGGTGACATGCTTGCCCCAATGACGAACGGTGAATGACACACACTCTGACTGACCCTCATATATATCGGTTGCACATAAGCGCATCTGTGAAGGCTCTGAAAAGCCGTTCTTTTTCTGTCGCTGTTATTGCCACAGCGTCAGGGTCAATAGGGCAAAGCCCATTACTAGGTCAACGAGCCGTCGCTGGTTCCGGCGTGAGCGCTCGTGGTCCATAGTCCGGGCATCAAGGATGGCTGTCATAGTCCAGTAGTGGTGGGTGATAGCACGCCTCTCCATCGAGTGCACTCTGTCGAGGACCGCTTCTGTGAACTCATTCAGGATCTGGCGTCGCCCCTCGTTGTCGTCGCCATCTCCAAACATGGACCGAACCACTGCTCTGTAACCAGTGAGTGAATTAACCACGGACGCATGCTGTAAAATGCGAGTCGCATAGGGATGGGTGTCCGCCATGGCTCTGTCATCGTAGGAATGGGGTGTGGGATCCTGAGGGACGTGTTTTATACACCATGTCACACATGCGCGCCTATAAGTAGCTCTACTGATGTAGTCCGTGATACGTACTATTCTGATTGGTTAGTTCAAAAAGAGAGCAACAATAAAAGATTACAGGTCAATCCTTTTATTAGCCCCTGCATTAGAGCACATCCACGCTGGAGGATCCACTATGGGTGTGTTTAAATGCGGATGTTAAATGTGAAAAGTTAAAATTCATGTCAGCGGTTAAAGGTGATTGCCGGTCACGTGACAGTAAACATGGAAAAACCCCGGATGTAAGATGAGGACCCGGATGTAAAACCACAGTACCCGGATGGCCGACACAGGAACGATGGGAAAACCCACTGAGAAACCCGGATGTTGACAGTGCAAAAACACCTGCGCACTCGTCCAAATGAGAGCATGTGACCTTGCCTTCTAGCCGAGGTCAAAATACTCGCTTCTGATTGGCTGCCAAAGGTCACAATTGGAACTCTTCTGCGTTTACCAATGAAATCAGCCCACAGACCAAGCACATGTTTTGGTCTAGGTTAAGAGCGGGCATTCCAGCACAAAAAAAATTGACGAAGAGTTACAAGTTACAAGAGCAACAGGTGGAGAGAAAAACTATAGAGGTTCGAATTGCGGTTCTTTTGACCCGAAATTCACCCGCGCACTTCCGGTGATGCCGCGCAGGCGTGCGGCCGGATAACGCGCGCGCTGCGGCCGGGCCGGGCCGGGCCGGACCGGGAAGGGTCGATAGGAGTTTTCCCCTATTAAAAGTCCGTGTTCCGCTTTTTATATTTTTTTCTGGAGAAACTTTTACATGCACCCACCCTACCTCTCTCAGCAGGCCCCGATAAACCCGGGAGACCGATATTCGCCCTTTGGGATAGGGTTGATAGGGGTTTTCCCCTATTTTAGGGGTAAAGTCCGTGTTCCGCTTTTTGTAGTTTCGGGACAACTCCTAAATTTACATACACCCACTCCCCCACCCTACCTCTCTCAACAGGCCCCGATAAGCCCGAGGACCGATATTAGCCCTTTGGGATAGGGTTGATAGGAGTATATTCTACGGTAAAGTCCGTGTTCCGCTTTTTATATCTCGAGAAATTTTACATGCACCCACCCTGCCTCTAGAGGGCAGCACCATTGGTGCCAGAGGGAATCCCCTTTTTGTTTGTTTATTTTTTACGGAGATATACTGGACAATAAACGCTCGACCCTCGGGTCGCACGGATGCTAGACTCGTCCTAATAACATCGTCCAACACCTATAGATTATGTTATATATAAGTCTTCCTTCCCATGGTTTCATGGAAAACCCCTGACCTTGAACTAGTGTGATCATGTGACCTCCCCGTGATGGAAAAAACCAGAACCAAGTCAGTACATGCATTCCATACAGTCAGACATGCCCAGGTCACGCCCGATTCACGCAGACCGGAAGTGATGTCATACACCTGCGCACTCCCCATGATGGAAAAACCCCAGGACCAAATCAGTACATACATTCCATACAGCCAGACGAGGTCAAAATACTCGCTTCTGATTGGCTGTCAAAGGTCACGATATGCAAATTTTTGAGGTCAAAGATCAATAAGGTATTTAATACTCTTTCTATACTCGCAGACCGGAAGTGACGTCATACACCTGCGCACACCCCGTGATGGAAAAACCCCAGAACCAAGTCAGTACATGCATAGTCAGACGAGGCCAAAATACTCGCTTCTGATTGGCTGTCAAAGGTCACGATAGGCAAATTTTTGAGGTCAAAGGTCAATAAGCTATTTAATACTCTTTCTATGCTCGCAGACCGGAAGTGACGTCATACCACACACCTGCGCACTCTCTGTGATGGAAAGACCCCAGAACCAAGTCATTCCATACAGTCCGACGAGGTCAAAATACTCGCTTCTGATTGGCTGTCAAAGGTCACAATTGGAACTCTTCTGTGTTCGGAGGTAGTTTTTCTCCCCAATATGCAAATTTTTGAGGTCAACGGTCAATGAGTGTCAATATCCACAACAGGTCAGTACATGCATTCCTATCATTCAATATGACCTTGAACTCCGGTCAGTACATGCATTCCTATCATTCAATATGACCTTGAACTATCACGTGACCTCCCCGTGATAGAAAAAAACCCTGAACCAAGTCAATACATCCCATACAGTCATACCCAGGTCACGCCCGATTCACGCATACCGGAAGTGACGTCATACCACACACCGGTGCACTCCCCGTGATGGAAAAAACCCAAACACAAGTCAGTACATGCATTCCATACAGTCAGACATACCCTCAGCCCTCTATATACTTGGGACTACTTTCTGTCCGCGGAGGCAGACCGCATCACCGCCAAACCACATCACCGCGGAGGAATCACCTAACATGTCTAAACATGATCCAAGGTCATATGATGGACGGGATGAAAGGATACAGGTCAGTACATGCTCAAGTGCACATATTGACCTTTGACCAACCTTGCACCCCTACCGACTAAAAGTGGTTTGGCCGAGGTCAAAGGTCAACCAGAGGGATTATGCGCATTGTTTACTACTGCAGTTGCAAGTGAACTGCCCAACCCTTTCGTCTGCCGGCGGGTCGTCTACATGAAGCGACGTCACTCTTGTGACACAACGTCACAACTTGACAACTGTAGACTCGATCCAAGGGAGATAATCAGGATTCAGACACTTTCAAAGTTTCAACATTACTGCGCGGACCGGATCCTTTCAGTATTAAGTATTGTACCATCTTACTATTTTCGAGCATGGTATCTTAAAAGGGATATCTCAAACTAGCCCAGTAAACAGAACAGAATTAGCATTCGTTCTTAATTATAAAATCTTAAGTATGTTTCATAGCTCTTGTACTATAACAACCGACATAAGTACAGTTTCCAGAAATCTTGAAACTCCTGAAATTTAGAAAGATTATATCTTGGTGTTTTCCAGTGTCCCTTTTTCGATCTTTTTCGCTCAGATTCGAAATTCTGTAAACAAAATTACAAATCATTCCTTTGTTCTTAGTAACAATGGACAAAAAGATCTTCTTGTCATTAGCTTACAATTATCGAAAAATGGTGGTCGCCAAGTTCCTTCAGGATCTCTCGTTCACTTATGCAGTTGCTTTTCATGAGCAGAATATGTTTATGTAATAGCGAGCGTCAGATTCAGTATTCAGCGGTTGTACATAAACAAATTTCTGTGTACATAAACCAATTTTCGTGTACATAAACAAATTTCCGTGTACATAAACAAATTTCCATGTACATAAACAAATTTCCGCGTCAATTACCGAAAGAGTTATTTCGTATGACAGTAACAATTCCTTGTGTATATTAAAAAAAATAATAAAAACACAAGATAGTTTCCGCCACAAGAGAAGCGATGAGCAGTTTTCAATGATGCCAGCAAAACATGATAATGTATTTTTTGTGAAATTCTAGTCACTGTCCATTTTTTTTTGGATCTAAATCATTATTCTTATCCAAATCCTTTTGCTATTAATATATACATGTATATGACGATTACAGGTGTGAAAGTGTTACTAGGTTTTTCATTACTTTGACTATTCTCGAACTAATTAACCAAATGTTCAGAGACGCTGAATCATTTTGTACCTCAATATATCTAAAATCGTGTGGTTGTCTTACTTAAATCCAAAAAATCTTCGTTTCACAAGGCGTTTATCGGAAAAACTTTCCTTTTGTTTGTGAAGCAAAAGTCTATTTCTTGAATTCTGCAAGTTTATACTGTACTTATTCTATTCTTCAGTACCCCAGTTGTATAATGCAGAAGCTCACAGTCAAAAGTGACGTACAATTTCGCTTTGTTCTATTATTGGCTTTTTCCTGTACAGTTATGTATGGATTGTTTAATATATCTAGAATATGACATCCTCAATATAATATACCGATATTCCGATAGAATGTTACGGCAGATAAGATGATATTGAAAGTACTGTATTAGTTTGAATTAAAGGCGTCATATTTTAGTTATATGATATATTAAAAAATCGCTACTAAAATGTATACGAAAATGCCAATAAAAAAAACAGATTCAAAGTCCTTCAAATCTATTTAACCTCACGTTTGCCTGTGAGCTTTCACAGTTTAAAACATGGATATTTTCTCTTTGAATATTGTGCATAGCATTTTTGCAAAATTCAACAAATTATTTCTTAGCTTCACAAAATGAACTACAAGAGGAAGATAAGAGCTGGAAACATTATCAGTAAATGTTACTGTTGGAATTAACAACATGTTATTTAAAGCAATCCCGTTGTTGAAAATTGTAGTTTATTACATAGTATTCATAGAAACGGTCTGGTAACTTGTCACATGGAGGTGTACACTTCTTACAGAAATTCTTAATTTACTGAACTAATCGATATTGCAGGAAGGACTCCAGTGTCCACCTCAATTACAGTAATAGACCTACATGTATATACCATTTAGCTTGGCTTCACGAGATACCCATGTATATATCTACCATAAGATATAGATGATTAGAGTATCGGTAAGCCAGAAAATATTAAAACGAATGGAAAACTGATACAGACGAGGTGAGGTCTTGATGTGATTGATTGAGCAAAAGAAGATTGCTAAATTTCGCGAATGTAGTGAAGCTATGTTCTGTGAAATGGACAACGTTATATACATTGCGGGTTAGTGTATTAATACAGCTACGAATTCGGGTTTCATTCTTGACCCTACCTCATAAGGATATATCATGATGACTAGAAACTGAAGACGGATGGAGGAAACATTTGACAAGACAAGCAGATTGGAATTGGGGCACCAGCACAGCAGATGAAAATATCCATCCCAGATCCTCTCCATCCAATGACAAATGATGGCGATCAGTCAGATCTATCTATCTTGAATCACAAGGTGAATTTTCGATATCCACAGTAATTTAATAAGAACTGTTGTCAATCAATCATCAATGTAATCACTATTCCTCACAGCTTATATCTCATTAATAAATCCTGTTGTATTACGTTAGGGCTGTTGGCGCCACCGGAACTGTCTTGTTCCAGCCTCCGTCGGTCCTAAAGAGGGCCATACCCACAAGTTCACAAATATATAGCCCAGGCTTCAAGAGCTGCAATCCCAGGGCATATTTGTTAACCTCATATCTCGTTTGCAGAGCAGATTTGTATGGCCGGTAACTATCAGCCAAAGCTGGAGTGAATGGAACTGGATTTGACTTGAGCCCGATTTGGTGTCCTCAAACACTTGCTGTAATTATGGCAGTAATTTAATGTAGTTTTAGTGCAGCAAAGTTGCCAGTGTAAATATTGCGAAGTACGCTATTTAGTGTAACGTTTACAGTAATATATTGCGAATACGCAAACTTTACTTTTACTGCGTTAAAACTACAGCACATTACTGTAAAATGTACAGCAGTGTCATCATATATGAAGTGGAAAGGGTGGCGGGGCGGGGGGGAGGATACAGGAGATGGGGTGGGAACTGGAACAGAAAATTTCATCGGATACATGCTCTGATGAAGTCCCAATGTCCTCGTGCTACATTTTCAACCATTTTGTCGCAATTTTTTTTTTTTTTTACAAAGATAATGTTATGTTCGCTACCGTTGTGATTATTGTTGGTGGGATATTGATGTACTTTGAGAGAAGGAAGATATATAGATTCTGGCAGAAAGAAATCGGGTTTAGTGAAGATTTGGCTCCCTATAAATTTCCAGTTTGGCTCAAAATGAATATTACGTATGGAAGATTTGTTTAGTTTTCCCAGAAAACACTACATATTTTTTGTATGCTTAGGGTAATTGTGGTGCACTGGGAATTGGTTTTCTCCAATAACATTATGTTGAAGTACTATATTTGTACAAAATCGTTGATTTCGAGGTAAAAATAACTCTATGCTATGTAAATATACCAATCCAGTCCAGTCCAGAACCAAAATAATGATAACACCGTAATATTCACCGTGTCAATGTAACCTGTAAACAGTGCATAATATTCACCGTGTCAATGTACCCTGTAAACAGCGGATAATATTCACCGTGCCAATGTACCCTGTAAACAGTGGATAATATTCACCGTGTCAATGTACCCTGTAAACAGTGGATAATATTCACCGTGCCAATGTACCCTGTAAACAGTGGATAATATTCACCGTGTCAATGTACCCTGTGAACAGTAGATAATAAGCTTTGGGTAAGTTACTACAAAAGATTGATCGTCTGTGTCGACTTCTTATAAACACATATATTCTCCACATAATCCCGCATAACGTTCTTCCCAACAGAACAACAAACTACAATGAATTTCTAAAGAAGTAGTATAGGGGTTTCTGTGGAATGCGTATGGAAGGGGAGGGTATGGAAGTATATAGGTCGATGGGGTCAAACGAGAGACACGGAGGGTCATACGAGCGAGCAGGTGGCTGGAGGACGAAGCTATTTTTGGCGCGGGTCGAACGTGGGACACGGAATCATCGGAGGATCATCGGAGCGAGCAGGTGGCTGGGGTCATCTGGAGGACGAAGCTGTTTTTGTCGCGGGTCGAACGAGGGACACAGAGTGGTTTAGGATAAAAGGACGAGCTTTTCGTGCCCATTCACCACTCGCCTTTCGTGGTACACGCATCTATCAGTCGCTACAAGATGATCTCCCTGGCATACAACGTTTCCGCAGAAGTCTTTGGAGAGAAGGGGGCTGCCTTTCTACGTATTATCATTCACGGCGATGTACCCAACGCTTCTCAGCCGAAGTTCATCACATTAACCACGAAGGCATGGGACAACGTTACATGCAGACCATCGACTCCTTTCTCGAACGAGGTGTGGACACACCCCAGCCTCTCCGCCGGGACAAAGATGTATATATCAATCATAATGTATTCAAGGGGAAATCATGCGTGCACCTCAGACACTGGGATAAATCTACCACCAACGCAAAGAAGATATTTCCTACGACTAAAGGAATCACATTGGACGAGGTCTTATGGACGGAGTTGAAAAAGAAAGCTCGAGAGACAGACGCTGCCCTGAAGGAGATGATAGCCAGCATTCAGCTTTGCGCATCGGGAGTCTTCGACGACGACGACGACGACATGTCATCGCCTCCACCGACTCCACCGACGGTTTGCAAAAGGACACAAATCCTCGAACACGCCATTAAGAAAGCGTACATCGACGAACTAGCCTCTGCGATCGGTAAAATGAGGAGAGAACGCTGCCCCGGATGTGAGATCGACGACCCCAGTCAGGATCATCACGAGTGTATGGTGAACGATCCCGATGAGATGGCGGACTTTGACGATGCTCTAGAACGTATTGATGAAAATGTGGTAATGAAGAACTTTGAATCCCTCATCGAAAGGCAAACATAAGTGACCTTGCACCTCGTGTACCTGATGAAATACCAGTGCGAAGACTGGAGGGAGAAGGAACTGAAAACCGACCAATGGAAAAAGAACTGTATAAAAAACGCAAAAAAACTAAGCGTATAGATTTTCTCGTTCTCTATCCAGTGTACTCTATGTTTGGTTGGTAACAATATATACTTTATAAACTACCTATCTCGGTTTGTTCTTGATGTTATTTAGTTAGCTGTAAGTTACCGTTCTCGTCATTAACCGATGGGATACGTAGATGAGAACAGGCATGGCATCTAATGCGCGGGTTAAGCAAGTTTAAGCAAGTTGTACTTTACGCCATCCAGTGAATCCGCGTATGCGAGAGTTCACGTTTTACGCAAGGATGCCGCAGAAGCGGGTCATAAGATTCCGCTGTCTCGTATACGCCACTGGTTGAGTAAGCAAGATGTCTATGCTCTTCATAAACCGGCTAGAAAGAACGTCGTCAGAAACAGGGTAATGGTGGATAAGATAGATGATTTGTGGCAGGTGGACTTGGTAGATATATCTTCTCTGTCCAAACAGAATGGGAATATTCGTTTTATTCTAACGTGTATAGATGTTCTGTCCAAATACGTATGGGCTGTTCCGGTAAAAGTGAAAACGGGAGAGAACATAATCAAAGCAATGAGAAAAGTATTGAAAAGCGGAAGAAAACCGGTTTATGTACAATCGGATGAAGGGAAGAAATTTCTGAACCGGAAAGTGCAGAATTTTCTCAAAGACTAACGAGATTTACTTCTATCATACGTATAACGAAACAAAAGCTAGCGTAGTCGAACGTTTCAATGGAACGTTGAAGAACCGTATGTTTCGTTAATTCACGGCTAAAAACACGAATCGCTACGTGGATATCTTATGCGAACTTGTAAAATGTTACAACGCCGCGTATCATAGGAGTATCAAATGGCACCTAAAGACGCCGATGAAAGGAACGAAAACCAAGTCAGAGTAAATTTATACGGCCCCTTCATCGAGTCTAGAAGGCGGTATAGATTAAATGTCGGTGACATAGTTCGGATAAGCAAAGTCAAGAGAATGTTTGACAAGGGATATCTCTCTAACTGGACGGATGAAATCTTTGAGATTAGATACAGGATACCTTGTAACCCCGTAGTATATAAACCGAGGGACATGAATGAGGAGGAAATGAAAGTAACGTTCTATGAAAATGAACTACAAAAAGTACGAAAGCCCAAAAATGCTCATTACCATATAGAGAAGATATTGAAAAGGAAAACGCGGGCCGGCAAAACGTTTTTATTCGTCAAACCGTGGAAAGGTTGGCCGTCGTCCTTCAACACGTGGGTGTCACGTGGTCAGGTGAAAAGATTAAATGACGTGGTAAACACGAACGCAACATCAGTATTACCTCCAACATGCACCAGGACCGACCATGGGAGACGAAAGACGAGTAAAATATGATGCGAACAGTTGACTACGAATATCAGCGGCATAGCACCATCGGATCATATGACCAATGGCACGTCGTGCCGCGTAGCTCGACCTTTAGTCGTAGATCGAAGAATCGGAGTGACTGTATGCGAATATAACTCCGTCATCGGGGTTGCCATTCGTTTTTATCGGAACGGAAGACCTACGATAAAGGGTATTTGGCTTGACGTGAAGCAGTGGCAGAAATTCAGGGGACTTGTGACAAAGGTGAATAACGTCATCGTTGCTATAATAAACGAAAGGACATCCCCTAAAGTATGATTGTAACCGTATTCTTACTTTGGTCGTTATATAAAACATGATCGATTGACGTCTATGTGGAATGGCGAGAAATGGTTGATCAAATTCATTCACTGGCAGCCTACAAGAAGTTAATGAACGCGCTGTTCGACAACGGGAAAACGAAAGAGGAAGGGCGATAATATTCCGTAAATTTACGCGCGATGTATGCCTTTTGGTGGATCACGAAACGGCGTCGCAGATACGAAATTATTATAAAAAGCAAATTAACAGATACGGCCTCATTAGTCTGTCTCACAACAGTCGGTGATGGATACACGTTTGAAACATTCTTTCATGTGCATGATTACGGGACCTACTGGGAATGGCAAGACTCAGTTCGTTATCCGGTTACTTCGTAGTGCGGTTGAATTGATAGACTTACCTCCCGAAAAAATCATTTGGTGTTATGGCGAATGGCAACCCTTTTTTCAGAATTTCCCAATATTGATTTTCACGAGGGGCTGAGTGGACTGACCGAACAGAACCCCGAAAGCAGAAAACTTATCATAATAGATGATTTAATGTCCGAGATAGACGGAAGGGTCAGTCAGTTATTTACTAAAGGGAGTCACCATGGTAATGCTAGTGTCATTTATATAACTCAAAAAGAGCACAGAACGATCAGCTTAAACTGCCATTATATGGTCCTATTTAAAAACCCGAGAGATGCGTCCCAAATTTCTCATTTGGCTAAACAAATGTATCCCGGAAATATGCGATTCTTGCACGGAGTGTACAAGAATGCTGTATCGGAGCCGTACGGCTATCTCCTCGTCGACTTGAAACAAGAGACGCCCGAGTACATGAGATTGTGCACTCATGCGTTTCCTGGGGAAATCCAATACGCCTATATGAAAAGGATGTAACGACAAAATTGACGCAGTACAGTTTACGTCATCATGTCGGAAACACTGAAGAGAAATGCTCTAGCCGTCAAAGTGTTAGCGAAAGCTAATCCTCAGTTGTGCAAAATTATTATCAGAGGTGCGGACAAAGAATTACTCGACTGTCTCTGCGAATGCGCTCTGAATGTCTTAAAAGGTAACGTACATACCACTGCTCATAAAACCGTAATATTTGCTGGTGGAGATCATTGTACAGATGGTAGCCTAGAGATCGTTTGCACTAGTAGAGACCTGTT
Source organism: Hanleya hanleyi (assembly GCA_036873755.1). NCBI lineage: Eukaryota > Metazoa > Mollusca > Polyplacophora > Lepidopleurida > Hanleyidae > Hanleya > Hanleya hanleyi. The sequence goes on from JAVTVY010055381.1 coordinate 148,219, forward strand.
TGGATAAATACCGTGAAGATGGTGTGAAGTGAGCGCTAATCTGATTGGTTGAAACTACAACGTAAACAGAACAGTCACAATATTTCCGGTGTAGGGCTAGGACGTAAAATAAGAACGATTTAAACTTCCCGTGTAGGGGATGATTGGTTATGAATACCGCAAACGTCGAGATAACATTTCCGGTACATGACAAACGTAAAGCTGAGAACAGTTTATATTCCCGCGAGAGGACAGGATTGGCTAATACAACCCGGAAACGTCTAAAGCTCACTTAGATTGCGTTGTGTTTAAAGTTACGCGTTAGAGATCACGTGGACTTGATGTCACGCGTCATCAAGTGGAACGTAAATTACGTTGTGTCTAAAGTTACACGTTAAAGGTGGATGTCTTGTTTGACGCGTAAAATAAACTAGTTTGAATATTGGCTTTATGGATATAGAATTATCATTGGTTGGTCGTCAAGTTTACGTTGTAAAATTTAGCACGTCGTTCTTGTGTGACGCGTAAATTGTTGGCGATTTGTGGCGTGAACGGCCCATGTATCGTAAGATTGTGGCGACCTACAGGGACATTACGTGAAGTTGAAGCTACACGTCGGAGAGTAGAACGTAAATTGCGTTGTGTCTAAAGTTACACGTTAAAAGTGGGTGTCCTTACTTGACGCGTAAAATGAACTAGTTTGAATACTGGCGGTGAAAATACAGAATCATGATTGGTTGGTTATCAAGTTTACGTTGTAAAAGTTAGCGCGTCGTTCTTGTGTTTAACGCGTAGGTTTTTGACGAATTATGGCGCGAACGGCCCTTCATAGGAATGTGATACCGCTGACGGTTCACTTTACATCACATTAGGCCGAGAGCCCGTGCGAAATAAGGGACCTAGAATTTGCTTCCGTTCGCTGACCGATTACCAAACCTGCAGTCTTCAAGATTCGGGTATGTGGGTTATCCCATGGGTAGCAGGCCGAAGATTCGTGTGGGCATAATGTGGCTGCACCGATTTTGCTGTGAGTGGTGGTGATACTAATAATAGAAATATAGTCGGGGTAAAATCGTGGAAACGTATTACCATTTGTTTATAATTGAAAAAAGCAAAACGATAGATCTTATATATCAGAATAAAGCCCATGCTTTTCACTATTGCATACAAATATTTATTTATTTATTTTTTTAAATTATGACGTCATGTTGGACCAACAGTCCAATTTATGTATGACGTCATGTCATCTTTGACCGATATACAGACTGGAAATGAATTATGAACAGAAGCTTTGTAACATCATACTTTATCCTACTGGGGCCATTTGAAGTCATAGTGCAGAATCCTAGTGGTGGCAAAGTATCACGAGAAGCTCCAAAATAGCACTCGAGAGGGGTACTGGAAAAATTTGCGTTTTCTTCCAGATTTTAGCATTTCTTTATTATACAGCGCATGGAATTAATTTAGTTTTTCTGGAATAATGTTTTTCTGTCGCCAAACATATTAGTAAAATAAATGGTTAGAAATCTTGAAAATCAGCTTTGTAATCGACCACAACTACCTTCCAAGAAGGTGTAGTGGGTTCGGCAATGTTACCTTAAGTCTAAGTTCATTGATAGTATATGTGTTCAAGAAAACTGATCGTAGATATATTAATGTCGGAAGCCATAAAGCATTCTTTAGCTAAACTACATATAAGAGATATCATTCATGGGATGTTTCTTTGTTTATGGAGTTGCTTGAATTTCTCATTAAATATATATATGTGAAATTTGGCAACACAATATATCAACAGCATATAGGTATTCCAATGGGTACTAATTGTGCACCTATATTGGCTGATCTATATCTGTTCTCTTATGAATATGACTATATGCAGGCGCTTTCAAAAACCGATCCATTCAAAGCCCGTTCATCCTCATTCACCAAACTCTATATAGACGACCTTCTCGCTGTGTATAATCGCTATATAAATGACGCAGTGAAGGATATATATCCACCTTCACTGGATTTGAAGGAAACTACAGATAACCCTACAGGCACATCATATTTAGACCTATATCTCTATAAAAATGAAGCGGGCCTTCTCTCTCGTCGACTGTATGACAAAAGAGATGATTACAATTTCGACTATCCCTTTCTGGACAGTAATATTCCAGTGGGACCTGCATATGGCGTATACATATCACGCCTAGTAGCATTTGCTAGATCATGTGTTAAATGTGACGATTTTAACCAACGTCACAAAACATTGTTGCAGAAACTTATAAAACAAGGCTACACCACCAAGCGCCTGCACTCAAAGTTTCTCAAATTTGGCGATACATATCGCATGCTGATAGCAAAATACGAGCGTAGCTTGCAAGAACTATGGCGTTACGTTTCGTAACTTGTGTCTAATTCCGCTTAACCCGTGGCTGGGGGCCGTATGAACCCATGTACTTCAAGATTCTCATGGTACTCATATGAACAGTCACAGTCAAAGCGTGACTGAGGTACATCATTCTTTAAATGACTACTTTACAACGAATATTATGGATTAACAATACTGATCACCGATACGGATTTGATAATTTTGGAACATCATGATGTCTTGTCGGCATCATTGAAAACTGTTGACCGCTTCTCTCTTGCAGGAAACAAGCCTATGTTTATGTATACTATGATTGTCTTTTTGAATTTGGTGCTAATACTGTTATATGGAATATGGAATAAGTCTTTGGATTATGGACGCGGATATTCTCTAATGGACGACGGCTGAATTATAAATGACGGACCAGACGCTTGTAATTTTAACCTGTGTATGCCTGGATTCTGCTGGTGGACAAGTTGTCCCCGAGGCCGGGCCCCTGCACACCCAACACTCATAATGGATACAACAGAAAGAAATAATAGTAAGACAGACCCGAGGAACCTTAGTGCAGGTTTCTCGGCCGAGTCTCTAATAGTTCGAAATGCACTAAGACCTTTTTCAATCCAAATGACAGATAGATTTCTGACCGCAAAGCAAGGTCACGACATCAAACCTTGTAACATTGCGCTTGATGATTGTTTAGCACCGAATTCTACATGTAATAATTTCAAGATTTCTATATGTGGACACCGTGGATGTCTCACGTGTCCACTCTTTAATGCTTCAGCGTCATTTAGTTCCGCGTTAACTGGTAACTCATATTCTGTAAACTCGTATGTTGATCTTAGTTGTTCTACTACAAACTGTATTTATTTAGTTTCCTGTAAGAAGTGTGGCCAACAGTGTGTTGGCAGGACCACCCAAAGACTCCATCTTAGGGTGAATGGCCACAGAAAATCCGTTATGAAAAAGCAATTGCTTATAGGTAAGCATTTTTCTGGACCCGACCATGGCTGGGACAACTTTAGTATTCAGATCATAGACGTCGTCTATCCATCTACCAAGGATTCCCCCTTTGGATTTGAGAGAAAAATCCGAGAGCGGGAACTATTCTGGATGCTAGAACTTGGCTCAGTGTTTCCGTATGGTTTAAATGATAATGTCAGTGGGTTCGGCAATGTTACAAACCGCCGTTTAAATATACCCAATATTACCCAGCTATTTAAACCCCATCAACGGAGACATCGCAGCCATGGTTGGAGAAAGTTTAATAGTGCGATGATTCACGATCATATTACTTTAAATTACTTAGTGGATTTATCTAACACACCCGATAGTACACATAGCTTACGTACAGTTCTGTATGCGTTACCTCTGAGAGCTTTAAATCATATAGCCAGAGATATACAACAATCGGCGTCTTCAGAAAATATAATACCACCCAAAATCACTAAAGTATGTCAAGATATAGCGTATTTTCGGTTGTATCGTCCAGTGAACATAATCGAAACATCCCAAGATCGGCTTTTTTTGAAACTCAACTACTTAGATAAAGGACTGGACATATAAATCTGAAGGCCGACCAGAAGATAGTCCTGTCTGCTTTGGAACAGTACGTTATTGATTGGTCTAAGCGAGAAAAAGTTAAACGTACAGTACTCGCTGATTGGCTGGACCTCACCAATTGCAAGGTCTTTGAAACAATCCGCCATATTGACAGAAGTACCCTTCCCCAAGCAAACCAAGTACTGAGAAGCCCCAATTCGCAAGAAGTTCTATCAAATCCCCAGAGTAAATTCGTCATAGTCCCAGCAGACAAAGCTTCAAATAATATAATATTCATATGTAAATATTACTATTACCAGGTGCTGGTTGAAGAATTGAGTGTAAACATATCGTCATCAAATATGTCTACTTACTCTCAAACTGCATCTACTCTGGAAGATTTATTTAACAATCACAAAACGTTTCTCAGGGAAAGAGGTATTTGTCTTCCAACCAAACATAACGATATACCAAACGATACTGGACTCCCAAAATGCATAAATCACCATACAAATCTAGATTCATAGCTGGTTCTAGAAGCTGCACTACCAAGCTTCTTTCACCCCTGTTGACGAGGGCCCTTCAGGTGGTGAAAGCATTTTGGGAAAGGTATTGCGCCACTATTTCTGAAAACTCTGGCGTTGAATGTACATGTATGTGGATATTGAAAAACTCAAAATGTCTTACGGAAGAACTTGATGCTAAAGGTCACATACCGTACAGACATGTATCCACATGGGATTTCTCGACTCTCTATACTACAATCCCTCATCAGGACCTTATTGACCGTCTCAGTCCATTGATAGTATCTGTGTTCAAGAAAACTGATCGTAGATATATTAATGTGGGAAGACATAAAGCATTCTTTAGCTCTACTACATATAAGAGATATCATTCATGGGATGTTTCTTGAATTTCTCATTAAAAATATATATGTGAAATTTGGCAACACAATATATCAACAGCATACAGATATTCCAATGGGTACTAATTGTGCACCTCTATTGGCTGACCTATATCTGTTCTCTTATGAATATGACTATATGCAGGCGCTTTCAAAAACCGATTAATTCAAAGCCTGTTCCTTCTCATTCACCGAACGCTATATAGACGGCCTTCTCGCTGTGGATAATCGCTATATAAATGACGCAGTGAAGGATATATATCCACCTTCACTGGATTTCAAGGAAACTACAGATAACCCTACAGGCACATCATATTTAGACCTATATCTCTATAAAAATGAAGCGGGCCTTCTCTCTCGTCGACTGTATGACAAAAGAGATGATTACAGTTTCGACATCGTAAACTATCCTTTTCTTGACAATTTTGGTTTAATACTGCCCTGTTGCATTAAACTGTTATTCCGAGGATTTTTATTGGGTCCAGACAAATGAGCAAACCAGATACTTTAATGTGTTTGTTTTTTCTTCTGGCAAATGGGAACAGCTTAGACTTTTGTACGTTTAGACGAAGTCCCGTTACGTCTTCCAACGATTTGTATTTTTCAATTGTATTATTAACTGAGCGGATATCCTTCAGAGTTAGATTTGTATTCCTTTTATACTGTTATCCTTGCGGATTTCGTTGTTAATTAATTCAACACATAGGAGAAAAATGTATGGAGATAGTGGACACCCTTGCCTAGTTTCTCTGTGGAGGTTAAACCAATTCGTGGATTTACTTTTATTGACTACACAGCTACTGGATTGATTATACAAAGTAAATATATACTTTCTGAATAGTGCCTGTTAAAGGTGCGTCCACACTCAAGACAACGATAAACCATGTTGAGGGGTTTAACTTCGACAGTAGTATATAAAACCCTTTTACTGTCGTACTGACCTACTTATTTGTTCCCCGGGTAAAATTTAAGGGGGAACTTTGTCATAAAATGAGGCGCTCGACGGGTGGGGCCCTAGCGAAGTGACGTCACGACAGAGCAAGAAACAATGATGGACTGGATCATGTCTGGACATGTTAGGGGATTCCTCCGCAGTGACGCGGTCATGTCTGGCGGTGATGTGGTCTGCCTCCGCGGAGAAAAAGTAGTCCCCAAACTTCAAATACGCTGCATGGTCCGATTGGGTCGTATGAGGTATCAATGTGAAGCATTCGTGAAGGCGCATCCACTGGGATGGATTTGACGTGAAACTGACGTCATTCTGCGCATGCGCTGTAGACAAAGTGTATGGAAATACACGTTTTGGGGTCTAAGTGGGCCACTACTGGCCCTATGGAGTCGTATGAGGTATCAATGTGAAGCAGTCTTGAAGGGGCATCCGACGGGGTGGGTATGACGTGGAACTGACTTCATTCTGCGCATGCGCAGTAGACAAAGTGTATGGAAATAGACGTTTTGGGGTCTAGGTGGGCCACTATTGGTCCTATGGAGTCGTATGAGGTATCACTGTGAAGCATTCGTGAAGGAGTATCCGAGGGGGTGGGTTTGACGTGGAACTGACGTCATTCTGCGCATGCGCAGTAGACAAAGTGTATGGAAATAGACGTTTTGGGGGCTAGGTGGGCCACCATTGGTCCTATGGAGTCGTATGAGGTATCACTGTGAAGCATTCGTGACGGAGCATCCGAGGGGATGGGTGTGACGTGGAACTGACGTCATTCTGCGCATGCGCAGTGGACAAAGTGTATGGAAATGGACGTTTTGGGGTCTAGGTGGGCCACTATTGGTCAGATGGAGTCGAGTGAGGTATCAATGTAAAGCAGTCGTAAGGGAGCATCCCCCTGGACTAGTGTGTCGTCCGTGTTCAACATTCTGCGCATGCGCAGACAGGAAATTGAGGGAAAATTGCATTGGAAGGAACGTTTTGGGGCCGACCGGGGCCCCTAATGGTCTGATGGGGTCGAGTGAGATATCAATGTGAAGCATTCGTGAAGGAGCATCCGACTGGGTGGATGTGACGTAAAACTAACGTCATTCTGCGCATGCGCAGTATACCAAGTTTATGGAAATAGGCATTTTCGCGCCGACATGGGTCACTATTGGTCCGATGTTGTCGTATGAGGTCTTATTTTGAAGCCCTCGTGAAGCAGCATCCGACTGGGCTAATATGTCAACCGTGTTCAATAGTCTGCGCATGCGCAGTCTGGCCGTAGTATAGAAGCACGCATTTTCGGGGTGTGTGGATTTTTTCTCCAAGCTCCCGCCTGCCTCATCCCCGAGCTCCGAGCCCCCGACAACTCCATCCCCGAGCTCCGAGCTTCCGTCGTTACGCCTCAACGCCCGTCGTTACGCCGTAACACCCTAGCATTACGCCTTGACGCCATGATATACTCAGATGAAAGAAAAACAACATCAAGGATGAGAGATGAGAGAACAACAACAACAACATGGTTTTTTTTCATATGGTTTTTTCTCCCCTCAAGTACATTATACCCACGCTGGCGGAGCCGCGTTGGGTATGTTTACAATTCAAGAAGACTCTTGTCCAATCAGTGGCCGCCATTTGGCGCTGTATCAGTCATATTCGTTCTCGCCCGTTACTGCGTTAGATGTATTCTCGGCTGCTCTTGTCCAATCAGTCGCCGTTTCAGAAACTTTTATCTTTGCTCGGTGTGACCTAATCGTCGTCGTGCAGGCCTGGATATTGTTCGGGTAGCATGTCCTGAAAGAGTTGTTTGCGCATCTTGATCGCATTTTCCAGGGCCTCAGTGGGTGGTAGCCCCATGTCCTCTTCCAAGTGACGCTTGGTCTTCATGATGGACCTGTGCGTGGGGTCGCCTTTCATTTCAAGCGGTAGTAAGGTATACTGTTCCTAGATCGCCATGGCTGGTTTCCTGATACAGGGGCGCATTTGGGTGTACGCCTGTTCTATGTTATGCTGTCCGGCGTCCTCTATCGCTGCAGCATGAGTATTGATAGCTGCTGTCACAATACGATCCCAGAAGGAAGGTTCTGCCTCACTTTCCTGGTATGTAGGCGGACTATCTGAGGCCAAGCTCTCCGAATCAGTATATAGACTCTCAGCAATCTCACTTTCCTGCGATGTAGGCTGACTATCTGAGGTCAAGCTCTCCTTATCAGTAGATAGACTCTCATCAAGTTCTGTATCGGCTTCTTGTGCCTCGGAGTCTTCAATCCCATGTATATTTTTCTCGTGTCGCATCATATCGTAACGTCTGGTGAGCGTGCGTTGGCACTCAGAGCAAGTATAAGCCATATTGACGGCTGAACGTCGACTGTGCGTGTTTTGGCAATACACTTGCTTTTATACACAGTAACGCCCGTCAACGCTTAGCTTAACGCTTCAACGTCCTCGTGAACTAGCTCAGAAGCCCTGATTTTCATGAAATTGCCACCAATACATCGAAATGAAGTGACGCCCGTCAACGTCCGTCGTTATGCCTTAACGCCCGTCTCAACATCCGTCAACACCCGTCGTTACGCCTTAACGCCCGTCTCAATGCCTTAACGCCCTATCTTTACGCCTTAACGCCCGTCTCAGCGCCTTAACGAGCGATAAAGGGGTTTTGAAGGCCGATTAACCTTTGAATTCTGAGTGCACTTTCGGTCACGTGAGCGGAAGTGACCTTTGACCACGTGACCGGAAGTGACCTCTGACCCTGCGCTGCTCGGAAGTGACGTCATCGTACGCAGGCGCACACACACATACAAGGTGCATCCTGTACCCTACGGGCTATAGGGTACACCAGGGTGTGGGTGCACCATGTATGTGTGTGGGCGCCTGCGTACGATGACGTCACTTCCGAGAGGTCACTTCCGGTCACGTGGTCAAAGGTCACTTCCGGAGGATATGGGGCTACCACCTACTGAGGCCCTGGAAAATGCGATCAGGATGCGCAAACAACTCTTTCAGGACATGCTGCCCGAACAATATCCAGGCCTGCCCGACGACGATTAGGTCACACCGAGCAAAGATGAAAGTTTCGGAAACGGCGACTTCTGATTGAAAAAGAGCAGCCGAGAATACATCTAGCGCAGTGACGGGCAAGAACGAGTATGACTGATACAGCGCCAAATGACGGCCTCTGATTGAACAAGAGTCTTCTTGAATTGTAAACATACCCAACGCGGCCCCCCCCCCCAGCGTGGGTATGATGTACTGGAGGGGAAATAAACCATATGAAAAAAAACATGTTGTTGTTGTTCTCTCATCTCTCATCCTTGATGTTGTTGTTTTTCCTTCATCTGTGTATATCATGGCGTCAAGGCGTTATGCTAGGGCGTTACGGCGTAACGACGGGCGTTAAGGCGTAACGACGGAAGGTCGGAGCTCGGGGATGAGGCAGACGGGAGCTCGGAGAAAAAATCCACGCACCCCCAAAATGCCTGTTTCCTATACTATGACCAGACTGCGCATGCGCAGACTATTGAACACGGATAATACATTAGTCCAGTCGGATGCTGCTTCACGAGAGCTTCAAAATAAGACCTCATACGACTCCATTGGACCAATAGTGACCCATGTCGGCGCCAAAATGTATATTTCTATACACTTGGTATACTGCGCATGCGCAGAATGACGTCAGTTTTACGTCACGTCCACCCAGTCGGATGCTCCTTCACGAATGCTTCACATTGATACCTCACTCGACCCCATCAGACCATTAGGGGCCCCGGTCGGCCCCAAAACGTTCCTTTCAATGCACTTTTCCCACAATTCCCTGTCTTCGCATGCGCAGAATGTTGAACACGCACGACGCACTAGTCCAGGGGGATGCTTCCTCACGACTGCTTTACATTGATACCTCACTCGACTCCATATGACCAAAAGTGGCCCACCTAGACCCCAAAACGTCTATTTCCATACACTTTGTCTACTGTGCATGCACAGAATGACGTCAGTTCCACGTCAAATCCATCCCCTTGGATGCTCCTTCACGAATGCTTCACAGTGACACCTCATACGACTCCATAGGAGCAATAGTGGCCCACCTAGACCCCAAAACGTCTATTTCCATACACTTTGTCTACTGCGCATGCGCAGAATGACGTCAGTTTCACGTCATACCCAACCCGTCGGATGCTCCTTCACGACTACTTCACTTTGATACCTCATACGACTCCATAGGACCAATAGTGTCCCACTTAGACCCCAAAACGTGTCCTTCCATACACTTTGTCTACAGCGCATGCACAGAATGACGTCAGTTCCACGTCACACCCATCCCAGTGGATGCGCCTTCACGAATGCTTCACATTGATACCTCATACGACCCAATGGGAAAATGCAGCGTATTTGAAGTTTGGGGACTAGTTTTTCTCCGCGGAGGCAGATCACATCCCCGCCTGACATGACCGCATCACCGCGGAGGAATCCCCTAACATGTCCAGACATGATCCAGTCCATCGTTGTTTCTTGCTTTGTCGTGACGTCACTTCGCTAGGGCCCCACCCGTCGAGAGCCTCATTTTGTGGCAAAATTTCCCCTTAAATTTTACCCGGGGGAACAAATAAGTAGGTCAATACGACAGTAAAAGGGTTTTATATACTACTTTCGACTGTGCATGCTCGACTATCGGTTGGGCATGTTATTATAGAGGGGCGTTGACGCCGTTAAGGCAGGGGTTGACGGGTGTCGCCCGGCATTTTCGGGCGCCAACGCCATATCAGTCGTCTGCATAAATTAGGTTCCCTACATTAGTCAACATGGATGCCGTAGTGCTCAAGGTGAAATGAAGAGAATTGTCTCATGTGGTGTGTTTATAAGTCAACTGTGGAGGCTTTTCATATTAATGATGCGTTCAAAAAGGTGTTTATTTCGAGCCATCGCTCTGACATACACCGCTGTCTAGCTCATGACTGTGGTTTTCAACATTAACGCTGTTCTTTGGATTTCCATATGGATCGAGTCCTTGTCCAGCAGTTTAATATGAAAATGATAAAACAATGACTATGGTTTTATGTAACTCCGTTATCAGCACTGTACATACTTGTTGGTGTATACTCCATTTAAATACAAACTCAAACTTAGAAAGTCCTTGAATCTGCCCCTCGATCAATAAGGAGCCTTCCTCATCTTTAATTATTTGTACTTCAGGTTATGGAGGTCTTATTTTCCTATCTACGCATTCCGTAATCTATTTTTATGAACTGCGGATATAACTACTTCGTTTGTTTCAAGATTTCAAATCCTATACTTCCGATAATTCGGATGAGTTCGTCCAACAATACTTGGAGAAATGTTTTTGGAACAAATGCAAATACAGCCAAACTTTGTCCCCAGTGTGACGGTTATCTTCTGTGCTTCGTTTATCATAATGTGATTTTACCCTTATCATGCGATTGTGCCGCAGCGTCTTCTAGGAGTGTTATTTTTCATAACAAATCCTGTAGATGGGTAGTTACAGTTTTCTGACTTTTAAAAATTTTCGAATAGTCCAGAACCTATTGGTAACCATGCATCTTTGTTGTAATGCGTTAAAAATGGCGCAAAATCTGTGGGTTCATAAGTGGTAGTTAGCATGGGCAAAACGTCCTCGAGTAACTGCAGGTCCCAGTCAATTTGCTCCGCGTTTGTGAATGTCAGTATAACAGATATTAGGGCAGCATTTTGACGTTCTACCTGTACTTAACTTGGAGACTATGCCGAACTGGCAACTTGATGTGTTCCACATAACTTACACAACTCTTTGACAACATTACTAATAAAGTTTGTCCTTCTGTCACTTTGCAGAATAACTGGATTCGCAAAGCGACAATATATGTTATCGAATATAGCTATGGCCGTCGCCAGAGCAGTTACATTACATAGACGAACTCACTCAATCCATTTTATGAATGTGTCAACTAACACGAGGACATATTTATGACCACGTTCAGTGGCCCAAGAGACGTTTCACTGGTGAAGGAGATAATGGAGTTTTCCACATGTGAGTACGTTTGGTCAATAGAAATTCCACTTTATATAAAGTCCTTTCTATAGCCTCCTGTGGTCCGTAATTATGTGGTCATGATGAGCTGAGCAGATGAGCAGATTTTTGCTGAGCAGGTTTTTGATGAGCAGATTTTTGGGAACCACAATTTATCGTCGAAACTTTTCTGTGGATGTTCACCTAGATCGACGAAACCTGTGATGCCAAAGTATCTGATTGATATATTCAACATTATCGATCTGACAGTAATTTCATAGTTTCCTTTTCATCATCTGGTGGTTTACCTGTCTGTATATGTTATATATATGGGGTACGTGAAGTGTCCCATAACTGTTCTTTTCTTATCTTATCAAGGGTCACATAATCAGCTAGTTCATCCTCTTCGGTTTCCTCTTTATCACTTTTGGTTCAAATGTTTCCCTATGGGTCTGAACTGCGTCAAGATAAGGGGGTACATTTGGTGAGTTTTCTCTTCCATAAAAGTATTTTAAGATTCGTCTGCTAACAAAATCCGGGACCGTGTTATTTTTTCCAGGAATGTAGGTCATTTTATAATTATATTGGCTCAATACACAGGCTCATTTAGCCATCCGATTCGAGGCTGGTCGAATTCGAATGGTGCATCATCCGTAACTATTGTAAAAGCATGTAAAAGCATGGTTTCTTAGATGGCAGTTGTGCTGCTTTATATCAACGAAACGGGCAAGTGCCTCAAGTTCCGGATTATAGTAAGTTTGCTCAGCTGGTAACTCGGAGAAACCTTTTACAAATTTTCTGTAACCGTTTGCGAGCCCCAATAGCGATCTTACTACAGTTACAGTTTTAAGTTTGTACTGCCTCCACCTTTGCAGGATTCACTACTAGTGAGTGAACACAATTTAACGTCACTTTCAACAGTATTTCAGCTATATCGCGATGAACCAACTAAGCATCACCCAGCCAAGTTGTGTTCCTGCTACCTCAAAGAAGTAATCTTTGAAGCAGCATGGAACCAGACACCCTCCATCCTATAAAACAGTGGAGACAGCACACAAGATACAGACAGGACGCTTACATGATGCAATAAAGACTAGTGATATTACAGTGCTAGACATCACATTATCAAGTCCCTGCTGCTTCTCAGCAAAATGCGTTGAAGCAACAGGAACCCATGCCCACCTAAACCACAGGTCGATAATATGATTTAACGTCGCTTTCAACACTATTTCAGTCATATCACGACGTTGGTTCCTATTCCTTTTCACACCCGGAAACCATACGGGTACAGGTCGATACCATATGTCCCAGATATTTAAACTGGTTTGGGCACATCGACATTTTGAAGGCTTAAGTTTTAAGTCAGCTTTTCTCAATCGGTCAAACACGTGTTACAAAGTGGTCCGAAAATGTTCTACTGAAGACAATCACGTCGTCGTCTAAATAAACTAACGCACTGAAAGAATGTAATCCACTTAATACATAACTCATTAAGCGCTTAAACGTACTTAGCGCATTGCACAAACCAAAAGGCATCCGTAGAAATTCAAAAAGCAATGAGGTTATAACAAATGCTGTTTTATCTAAAGAATCGGGGTCTACCTGGACTTGCCAGTAGTCTGAATGTAAATCTTCCAACAAGAGCCTTATCAGCTTCAATGTACGCCCAGTACTGTAGTCTTTATTCTTTAATAGACGACGGCTGAATTATGAATGAAGGACCAGACGCTTGTTATTAGTATGAATTTGGAGAGCCTAGATCTAATCGTTCAAACGATATCAGCAATACTAGAATTTGACCTTGATAAATTAGGTAAAGTTCACTCATCTTCAGTAGACAATAAATGACATCGTCCGTTGAGAGACGTTTATAAAGTCAACAAAGTCTCCCATCGTATGGTCATTGACTGATACTTCTAGCAGACTGTTCATATAGTAGTTGCACCGCGGTCATTTTCATGCAAGGTTGGCAGAGTAATGGATTTTGAGGGTAGCTGTTGATTTATGTGTAGAACAAACAAAGTCTTATTTCCGTCAAGATAATTTAATCATTTATAAGAATACAGTGTACGTCACATCTCTTGACAAGCACAAACAGGGCGTTCAGCATTCAGCAAAAACCTAATATGCAAATGTAATGTCAGGTTAAACTTTCTTTTTACCAATCATCAATGACCCAATGTAACTTCCAAGTTAGTTTATCACACAAAAGAATGACAATCTGGGCTCAGGGTAAAAATATTTCTTAAGAATCACAGCACTTTAACTAATTCACAATTGAAGGCAGATGGTGGTGAATATAAGCGGACATGGATATGTCAGCATCTCCTGTCATGTTTGCTAGAACCAACAATAGAACATGGGTGATATGATCATTACGTTTGCTAGTTAGACAAATACATTGTAGACCCACTTTCAAAATGACACCAAAAATGTACATATTTTGCGTCAAAAACATTGTCTGTGTACTATAAGCTCTCACTGAAAACACACCCAGTTAGACTAATTGAGAAAAAATAGTATTCTTTGCACATGCATAAGCATCCAAATACTTCAGAGGAAGGGGACTTTGGATGTACTGTTTATATAAAACATACAGAAACTCAAATTGCCCATTGAACAGGTAATTGTTTGGACACTGATCGTTTTTATTTTTGCATATACTTAAATCACAAGTTCAACCAGTATTCTCGGGTTATATTTCCATGTGCACTCAGACTAAATCAACAGACACTTCTGGCGACCATTTCAGGCCAGTCTAAAAAGTAGCTGGCTTTTTCGTGAGACTACTAACAGGTTTCAACCGTCACAGTTCGTTATATCATTATTTGATATTATCCCCATTGATTGCGTTTTTAATGGGAAATTTACATCTATTTTGTAATAGGAAATTTACATCTATGATACACCAAGAGCCATACTTTCAGAAATATTGTTGATGTAAAAATCTTGCAGTTCGACTGAAAATATGGTTTTGTGAATAAATTCTGCACAAGTTTTTCTGTTGATGGAATTCTTAAACGCATAGTTTGGTAAGTTAGTTGGTACAAGGGTTCAATATAAAAATGAAAATGGAAATAAAACCTGAATGACTGAGTCACTTTTTAGCTAAAAGTTAAATTTCAGGAAAAGCTCTGTATATTATAGAATTCTAACTATCCCAAGTTTTGAAGTGGCATATTATTCAGATATTTTTTCACCAAAAAGATTGAATTCACTATCGGAATTATAAAATAATCATTAGAACACGCTTGTATGGGTCGACGCTAGCTTGATAAATGAGACTTAATCAGAACCATTTGTAATGTATTTCTTGCAATTTTTCGAACAGTATTTTTTTACTTGGAAGCAGAAAAAATGATCTTTAGGTTACCTGAAGCTAAATACTGTGGCATGGATATGTTACCTGAACTGAAAAGATAGCTAGTGAAATTTGTAGGATGGTAGCAGAATTTCTCTTCGCATATGCCTGAAGTTAAGTTTTGCTGTCTGAATAATTAGAAGAAATGCAAAGTACTTGTCTTCACAAAGAAGGCAGTGAGGGGGGCAGGGTGAATGAGGGAGCAGGATGAATGATGAGACAACAGTATCATCCTGTGATCTTAATACAGGTTTTAAGCAGTGTTTGCATCCAGGTAAAACAAAACTGAATTGTGTGAATCTGTTAAAGTTTAACTGGGACAATCAAAACAGAAAATTAGAGGTTTGCCATTGAAAATTCAACTTTACCCACCAATGCATGTATGGCTAGCTACAGTTCAACATGAAGTAAATATAAAAACGAATCAATCTTTCGAAAATCATCCATAGAATTCTACAGAAATTATCTCTGATTGGATGGATGACCTGATTTTTTCTCCATGGGCCAATGAAATTATCCGATTACTTTTTGAAAATTGAAAATGAATTGACCAATCCAGAGTTTGGAAAAGGAAGATGAATTTTGATGAACTTTCAAGTTAATGAAAAAACTCCATTCTGAACAAACTTCAGATTCAGGCTGAGAGCAATCAAACAAACCATGTTCTCAAAACATATATTTTTTGTGCCACCCAACCACTTCAATTTGCAATTATTTAGGCATATTTTTGGCGGAAAACTGTACTTATCATGCTCATTGCAGCATTACTGTTCAAGTTTGAATTGAACTACTGAAGATCCCATCCTCAGTCAATAAGAAAATATGTTACTTTATACTCTGCGCCATCTATGTACGACAGTTGCAAAGAAACAAACCTGATTTGTGAGAATATGTTAATTCAATAAACAAATAAGCCTAATATAATTAAATTTAAAAAAATCAGAGGTCTGGTTCATAGATTTTTGGAGATATGTGCATAGTTTGAGGCAAGCATGATAAGGGAGATAACTCTGAAAACTATGATAAAATATATTCAATTTACACTATATATATATATATAGTTCAATCTATAGTTTATTAGTTCTCTTCAATAAAATTACTAACAAATAATAGCCGTATCTCGAGCAAATGATTAGTAAAATAAATTTGGAGCAAATATATATATATACATATCTTCATTTAACTACCTAGTCCAACAAAATGGAAAACATAAATAGGACCCCAAATGACTGCAACTCAAAATAAATAACAGCTGAAAACGATGATGAATAATGGTTACAAAACTACACAGTTTTCAGTACATGTAGCATCGTATGACAGACAATAAAGAAAAAACAAATATATCAAATTTAGTTAAGAAAATATACCCAGCAGCACACGGAAATCAAAATGATAAAGTAATGACTATGGTTTTATGTAACTCAGTTATCAGCAGTGCACGTACGTGTTGGCGTATACTCCACTTAAATACAAACACAAACTTAGAAAGTCCTTGAATCTGTACCACCACGTGAACTCGTATATAATAAATCCAACATCTTCAATACAACAATGGGGAAATGAACATGATTAAGGAGAGTCAAATGGCTGAAATTACTCATACATCAATTACATATATATAATATATAACCAAGGGATTGAAAATATCTGAGCAAAACCATGATAACCAATAGAAGAGTGAGCAGAAACTATGACCAAATGTGTATTTACAAATATATGCATCTGTACATGAATATAAATCTACAAATTCACCTGTATATATATGCAAATATTGTTTACATGGTTTAATTACAGATACATGTGGTGGCATGTTAATATTCAAGTGTAAAGAGAATTCCAAAAGAAGTTCCAAAGATGTTACATCACATATGAGGTGAACATTGCTGGTATCACAGTCATAAAGCTGCAGAAGAAATCTGTTATAGAGCACACCATACATGTAGATTTTCAAGGCTGCTCTCCTAATAGAAACAAGTGGACTAATTTGTTAGAGAACACACCATACATGCAGATATCCAAGGCTACTCTCCTAATGGCAACAAGTTTACTAATTTGTTGGAGAACACACCATAAATAACAGATATCCAACCCTACTCTCCTAATAGCAATGAGTTGAGTACCTCACCAATTTTCCTGCATAAACCTGCTGAAGGCAGTGACTGTCATTTTGTTTATGCAGTGTGCCAGAGAGCATGAATGAAGAGTAGGTGTAATGTTCCTTATGATGTGCAGAACAAAATGTGAAGAAGAAATTATGTATGTAATAAACAATTTGTCTGTCATCACCAGACATGCCAGAAGTATCTAAAATAGAGATACAAAATTTCTGTATACTCCCTTCTACAAACAGTGATTCACAATTAGTTTTTAATAATTTATGAAATTACTATTTTTTTCTATATAGTCGAAAGAAAAAAATGTACATAAATTTAACATAAAAGTGCTATTCCCTTCAAAAAGTGTTGTGAATCGCATTATAGTTTTTGTTATCCTCAGGATTGCTGATGGGACAAAACAGAATTAAAAAATTAGAACTTCCTAAAGTCACTGCTGCTGACAGGTGATGGAAATTTGTTTAATGCAACATAGTTTCCTATTCTCATGGAAATATTTAACATATTTCCATCCTACACAATGAAGAAACATTTTGATATATTATATAGATCATCAAATACTCTACCAAATACATACTTTCTGGCATATTTTTTGTTTCGCAAAACAATTGACCGGCATTCTCAAACTGGTTGAAGATATAATGCACTATAATGCCCATTTCCTATATGAATATTTTTACAATTGCAATCATTCTCACAAATCAGCAGCAAAGAGGATTAAGCTTTTTGTAGGTTTTACACTATTTTCAGATTCAGGACCACAGAAGACCAAACAGCTGCACAGGTTTGAACAATCCTGATCATAATTATCAGACCAAGACTTCTATTATCACGGTTGTTAGGGTAAAAAATCCATGAAAAATAGAGATGGTTTTACAATCCAAGCATGAATAAACTAAACAACTTAGGCATTTTCATGATGCATAGACAAAACCCACTATTTTTGTACAATTATCACATTTGAAAACTAACTCATTCTTGAATTGTAAGACAGTCTTACAAGGTGTATAAAAGTTTTATATCTGCATGTATGCACTAGTATTGCAATAGATGGAAAAAGAAAAAGATAAACAGTGTAGAAATCAATCCAAAGACAAAATTTTCGAACAGAAAACATTGAAATCTAAAAAGCACATAATATAGCCCAATTCGGTAAGGGTTTTATCTCCCTTGTTCCACTAGACGCGCATTGGTGCAAGGAACATCCGTTAAGTACCAAAGGCCCTCACAACTGGTTTCAGTAATAAATCTCATTGTAATCGGAGAAGTACCGCATATTATCACATATGGACACCGGGCACAAGACTGAAGGACAGGTTCATGCACATGGTTTTTTTTTCATGAGAGCCAGTAACGCTGTCCTCTTGGTAATGTTTTAGCGCAAGTAAACTGTAAGGAAATATCATTGATGCGTTGCTAAAATGAAGAGTCCCAAGACGGTGGCGTTGCGGACTCTCGTTAATAAATGCATGTGCGTGAACCAGCTCTTCAGTCTCGTGCCTGGCGTGAATATGCGGTACTTCTGGGATAACGATGGGGCTTATTGATTATTCAATTCTGCTGACTTTAAATATATATAACATAAACACAAGCTATCAGTTCATATCAGATATTCCTCTTTATAAACTAGTGTTTCAAACAAATATCCGGTGTAATAGCAGGGGTTATTCTTGACAAAAGTTTTTCATCTACTCAATTTCTGAATTCAATAAAACTCAATTTTTTTCACGCGCCTTCGGCGCGCTAAATAATGCCTAAAACTCAATTTTTCCCGATTTTCATCGAATGAAGTATGAAAACTCAATTTTCCCCAATTTTCATCGAATGAAGTGCGAAAACTCAATTTTTAGTGCCTTTTCATCTTAGAAATAGGAATAGCATGCAAAAAAAATACATGCAATACCCAAAAAAAAAAGAGATTGCGTACGGGCGTTTCAGAGGTATATTTCTTCCAGTGTAAATCTAAATGATGAAAAATTCTTCTGTGCTTGAAAACAGCTGATGCATACACAGGTTTGCAGTATGCATCTCAAATGTCAGTTGTATGGCCAACATTTTGGTTGGCTTTCAGAAAAATGAAAATAAAATGCGCCCTCCATCACGTTTTTTTTTCACCCCCTCTACAACATTGTGTTGTTGTTGATGCGCAGCAATACCGAACCCACGTGTTGTGAAAATCAAAGTTCTTGTCTCGCATTTTCGATTACATAATCTATTACAAAATCTATTCATGGAGACACTTTATATTTCTTGACATCTGGCAGCTCTACATATATCATCTCGCCTACTTTCACTTTCAGCGACGTGCAAATGCCTGCGTCTGACTCTCCCCATTTACTGGAGTTTATTATTGATTAGCTCCGGTGTAGCCTTGTTCCATACTACGTGAGAACAAGTCACGTAGTATGGAACAAGGCTACACCGGAGCTAATTATTGATCATCGACGAGGAGTCAACTGTATGAATGTCTCCATGCATAGATCTTTATTCAGTTCTTTATTTTTCTAAGTTCAGTTTTTCAGCATTTTAACTGTTACGCTGCGGCGAGTCGTTCAAACGGCTCTCGTCTTTCTATACGAAAAATGCGACGAGCCGTTGCTTCTGCCAATGCGAGTGCAGCGATGTACCATTCTGAAATCGCTTTTTTCAAATTTACCAAGCATGAAACTCGATAAAAACCATACATATATTGTTAGCTAAGCCTGATTTGATTTCTTGAATGTAAACTTGATATTCTGTCTCAGAATAACGAAGTCGGGAGGAAGAAATAAAAATGAAAAATAAAAAAAAACACCAACGGAGATTTCCATAAAACGTTGTCGAGAAGCCACCCAGAAAATATAAAATACTCACAGAAAACCCCTTCAAAATATATGATTCTTTGGTATAGTTGAAGTACAGAAGCTCAGTTTATATTTCCAAAATGCGGGTTTCGATTAAATCCGCTAAACAAACTTTATTTTCAAATTTCTTTCGAGCTTCTGCGCCACGTAATTTCGTTGCGATGAGATAAAAATGGCGTTTCCCTCAGATCAGCTTGACCCAGTTGAAGGCGATGTAGGTTACGTTACCCCGCTTGTCCAATCAAGGTAACCGATACAGGATCGGCTGTTACCGTTACTAGAGAAACGGGAAAACACCCCTTGCAGTTTTTCGATGTTATCGTCTGTTTGATTGGCCATCGGTCGAAATCACGCATTCAATCAAGGAATCAGAAACTACAAGGAATTCCCTTTCCAATGAAACGTCATACGCCCGCATGCAAAGTGGAACAAAACGTAGGCTGTGCGTATAACAACAACAACGCACACATCGCTCTTCCACCACGTGAGTGCAGTCTTTTCTTTCTTCTCGCGAGCTGTATTATCTTTGCATTTCGTTACAGAAACTCAATTTTATTGAAGGAAACTCAATTTTTTCGCGCGCCTACGGCGCGCGAATGTCCGAAAAATAAAATACTCAATTTTTTCATGGAAAACTCAATTTCCAAAAAAACGTCAAAACTCAATTCTTTGTTTTTCATCGGGGTTACCCCGATGAAAAACTGTCAAGAAAAACCCCTGAATAGTTTCTCAATCTATAAATCAAAATACTAATTACAAGGACCTTTGGTAAAAATGAAACTGAGGTCAGTACCAACCAGAATCATGTTTTCATAACTTCAGTCTAGAAGAGTGAAGAGTCAGGTGGAGATGATTCCCTTCCATAAAAGGCTATATACATCTACATGTATGCATATATGTCAGAAGCTGGAGGTACAGGGTAGATTTATTAGACTGATTAACCCTAATACAGCGCGTGACCATTTATACGAAAACCTACATCTTAGTACTGGGAAACCAGTCAAACTGTCGAATGCTAGCAGTCGAATGCCCATGTGCTTTTCAAAGTGTTCTGGGTTAAAGATGTTCTGAATAAACAATTTAAACTGGTACATTGGGACAATAACAATTGTCAGTATTGACAGGTCTGTCAGCTTACAAAGGTGCTGGTTTACATTGACGTAACAGGATGGGACTGCATGAGCACAGATGATCCAATATGGAACAAAAATTCTCAACATTACATAATGCACCGGATTGCCAGACATGAAAAAGTTTATCTTCAAATAATTGGCAGTAAGGATACTGTAAATTACTTATTATTTGCGTGAAAACTAACCTTTGCTATTAAGGCCGACCTATACATATTTGTACTTTTAGAGAAGAATCCTTCTGGAATTGCAGATCATCCGTTGTCCGCAGTGGATGTGGTTGCCATTTTACACTCCCTACGATAAGGCTCGGCTTGATCAACAGATAATATTATTTCTTTTTTTTTCTTGAAATCAGATTTTAGCAAATAATTAGTACGGCCGTTTATTGTCTGCTTATCTGAGGAACAGAACAAAACATTCAACAATTTTTGCCTGCGGATCGTATGAAAATATTCCATCAAATGGAGCAGGAGACTCTGGTCCATCATCTAGCGTGAAATGGAATAATTCTTTCAAGCCAACGATTCCAACGTCTGTCACGTTTGTTTCATTTTATCGTTAATTTTATTATAATTTGTTGTCTTATCTGGCCTAAATTCTATATGCTGCCAGTTGTCTTCATCAACTTGGTCCAGTATTTTGAGGGCCTGATGATTGCAACACCATTCAAGCAGAGTTCCCAGCATGAGAGTAGTGTCAATAGAGTTGCATTGATATCAGAAATCTCAGGGTAAGTGGATTGTGACTTTCTCACTAAAGATACATCAAGCAAAAAATGCTGTTAACTTAAAACTGCGAAAGATATTTTCACGCCAATAATGAAGCATCTACAGTAACATATTTCTTTTTCAAGAGGTCTTGGTCCAAATTCATGAATTTATAGTGACATATCCCCCAACACCATTCAGGTCACCAGAGTTCGTTGCAGATATTAATGTCAATGATGATGTCGAATTATACATAAAATAATTGGCACTTTCCAGTGAGACTTTTTACTTAATTGAATAATCAAATTAAAAAATCAGACTATAATTTGTTTATGCTTCAATTTACATATCACATTTTAAGGATTTTTAGGAGTCTTCTGTTCCTAGAGACCTTGTTTGCAATACAATCAGTCATGTATGACCTATATACATTTATATACTTCATAGTATTCCATTCACTGCTATAAAGCCTTAGATTCAGCAGTCTGCCGAGGCAGTCCTTTCTGCGATTTTGGACTTGCTCCAACTTCAACCTCAACAGAACTGCTAGTTGCGGGACGATGTCCATTGATGAAGATTTCTGGTTTGCTAATAGATGATGGTGACGATGCTGACAGGTCCATATTGCTCTTGCGTTCAGACCGTCGTTGTGACCTCTTTTTCTTGCTGCCCCTGTTGTTGCTGCTCTCTTTAATCCCCAATTTCTCTCGCATTTTAGCCTTAAGAACTTCGTCCGGAAACAAACTCATTTGCATTGATCTGTATGTGAACCTGAATAACAAAACCAAAACATCTAAGTCAAAAACTGAATGTCGAGTATCTTGAGGAGAATTTCCATGGGTGCATATATTTACACACACAATGTTATAAATTCAAACAAGAATGGTACATTTTTACCTCCCATCCAGACAGCTATAGGAAATCAGAGGTGAAGTGGATACAGAGATTTTACTGGACAAACTGGGTTATGGCAAGGTCTCTAATCAGTATCTAACAGCTTCATTGAATCAAGAACACAGAATGAACAACTGAACACATTTCTTTGGAAACATATTGTACAGAAAAGTTCAAGACTATTACAGCAGAATACGTTTAGAAACAGGCTTTGTTAGGATACGAATTGAAGGAAATACTTTCTTGTAACATACATGTACATGATTTAATGAGAGTAACTGTTTGACTCCTGAGCTATTAGCTGGGGTGAGAATGGTAGGGATTCTTTGTTATATATGTTTTCAAGCATGCTTATTTACCTCCCATAACAGTAATTGCCCAGAAACTAAATTTAGATTTTGTCACCTGTAGGCGCAATTGGGCGAAATGCAATCCGAAGTGACATCTCATGGCATGGTATATGCATATTAAATTCGAGAGGAATACAATGAGCAGTTCTCACGTTATTGCCAGGAAATTTCAGAGTTTGCCTCCAGGTGGCGCCACATGTACTTGCATGTGGGCGAAACACAATC
This sequence comes from Hanleya hanleyi, assembly GCA_036873755.1. Classification (NCBI taxonomy): domain Eukaryota; kingdom Metazoa; phylum Mollusca; class Polyplacophora; order Lepidopleurida; family Hanleyidae; genus Hanleya; species Hanleya hanleyi. The sequence continues at coordinate 171,556 of JAVTVY010055381.1, forward strand.
CCAAGAGACATCTCATATACCAAATTTGAGAAGAGTTCAATGAGTGATTCTCAAGTTATTGCTAGTAAACGAATTTCAGACAGATGGAGAGACACACGGACGGACAAGTGGAATCCACTACTTATGGGGGGTGTAACAAGTGAGTATAGCCATACAAACGAAGTATCCTGCTTACACTTCCTTTTCCACTATACCTCAGTACTTCAGGTATATTTATCTCCCCTGGCATGCCTGGAAGAACAAGGCTTACCTGGGCAGAAGGGCCACAGTACAGGTGAGGAATATGAGGAGCCAATGATTGGGCGTGGTGATCGTATTCTGAAAGACCCAGTACGGGTTTGATGGAGGATCACAGTCCGTACAAATGGCGCCCAGGATGATGGCAAAAATCCAGAAAAGGAGGAAACTGCAGACGACAATCATCCAATGTATCCATGTCTAAAATGTAACAAGATAAACATGACACTCATTACTCATTATTAAGATTACTGGGGCAAACTAGATGTTCTCACTGAGAACTTTCTGTCAGAGTGGCCACTGTGATTGTGAGATATTCTCAGAACAAAGTTGGAGGCAGTCAGGAGTCATTACCAGTTCTGGGGGTGGGCATAAATATGCGTTAGGTGAATTTAGGAAAATACACAGCCATGCCATACATGGCATACAGGGCACACTTGGGACACTCGAAAATTGAGATATGCAGTTTATAGCCACTCTATAATTACATGTGTGACATTCATAGATATTTTAGGAGGTTCTTTGAGCTGTGTAATACAACAGATGGTGTGTGGAGAATGTTCTCACATCAACAATGAAATTAGAAGGGCTGAACAATAATCCTAAATTAATTGACTCACACCAGTTCATTTTTTTTTAAAACAAGTGAATGGCTGTTTGCATTATGCAAACATCTGGTTACGTATGTGACACGATTCGCACATGTAATCAGATGTTTGCATCTGTAGAAGAAGATGGATGAAGAACAGATGGATGAGGAAATCAACGTCATACACATGCCACATATTTGCCCCTCTCTTTGAGTGATTGAATAGTAAGGATATAGAAAAATGACAATTTTAATCTAGATATCCTGATTTATAAGTGATAGCAATGCTTTACAACACTTGAACTTGGAATAACTGATAGACAATCGTGTTAGACACAACAAAGCCACCATAACAACCAATCCAATAATGCAGTTACATTCAAAAATGATAATATATCCTGTTCTGCTTGATAATTCATATTAAGGTCATTAATATTTCAGCAAGCAAATCTTTCTCTCGTTTTATGTTATCATTTAAACCGGACCTACAATGAAAGCATGGGAGATGATGACTGTGAAGGTTGGGTGGCATCACAAATTATTTGAGAAAACTCACCCATGAATGTGTCTCGAGACCCAAAAATAGGAGCATAGTAAGTATTAGGGCCACAGTGATCGTAACACCCATCTCCCAGATTCCTACGTCACTGCCAGCATATGCCTGGAAATCAAACAGTTTTAACATGGAGTGAATGATAAGTTCTGGCATCATTTCTGTCTATCTAATATCTGTTATTTTGAGTATTAATGAGTACACATGTTTCAACTTCTTCAATTGAGCAGACATTACAGTGAAGAACAGACGCAATCAGAGATTGCTTGGATGTATGTCCCCCCCCCCCCCACCCACTCCCTCCCCCCCCCCTCCACTCCCTCCCAGGCTGTGGAGAAAATATGACAGTTTACAATTATATAATGGGTGAGTGAGTGAGTGAATATGATTTAACGTGGCATTCAACACTATTTCAGTCATATCACGATGTTGGTTCCTATTCCTTTTCACACCCGGAAACCACAAGGGTAGGGTCCTATTCTTTTTAACACCCTAGGTAAGTATAAGACTTATTCACCACCAAGTCGTAAGTTACAGCTGGACAAGAATGTTACACTATACAGCATATACTGATGCTGACGATAGAAAGGGCCATCGAAACGGTACATCTGATTGTGCACACATACATACATGTACTAACATACATTGACATCATCGATAAAGGGTCATAACACTGCTTTCTACAAGGTATTTACAATCTTCGATGTAAGTTTCAAATTGTCGAACAAATAGTAGCCAAGATATAATCTTGACAAATTTAGACGGACAGATGGACAATGTGATTCCTGCATGAAACACCCCCCTCCCCCATACAATTGTGTTATATGCAGTCTTAAAGTGGTAATTCTTTAGGAATTTTTTGCATAGCAGTATAGGATTTTAAAATTTATCACAAATTATTCAAACAAGGGAGTGATGCCCTCCCAAGGTAGTTCTTGTTAAATTTCAGACTGATAAAACTAAACTTATGGATCAACGCACTAAACTACATGATATTTTCAATAGCACACCTCTTAAACAAAATAGGAATGTCTCTGTCTTTATATATGGGGTTTGATAAAACTGTCTTACTTATTTTTAGGACTGTTAACATGGGGTCGACTTACCATATGAGGTATAAAGTGTAAGACAATACTCTGGAATACTGCCTCCAACATGTACACCCAAAACAGCAGTGTAGTGTAGCTCTGCAAAAATAAACAATGGTCAACATTTAAATGCTGGCAGAAATCATCTAATAAATGTAATGAAATAGTTCAACAATGAAGAATTAGAAATATTTGAATTTTGAGACTCAGTTTTGTTGTGATACATGTGCATCTATCACATCAACGCACTCTCTCGTAGTTGGCATGGAGTATGCTTCTATAACAGCCCTGGAAAAGTCTCTGCTACTGGCAATGTTTGATTTGCTACTATTTTTATGTATAACAGCATATAACATTACCCCAATTTGTAATTTGACCAGTTCTAGGAAGTTCTTCTGCACAATTCAAGTTTTACTCTTTCAAAAATACAGCCTTGTAGATTTCAGGATTTGCCTCTCAAGCTAATTGATTGAAGAATAAATGTTTAAGACTTATTTCGTTATGTTACAGAAACAGTAATATTACACAAACTAGACAATTATTTTCACCAGTAGACTTACCCTCCCTTCCATACCAGCTTTATAGAGTTGTGGATTTGCCTCTAAAGTTTCCGCTGAGACATCTTTATCCAAGATGCCATTGACGACGGGCGGAACAGCTGTGAATAATACGTGGAGCAAGAGCAGATAATAGGAGTCTAGAGAGATCGAGCTGGAGAAACCACTGTAGATTTGGAACCAGAAAATTGTCATGTTTGGCAACTGAAAAGATAAAATTATCATATCAATTCAAGTTCTTACTGTAATACACATTTTGGCATCAATATATGTACGGATAAAAATGCTGAATAGCACAGGTATTTAAGAATATAAATTTTTAATTATCAACCTTGTTAGATTAAAATTATAAGCAAATCACAGAGATTTTCAAATAGTCCTTTGGTGAAATATACATGCATTGTCCCAAAATGTGTTTACAATAATGTTCTTGTCATATATTTCAGTCGTTCAGAATTAGATTAAAAAATTTAACAGAACATCAGAGGGAATAGAGACACCAAAAGTGAATAAGGACGTCCTGGGATCGAACTCTCCAGCTGTGAAAGGCGAGAAATGAAGTCATAACCCACGTGACGTCGGGTCGAGGTTAGGCATCTGGCAATGCTTTAACATTGGGGATACCACAAATAAATGAAAATAGTTTCAAAATACTGAAAATCCAAACAACTTTGAAGGTGTTACCCAACATCAGCACAATGTCATATGTGCGATGAGGTAATTTCACACCTTTTGCAGCTAGTGAGTTCAACCTCGGGACTGTCCCCTTAATTTTTTCCCCAAGAACCCAACAGTGAACCACCTGCTCACCGGATTCTTGTAAAACATGTAGAGAGCAAATCTGGCCAGTCGGTCGTAGCACCAGTGACCGTGGACCAGTAGAAGACGCTGTAAGAACTTGAAACGGGCCAGGGAAAAATCTGACGCCATCACGGCCTGCATGCCCTCCTGCCCTGATATTCCCACCCCAATATCAGCTGTCTGTATCATACTGACATCATTGGCACCATCACCTGAAAGTAAGACATCAAGAGTTAGGTCCCTTTGTATGCTCTCCTGAATAGGGTAATTTACTTCTGCTCCATGTGAAGCAAACTTCCTACAATGGGGAACTACAGTCTGTTTGATGAGCAACTGCTGAACAGTTTCCTCATGGGCAGATACAGCTTTCTGATAGGGCATCCAAGACAGTTTAGAGCCCTCTAATTGCTCTCAATTTGAAATACTGAGTGTTAGCAAAAAGGCTTTGTTGCAGTCTATGTATATGCTGATATTTTTGCTGATCAAGTTTCTGGAATGAAATGGAATAAAATTTTAGAAGGGATTTTGGCCTTTTTGAGACCAGTTGCTTGGTCACCAGTTCTAGTTGGGAAATCAGGTCGGCATTTGCGTGCAGCTATTAGCTGAAGTTTTGGGGTTGAATACAAAATTTTATGGTAAATTATTCTGCTTGCCAAAATTAGATAACATCGATGAGAATTAGAACAAGAGCCCAAGGGGCTTCAATATATACGCCCGTATATCTGGAATTACATTGGTTCAAATTTCAAGGTTGTTTAATAGCCTTGATTTCAATTGATCTAGCAATTCAGAGTAAGGTCTACAATTTTTTGCTTATGAGAATGTAACATATATCACATCTTATATTGAATGATAAACTAAAATGAGCTTAACTCTTGGTAACTAGTTGACCTTGAAGCAAGAGCTGAGAGCTCACATATCCCTCACTGAAATCGACAATAGTCAAACACAAGAAAATAGTAGTTTTCCTGCAAATGGATTCCTTTCAGACGAGAGAATTTTTCATGAAGGAAGAAGAAATTGATGAAGTAAACCTTTGTTCTTGAGTTAATAAACAGGTGTGAAGTTCATAAAGGATTATTCTCCCCATTAAATTAGTAAATGTATGGTTTTTATTTCATAACAGTTTAACTAAATGAAGCGTTTCAAACATGGGAGACAACTCCACAGGACAATGCCATATAAATGCAGGGGAAAGAACTTCGAATATTCCAACAATATTCCAACACATTTAGTCAGCTAAGCTTGATTCAGTTTTGGGGGACTGCGACCTAGACCTTTGACAAATTGATCTCATCAGAGTTCGAATTTGGCACCTGTCCGTCAGTCCGAGACTGGTAAAAAATCAAACGGACTGGTGTGAGTGACTGAACAACAAGTCCGTCGGACTGGTAACAAAAAAACTCTCAGTTCATTGTGTAAACTATTTCTCTGAATATCTCCGCACAATCTGTAAAAGATATGTCTGTTTTCGGTTACCCGACCGAATCTAAAATAAATCCTGCGAGTCTAAAAAAAAATTCAGCAAATTCCAACGAAATCACGACCCAACCACCTCGTTGGGGGTCTAATAACACCCCAGCCACCAGTCAGATTTTTGGACCGGATTCGGGGCCTTCGCGCACATCGCCGGAAGTGATATCATATATAGTAAAATAGATGTTTACCGAACATTTCGATTACTTTTCAAGTCTGCATAATACCTCTGTTGACCTAGCGTTAAAAAGAATTATCTGGAGATATTTTCCCTGTTTATCTGGACAGAGCATATGAAAAGTAGTTCGCTCATGTTTGCAACACTAAAGGAGTTGTTCGGCCGGATTCAAACTAAACCGTGCGTTGGTTGGTTTCCTCTATACATCCTAGCAGCGTAGTAAAGGTCAACTTCTGCTATTGGTGGCAGGGATGGTAATGGAGCCAGCGAAATGGAGCATGCGCTGTGGGGAGGTTGATCACGACCACGGTCGCGTTTTGCGACAACAACAACAACAACCGTAAAGCGACATGATTACGCTTCAGTCGACCTGATCATGTTTACCAGGACAATTTTAAACATATTCTCCATCAACGTCGAAAGAAATCTACTAATTTCTTGGCTTGAAATGGCATTTGTTGAAGCAGTGTTTCGCGATGACACGTGCAGTCAAGGTCGCCGTCAAAGTCTAGCCGACGGGGTTTGTCGTATGTTATTATCTTCACACGCGCTCAAGAAATTCACAATTATTAATTTCTTATTTAGTAGCAACCATGACAGAGAACAAAATGATGACAAATGTTCTTAGATCATCTTTTATTTAATATTAATGGACTAGTAAAAATATTTGCGGACTGGTTACATTTTTGGCTCACCAGTCCGGCGGACTGGTTCAAATTTTTCTTAAATTCGAACACTGCTCATATGTATGGCTCCATTTTGCCATGCGAGTAAGGTATACTCAAAGTTTGGTACCAATCCATACCTTGAAACTAGAGCTATCGCATGGACGACAAATGTTAATGGATGAATGGACAGAACGCAACATCGCATTACACGACCTCGTCTTCGACAGGCATATGTAAATGTGACTTTTAATGATTTCTGATTTTGGGGTCACAGTGACCTTGACCTTTGACCTTGACCTCAATTTTGGTACACAATACATTGTCTTCCCTCAATCTATCAATGCACACAAAAAATCATGATTTTTAATGATTTCCTGATTTTGGGGTCACAGTGACCTTGACCTTTGACCTTGACCTAAATTTTGGTACATGACAAACCGTCTCCCCTCAATTTCTCAATGGACACAAAAATTCATGATTTTTAACAATTTCACGATTTTGGGGTCACAGTGACCTTGACCTTTGACCTTGACCTACATTTTGGTATGTGACACATCGTGTCACCCTAATGTATCTACTGACACAAAAAATGTTATTTTTAATAATTTCCCAATTTTGGGGTCAGTGACCTTTGACCTTGACCTAATTTTTGGTACGCATCACTTCATTTCCGCCTATTGAACCCACTCACAAAAAATTAGAAATTTTTAACGATTTCCTGATTTTTCAATCACACTGACCTTTGACCTACATTTAATATGCAACACATCGTTCCCCCCCCCCTAGGGCATCCACTCACCAAAAATTAGAACTTTAGATAGAAAACTGTCAACGATCAATGATTTCCTGATTTTTGGCAACAGTGACCTTTGACCTCTGACCTCGACCTCAATTTTGGTACGCGACACATCGTTTCCACCTGGCGTATCCACTCTCAAAAAATTGCAACTGTGGATAGAAAACTTTCATAGATATAGACCGGACATGAACACTTCAGTGATTTCCTCTTTTTTAGGCCAGTGACCTTTGACCTGTGACCTCGACCTTCATTTTGGTACGCGACACATCGTCTCCCCGTAGGATAGCCACTCACCAAAAATTGGAGCTGTGGATAGGAAACTGTCCCAGATATAGACTGGACACGAGAACCGGACAGACGGACAGACAGACAGATGGACGGAAACCGCCGTCACATAATACGACCGCCTTTTGGGCGGGCGTATAAAAAAGACGGAGCACTTACCAATGGACAAAGTGACCTTCTTCAGTTCATCTCTTACTAATCTCACGACGGCAGCCTGAACAAAGAAACATATATATTGTCACAGAATAATTAATAAAAATTCCAAGTATAATTCTAGCCCTAATAATAACTCAAATCACTCACAAGGAAGATCTATATAAAGCAAAAATTCCAGAAAATACTCACAAAAAGGTTTAAAATAAACACAGAAAGTTGTTTGTAATAGTCCATGGGCCCAGGCATATATCGGTACCATCAGAGGAAACCAAACTCTAGGGCTACTAAGTTATTGGTAGGGACTATATGATTATTTCAATATGTGATAACCGTTCCAGAAGAGCAGCTTAGTGTATATTTTGCATTTTTACCATTTTAACATTCTGAGATATTTACTTTTTTGGGGAAAATCACACAATGGACTACTGACACATCCCATGAAGGTAATATCATTCAATAACAGCTCCGGATATCCAGAATTGTTATCTGCACAGTTACAACAAGCATACTTCCCATCTTGAGGCACATGCTTTAGTTTGGTATTCAAACGGCTGATCTGCACGCTGGATTTTGTGAAATTTTGCGGATTTATTATTATCATTATTTACGGAATGTTGTGTGTCCCATATGAGTGCCACAGTCCTAATGGATCAGCTACCCATATGTACCTTGTTTGCAGGGAAGCACAAAGGAGGACCATCCAGCTGGTTTCAACAAAGTTGTAGAATTTTTCCTTCCCATACCCCCGAAATGCACGTTGCGGCTGAATATATGAAAATTACAATGTAGCTCAAATTTGATATAATCTTTCGCCCCACCAGAAATGTTTCAGGTTGTGCACACTGGAAAGTATATAAATGTATTTTATAATGTCATAAGTGTATTGTATAATAAATACTGGTCCTAGGGGGCCACACCTGCAATAACACTGGTGAAAACCCAGACTCCTACTTGCCCGTTTTGTTTTCTAGGTTATACCTAGTATTCATTGTTTAGTATCTGTGGGTGCAAGTTTCGGGTTATTTTAGGTCGAAAATTCTTATTTCTGACCAGCGAAACCCTCATCAGGGAGCCTATACGCATTGACCGTTATGGTCAGATTTTTTATTTTTTCAGTATTTCACTGATGCTTTTACCCCGCCTATAGCATAATTGTGGCTGGCTGGTAAAGTTTTCGGCATGTTTGTTTGTGATCCAGTATTTCTTTAAGATCCCTTTCAGCCATTTCGTGTATGGATTGAAAGTCGTTATGACACATACGTCGTTTCAGTACAGACTTATTCTGTATGCCCTCGTTCCTCTTGGGGTATTTGTTTCTATCGGTAATTTCCGAGGTAGAGTATCCTCTCATTTTAAGCTTTTGCTTGAAGTATTCTGACTAGTCTATGTAGTCTGCAGTATTATTGCAGTTTCGTATACATATCTTTCAGTTCTCCCGTAATGTGCTGATTTGCTGTATAGGTATTTGTAGGTTTCAGCTGGCTTTGTTTAGCATTTCACATCAAGTATTGAGTCAGTCGAACATCTTTTCCCCTTGAAAACGGCAACGTCTAGATAATTGACCTCGTTTTCAGATATTTCATACGTGAATTTCAATGGAGTATGTGCGTTATTAGCCATCTCAAAGAAACTCTCAGCTACGGCTTTATTTGCCTGTAGCAGTATGAAGCCATCATCCCGAAAAGTTTGTGTAATATAATCATTTCTTTGTGTGGGAATGTGGCAATTAGCTGATTGATATGCTTGTATATCGCTATATCGCACAGTTCCAGGGAAGGGACTGCTCCCCGTGATGCTCCGACAATATGTCTGAAGTGTTACTCCTGAAACCTGGATTCATACTTTTCAAGAATCAATCGTGCTATTTCAAGCAACAGATCGATGGGAGGTTTCTGGATATATAATCCATGTTTCCGTATAGGTAGTCAGATCACTTTTTAGTGCTTCTAGGATTTCATTGAATCTGAGGTTCGTGTATAACGAGGTAATGTCATACGTAATAAGTAACGTATCAGTTGGTATCCGACGTTGTACAATCTCATTGATGAATACTGAAGTATCGGCTGAGTAGGTTTCTCGTTCCCACACTATGGGGATAAGGAGAAATCCAGGTAGCGCCCTAGTTTTTCAGTAGGGGCCCCGCATTGAGGTAGCTCAGGTATTACAGGATCAAGTTTTTTAATAGCCTCTTCTACCTTATGTATTATTGGTAGGAGATATGGTGTAGGCTTCCTGGTCGAAACTTTCAGCAGAAAATTCAAAGTCTCTAAGAACTCCACTAGCATTCAACCTAGCGACTGTCTGCAGTACCGTACCATTTTCATGGTGTTTTCCATATTCATGGATTTTATGTCGGTATAATGTATACCATCGTACAGCTGTCTTTGCGCTTCCACTATGTAGTCCTTTTTATAAGAATTACGGTGGTATTGTTTTTATCAGCTCGTCCTTCTGTGCACAAGATTATATTCTTTGTGTTTGAGAAAGCGAGAAAAGTGACGGCTGGTAATAGCCTTCTTCTTTAGTTTCCGTCTAGCCATATTGTCTATGGGTACTGAATATCTCTCCGTGGCTTTGTGCCGTGTAAAGAGATGGCCGGGCATTGGCAAATGTATTTGGTCCACTCTGGTGAATCTCATTGGATAATTTTGGCGCTCACACAGGGCAGCATTGTTTGCTGCAATCCCCTCTTTTTGCTCAAGCTCCGGTCAGTTTACCCATCAGTGTGGCACAGCCAGTGTATAGGCTGATTGAGACAGAGATAAATATATTTTCTCGATTTGGCGAGCCTGTATTAAAAGCGCAGCTGTCTGTTCAGTACAGTGTAGGCGAATTAGTGTATATCGCACCTCTCAGAATGTATTAAAATAAACATGTATAATGTAGTATTCAGACTGACACAGTATAATTAACTTGTATGTCAGACTCATACTGCATTAGCTGCATTGATTTCTAACGTCCTTCTGTGCACAAGATTATATTCTTTGTGTTTGAGAAAACGAGAAATTTGACAGCTGGTTTTTGCTTTCTTCTCCAGTTTCCGCCTAGCCATATTGTCTATGGGCATAGTGAATATCTCTCCGTGGCTTTGTGCCGTGTAAAGAGATGATATTATATGGGCAATATGGCGCAAGAACAAAGTACCTGCTGGTTTGTTTAGCACATGCAGATAAACCATATGACAATGGAGGCCGAGGTCTCTTATCAAGACAACGGTATATGCGGCTTTAGATATCTGCTGGTTTGTATAGCACATACAGATATACCGGAAATATGACAATGGAGGCAAGTCTAGCAGGACAGTAATAATTGTCTTCTGTTTTGACTGGAGGTATAGTTCACCACGGGCAATCATGGTCGGGTCTGGGTAATTCCACAGAAATTACTACAAGGATCAAAGAAGACCAAAGGTCAACTTCGATACACGTGTTGAACCAGCGAGACACGAAGTCAAGTCATATAGTATAATAAATACTGGTCCTAGGGGGCCACACCTGCAATAACACTGGTGAAAACCCAGACTCCTTATAATAAATACTGGTCCTAGGGGGCCACACCTGCAATAACACTGGTGAAAACCCAGACTCCCAACCATGAAAACAAAACGGGCAAGTAGGAGTCTGGGTTTTCACCAGTGTTATTGCAGGTGTGGCCCCCTAGGACCAGTATTTATTATACTATACCTCGAGGACTCTGATGCTGATAACAGTGATGAAGACTAGACTACTGATCCATGGTGTGAATGTTTTGGCACAATCACATACATTCATGGCTACAAATATGCATGAGTAAAACATAGTACATAAACATGCCACAGTAGCGTAGTGAAATTTGGGTTATACATAAATTTCACTTTTTGGACGCTTGTTGGAACTAGGGTAGGGGAAGGACAATTCCTATAACTGTGGTAAAAACTTGTAAAATGTTCATAAATGTTTTCCTCATACAACATGTGCATGTTGTAGGCTACTGCGGTTCAGTAGCACTCCCCAGGGAACTTGTATGACAATATTATAAATTAAAATGTACTGAAAATCACATAGTCAACAACATTTTGATAGGCCCTATTGTTCGCCCCTTTCTGCCATAAAACAAATTCTGCCTTCAGGAATGACAGAAAGGATTATTCGGATGGTATAAATAAAGCATTTCAGACATGTATTTGTGGTTTGTAGTTCATTCTAGCCCCATGTGGAAACAGCAACTGCATCATTAGTGAATGTTTCCGAGTTTGCCTTTTCGCTTTCATTATGCGGAGGGTGGGTACATTCCAGAGATGAAAACTACCAATAAGCTGCCAGTCTGCAATGGTTATCACATCAAAATATGATCTATATATATACACCAATTAAAAAATCATAACTAGGATTGGTTTCCTTAGATGGTACCGACAAGTGGAATTTCTGGTCTGGGCCCATGGACTATAATGAACATCAAACTGCCAAATTTAAACCATTTTCTGAAATATTCAAGTGGCATATTACAAGAGCAACACTATAACTCGTGGACATCGAAAGGCCACTCAAAATTTTGAACTGGTACAAATACAGAAGGATTGCATGATTTATTTCGTACACAGAAATAAAAAGTCCCTAGACTCTGTCACATTGCCCCCTAAACATTTAGCAGTCGTCAATAAGAACTAAAAACAATAAAAGAAAAACAATCGCCAGGTAGGTCAGGTTACCAGAAACACAACATTTTTGTTGTTTTTTTTTTATGCCTAAACGAAAACCTGTAGTTTGACTTTGACTTCATACTGCTCTTTTCTCAAGAAGTTACATTTCTTCAATTCTACCATTTTCACGATGCTCATTGGGCATAAATGTTCATAAATGGCCTATCAAAATTATGCAAATTCATGTGACTGTTAATCGCAGTGATGTGAGTGAGTTTTTGTGAAAAAAGCTGAAAAAACCCCTATCCTAAGCTCTGGGGTCCTAGATGGCTGAAGATGCATTCGAGCCAATTTCTGGCAAATAAAGTAAGAATATATGATTAGCAAACCAATGCCTTTTTGGTTTTTTTTTTTTTCAAGTATAACCTGTTTCATAATGCAACTTTGAGACAATAAAATATCATAACTTTTCCCTACCTTTTCAAGACTTAAATACCAAATTTTCAATACCCCAGAGAAGAATAATTAGGAGTCGTGTGCATAAAGTACGCAAACCCAAAATCTGGGATTCTTTGACACCCCGCTAAATATATATATTTTCAGAAAGCCCATACTTTAATTAATCTGTCCTTCAAAATATCTGCCCATTTGTGTCTAAAACATGAAGCTGCGCTATCGAAACCCCTCGGCTCTGAACCCCAGCTATTATAATGTAAGGGTGTCTCTACCAATTGATTGGCTTGTGGGAAGAAATATTTACCCCTGGTATTGTAAGTGTACTTTCTTTGAAAAATTAATTTTGAAAAATTAATTAAATTAATTTGTTTCTGGAATAAATTGAAAGAGCTGTATCGATGTCTCACCAAAACAACAGTACACATGGCTAGATAAATACAGTACATGTATACTAAATGGCACATGTATGTCATTTTCAAAACAGATTTGCAAGCATTCTTCGCATTGTCTAAGAGAATAAATCAATAAATCAGTCATTCAATCAATAAATAAATGTGATAGTATACTAACATGATATAGAAATAATATGCAAACTTAACATAGGAATTAGTGGATTTTGTTAGACAAGGGGCATAACTCTGCAAAATACTTTCTGACACGGCTCATTTTCGATAGGCATCTAGTGTCATTTTCAAAACAGATTTGCAGGCATTCTTCGCATTGTGTAAGAGAATAAATCAATAAATCAGTCATCCAATCAATAAATAAATGTGATAGTATACAAACATGATATAGAAATTATATGCAAACTTAACATAGGAATTAGTGGATTTTATTAGACAAGGGGCATAACTCTGCAAAATACTTTCTGACACGACTCATTTTCGATAAGCATCTAGTTCAGGTCAAGAGAAACAACTGTATCACGTTAGGATGTTGTATATGGAACGGTTCTGAAATTATCACAATAACAAATCATAAATGGATTTTTATTTGTAATAAAGGGGCGTAACTCTGCAAAATATTGTCCGAGATGACTCATTTTCGATAGGCTTCTGATTTACGTGAAGATAAATAGATGTAACAAGTTTGGTTGCCATGCATGAAACGGTTCTGTAGATATCGCGGTAACGGATTTTACTAGACAAGGGGCATAACTCTGCAAAATACTTTCTGACACGACTCATTTTCGATAGGCATCTAGTTCAGGTCAAGAGAAACAACTGTATCACGTTAGGATGTTGTATATGGAACGGTTCTGAAATTATCACAATAACAAATCATAAATGGATTTTTATTTGTAAAAAGGGGCATAACTCTGCAAAATATTGTCCGAGATGACTCATTTTCGATAGGCTTCTGATTTACGTGAAGATAAATAGATGTAACAAGTTTGGTTGCCATGCATGAAACGGTTCTGTAGATATCGCGGTAACGGACGGACGGACGGACGTACGGACAGCCGTACATGATGACGACAATAAAAGTTGGCCGAGGGATAACTAGGCCAAAGTTGGCCGAGGGATAATAAAACCAGACCAGGCGAGAAAATAAAATAAACAAAAAAAACCCCTCTGATTTCAGCAACATCACCGTGAGTGCATATCCCAGTCAAATGATAGTTTCCGTAAAAAACCTCTTCACGATTCGCCCAATTCAACCGGACGATCGTGCTGAAATACCAGTGAATTGTCCCTGTGGATTTAATCCGACATATAAATCCGAGAAACCCTTTATTTCCATTGTAAATCCAACAGTCGGCTCGCTGAAGTTTCCAACGGAGCCATTTTCTATCGCGATAAATTCACCCGGCACTGAAGACCGACATACAGACAGACAGCCGCCCAATCGCTGCCATTGTCTTACACGATGACCGCATTCTCAACTGATCAGCTTCGCGATACTAACAGAACCCGGGCGAGGTCAATTTGGTTTCGGTAGCGAAGAATGATGGCATCTCTATCCAATCAAATCGTTCGTTATTTGTTAAATTACTCAACCTAGGTCGAAAGAGCCGGAAATGACCTTTAAAATGACACCAATATCTCCCACATTCTACCGCGGGAAATGGGATTTCGATTGCATTGAAAATGGTAAAAAAAAAAATTTGCCAATTTTCTCAAAGTTAACCACATGGAAGGTACTTCTTCAATAAAAGACTTGTTATACCTTTATTGCATGATTTACAATAAAATTTGAACGTATATTGTCGATTATTTCCTTGTCCAATGATGTGGACTACCGATGACCTCTCAACCTGACGAACATTTTACTGTGCGACGATGTTTTTACATGGTGGCCAACTACGGCCGGTTCAGGCCGTTAGGGGTATATACGGTGCCGGCCGGTTTTGGCCGGTATAAGTACGAAAGGGTTATAATAGCAGGAGAACCTCAGAAAAAAATTAAAGTGGGAGACAACTATCCAAAATGACATTTATACTATTTGGCCAGCAGAGTTATCCTCATTATTTTGTGTTTTCCTCTCGTCTCTTAGCAACGAATCTTGTTGAGGGCTGATCGGCCACAAACTTGAGCCAAGCTGAAGTTTTACAAAGAATACAAGATATTATGCCATCTGAAGGTATAAATACCAATAAATACTTATTAAGATAAGGTAAAATATGGGTTTTAAATGCTCAAAAAACGATTTAGTCGATACCAATTATCACTTTTCTGGTAAAACTGGAACAGAATGTAAATTTGCAAAAAAACAGAATTATTACCAAGTTTCAACAAGAAAATGGATTTCCAGCAAAAACCAGAAGACTTACATGACTGTAATCGACAATTTCCGGCCATGAAAAATATTTCCGAAACCTCATTTAGTTTCTTCCTGCTGAGCATCGTTAAACACAATTACCTATATGTCGATGTGAAATCGACGGAAACTATTATTGGAACAAAGAAATGAGTTGCGGTGAAAACATTGAGTATTTCAGGTGCTAACCTTAATTTATACTTATATCTTTAACTTATACAAACAGCTTTCATTGGTCAGTGATTGGGATGATGAGAAACAAGCTTCAAGTGCTTAATTTACAATCTAACAGTTGGACAGGCCTGTGCAAGAGTCCATTTTACAGCATGCGCACAGTGGCTTCTGTGTGGTTGTTGTTATTAAATGTCTTTTTGAACTTCCGGTTTAGATTTTTTGACGAACATTTTGGGCTTGGAAAACACACTTCTGTTCATCTGAGACAGCTGAAATTCAATCTCAAGCCAAGCCATATAAAAATCTCCTCTACATTTTATCCACGGATTTCAACTATGAATTCAGTTTTGTTCTCAGGGAAATTTAGAGAAACTAAGCATGACTGGATCATACACTGAACCAATTCCAATAAGGCCCCTCCCCTTTCATGCCTTTGGGGATGGCCTAAAAAATAGCACATATTTTATGCTTGTATAATTCTTTACCTTATGCCCACTGTACGTATGATGAAGAGGAAATTATTAAATGTATGTTAGTATCTAACTGTAAAAGGTACCTTTTGTATAGGGGTAGTCCGACAACACACCACTGAAGTACATTTTGTGGACAATTTTAAGAAGGATTTCTGAATCTCAGAATCCAATGCGAAAGACAGCGTTTTCCCGTCGATGACCAAGGCGGAGGGTTTGAATACTTTCTCAATCTTCTGAGAACCCGACCTGGATTTCTTTGGACTGCCTCTATCTTTGGTATTGGTCATAGTGGCAAAGTCTTTTTCGATTTGCTCAATATGATGTTCTATCAAATCACTTGTAGTGTCCTGGATCAAATGAGAATCAAGGGTATTGATCAATATAAATCTGGATCAATTTCCATGTAATGATAAAAGTTTTACATGGTAAATAAGCATTATCTACCAAGTCTCATCATACTGTTGTCACTTATCACTGCTAAGGATAAGATCTGTTTTATTTGTATGGTAATCCCTCCAATAATTCAATCACAGGAAGTGAAATTTAACCATAAAATCTGGGGATACTCAAATTTACTAAAACAGGAAGTTGGCAAAATGGTTCAAAATCTTGCAGATACATGTACATTATTTTTTTATTTCACAGACTTTAGAGGTGCATCAAATTTATTAGAACCACCGATTGAATTTTGTCCCAAAAATTAGGGGTGTTTGAATTTTGCTAGGGAGATTGAATTATTAGAGGGATAACTGTCAGTATGAAGCAAATAACATGGATAGAATTAACAGTTATACATAGATCTATTTTCTGATGATCAATTTTAACATGAAAATCTCACACAAAGAATTCAGAATTCTGTGAGCAGAGATTTACTGCTTTTAAATTCATGTCAAATATTGTTCATATTTAAAGGTGATGTGGCGAAATAGATTCTTGTGAAATCTACCCCCCCCCCCCCCCAAAAAACTATTGGGATGGGGGTGGTGGGGTGGAATTTGCTAGATTTTTGTTCATCTGAATACATGTAACATTACAGTGGGGCATCGGAAGCGGGGGAGGCGCATATGTTGACATATGTCAACTTCACTCGTTCTGCCATAAAAACAACAATAGCATAATGTCCCTTGTACTTACCTTATCGGTGGCATTGAGAATGATCACATTCTGTCCATAAGATATCAGTTTGCTTCCATATGCCACTTCTATTGCAGTCTCCTGGAAAACAGATCAGTTTGATAACATTTATTTCAACAAATAATATAATCGGCATATGTCGTAAGGGTTGTTCAGCAATACAGCGACATATTTTAACATGAACAATCGAGGTAAATACAATAGTGTTATGAGTTTATTAAAGGGAAACCCAAACAGTCTAGGGTCACTATTAGGAGAAATACTCACAATTCTGAGTAAGATGCTGTTTACCACATGTTAATACTCTCAAAGGTTGCTGGGGTATTGCAGTTTCCAGTATAAATCAGATATTCAGGGAATTTACGCAAATGAAATTTTGTTTGTCTCCAAGAACTCATGATAATGAGCTAAATTATATGCTGGTATTCACAGATCTGAAAGTTTAACCATTTATTTGTCTATCTAAGTATCTCTAGTTCACTGTGTGACATTGGATACCAAATTTGGCCCAGATCCAAAACTGTTTGATGTTCAATATCTCAGTAGGAATATTTTCATTACATGAATTTTAAAATTTTCAGGAAAAATACAGCAACAACATATCTCTCCCCCAGAAGTTTTAATTTCCTATTTCTAATTTGGGTTTCCCTTCAAAGAAATCTGCGAAAACCTGGTCAAATATGGGCGTACCATAATCAGATTTTAATAATTGTCTTACGAGTTTCATCACTACTTGTATTTGTTGCATAACCTTATTAATGTATATGGACAGCCAAATCTTCAGATTTCCCTCATTTTCACTGAATTTGAGTTATCTCCCTTTGACCATTCTTTTGACATCTGATTATAAAATATACATGCCATATACACTGGGGTTAAAAACGTTTGTGCATGGCTCTCGGCCAAGCAACATCATCAGTTTTCAAATGGAGTGGAGTGAGCTTAGGATATCACAGGTGCTGATCAAAATCCATAAAGACTGAATGCAGGTGCACACCGTATTTTTCAGCCCAGAGCTACAGGGGTAAAAGCGTTCGGTGTCCGCTTATTTTCATTTAATTTGACCTAATGAAACGCGAACGGAACTAAATGTAAACACGTTACAAACGCAATCCAAACGACTAGAGTGAACAAAATGCTTTCAATATCGCTTACGAAGTCATAAATATTTCGTTTGTCAGATCCCACTTCCTTATCAAACGTGTTTGCTCTCATCGAAACGTGTTTATAAACGCGTTTCATGAATGTGCTTTCCCTTTCCTTCAAATCGCGCAACCAGGCCAAGAAGCCATCTTGTTGGAACTTTCAACAGCCGCTATTATTATTCCATGTGCTATGAAATAAACATCTCTGGCATATATTTTATTGTGTGTAAATGCTTGTCCTTGAGTGTGCTCATTTGTGGTGAAACTCCTAAGTCATCTCTGGTCCACTCACTAGGTATCTCGTGTGGGTCGAGCATCCATTTTGACAAAGCCAAACCGTTGTGTATTACCACAAACTTGAAAAGCGTTCCCACGCTAATAGAACAATATTATACAGGAAAACACGGGATATGGAATGCTATTCCCCCTGTATCAGATAGTGTTACACGGACAGTTTATAAGGGTACAAACTGTGACAATGGAAGAATGCCTTTGACCAGCACTGACCTGTTTGTCACCAGTCAGAACCCAAATGTTGATCCCAGCTTTCCTCAAATTGGCTATCGTCTCAGGAACGCCCTCTTGTAGCTTGTCTTCTATACCAGTGGCCCCTATACAAAAATGGAAAATACATTAATGTTTCCCAATTTTCAAATCAAGAAAAGAGTAAATTTGCATAGGTTGGCCAGAGTCAGAAGAAATATCAGAGCTTATTCAGGCCGACTGGCAATGGATTAGTGTGGTTTAATTGGAAACCCAAACACCCCTACCCTGCTCGACAGTTTATCAACCGGTGGAATCCATTATTTCCAAATATGTAACCCTTAATATTGTCACCCACTTAGAAATAATGAAATTTGATGAGCAAAAACTCAACACAGCGCTTGAATTTCTCATGCTGATTACGTCACTGGTGTAAGACCTCAGCAGTCCGATAGCAGCCAGTACACAGTCACGTGTATATCAAGGGTGTTTCATCCTCATCAATTTCTCCATTTTCATTAGCAAATTTTACGCATTTATTGAAGAAATGTTGAAGCTGTGTGTTTCGGGGAAAGTGTACTGACAAAACTAATGATGGAGATAATGTACAATACAAAGCTGCGCATCTGAAAACCCCTCGGCTCTGGGCGCCAGCCATTCATAATGTATTCAATTTGAACCATACAACTTTGAAGACATCAGGAACACGAAGCAGTCAACATGGTCAAGTGACAAATATACAGATTATCAAAAAATTATGCAATCAGAAATGGCCGCAAAGGCCAGATTGAATAGGGTTTTGCATCACGAGCATATGGATGTGCACTGCAAGTTTGGTGTGCAAGTCGTTCTAAAGATATCTTGGTAACGAGAAAGCTGTGATGGACGTACATGACGACGACAATAGTCTTCGGCCAAATAGGGATTGGCCAAGGGGTAAAAATGGATGAACATGTTGAATGATGAGAAAATCAACCGTTTTCTCAGTATATCTTGCCTGAAGCCAGGTTTGGGTGACCATATATTAACACAGGAGAATTCTGACAAGTATACCAGGCTAGCCAGACAGTCATTGAGTGGGATTCACTGGGTTGCTTATTGATGTTATTTATTTGTCATCTTTATACCAGCCTTGCTGAATGTGAAATCAGTGGTGTACTAGGATATTAGATGCTCTCCATGGCAGTCTAGTAAACTGATGAAAGTTTTCCTTATGTATCCAGAATTCCTGGTTTTCTGACTTATCAAAGAACTATTTCCAGATTTGGACTGCATAAGAGATAGGAGCAATTAATTCCTGCATAATTGACATAACTGCTTTTATCTCCGCAAGTAGCATGCAAGGTACATGCAGTCCTCCCCCCTCTCCACGAAATCCCCTCAATAGTAATACATTACCTAACAGTTCGTTACTCCCCCTCTTTCCACGAAATCCCCTCAATAGTAATACATTACCTAACAGTTCAGTCCTCCCCCCTCTCCACGAAATCCCCTCAATAGTAATACATTACCTAACAGTTCAGTCCTCCCCCCTCTCCACGAAATCCCCTCAATAGTAATACATTACCTAACAGTTCAGTCCTCCCCCCTCTCCACGAAATCCCCTCAATAGTAATACATTACCTAACAGTTCAGTCCTCCCCCCTCTCCACGAAATCCCCTCAATAGTAATACATTACCTAACAGTTCAGTCCTCCCCCCTCTCCACGAAATCCCCTCAATAGTAATACATTACCTAACAGTTCAGTCCTCCCCCCTCTCCACGAAATCCCCTCAATAGTAATACATTACCTAACAGTTCAGTCCTCCCCCCTCTCCACGAAATCCACTCAATAGTAATACATTACCTAACAGTTCAGTCCTCCCTCTCCACGAAATCCCTCAATATTATTACATTACCTAACAGTTCCAGTCCTCCCCCTCTCACAGAAATCCCCTCAATAGTAATACATTACCTAACAGTTCAGTCCTCCCCCTCTCCCACGAAATCCCTCCAGTAATACATTACCTAACAGTTCAGTCCTCCCCCCTCTCCACGAAATCCCCTCAATAGTAATACATTACCTAACAGTTCAGTCCTCCCCCCTCTCCACGAAATCCCCTCAATAGTAATACATTACCTAACAGTTCAGTCCTCCCCCCCCTCCACGAAATCCCCTCAATAGTAATACATTACCTAACAGTTCAGTCCTCCCCCCTCTCCACGAAATCCCCTCAATAGTAATACATTACCTAACAGTTCAGTCCTCCCCCCTCTCCACGAAATCCCCTCAATAGTAATACATTACCTAACAGTTCAGTCCTCCCCCCTCTCCACGAAATCCACTCAATAGTAATACATTACCTAACAGTTCAGTCC
This sequence comes from Hanleya hanleyi, assembly GCA_036873755.1. Taxonomy (NCBI): domain Eukaryota; kingdom Metazoa; phylum Mollusca; class Polyplacophora; order Lepidopleurida; family Hanleyidae; genus Hanleya; species Hanleya hanleyi. Next base: position 192,545 of record JAVTVY010055381.1, read on the forward strand.
TCCCCCCTCTCCACGAAATCCCCTCAATAGTAATACATTACCTAACAGTTCAGTCCTCCCCCCTCTCCACGAAATCCCCTCAATAGTAATACATTACCTAACAGTTCAGTCCTCCCCCCTCTCCACGAAACCCCCTCAATAGTAATACATTACCTAACAGTTCAGTCCTCCCCCCTCTCCACGAAATCCACTCAATAGTAATACATTACCTAACAGTTCAGTCCTCCCCCCTCTCCACGAAATCCACTCAATAGTAATACATTACCTAACAGTTCAGTCCTCCCCCCTCTCCACGAAATCCCCTCAATAGTAATACATTACCTAACAGTTCAGTCCTCCCCCCTCTCCACGAAATCCACTCAATAGTAATACATTACCTAACAGTTCAGTCCTCCCCCCTCTCCACGAAATCCCCTCAATAGTAATACATTACCTAACAGTTCAGTCCTCCCCCCTCTCCACGAAATCCCCTCAATAGTAATACATTACCTAACAGTTCAGTCCTCCCCCCTCTCCACGAAATCCCCTCAATAGTAATACATTACCTAACAGTTCAAGCTCCATTTCAATCCTACATGCAGACTCAAACAGCAGTGTTTCTCTGTCACCCATGGAGTTCTCTGCTGCCACATGCATCGTTTGCCATTCCTTATATTCATCAGGGGAGAGAACCTAGAACAGGAAAACATGGATATATAATACTAAACCTGCCAAAATAATGTAATACATTTGTAACATTCATTGTTAGATAGTCATCACTGTCAGCAGCCCTCGGGGGAAAATGAAAAGGCTTCTTTTTCTCAACAAAATACAAATATTTCCAATGCAACAGGAATTCATAGATGTCAAAATATTCAGTAATTTTCTTTGCTGAACTGAGTTTTTATCCAATCCATGATCAGTTTCTCTAGAATTTTATCCCCTTAATGTGTAATTATACTGTAATACTTAATAACAAACCATTTTCAACGGAATTGACTTTTTCATAAATTACCATGAATCTTCTATATTGAGTTTTCGAGTGAATCTTACTACATATTAATATAGAAAGATATGACTTCAATGAACCCCCTTTTGGTAACTTACCCTTTTTGCCATGCATAATGTTCTCAATCCCTTTTTGGCATAGGCATCTAAATGATCTAATGTTTGCTTCATGAATTTTTTATCATCTCCTCTTTCTGTCAAGAAAAAATATCAAAAATTATATGGTAAAATTTACATGTATAACGAGGAAAGAAAATGCACAAAACTTGAACTAGGGCTGATCAGCCCATCGCCTCTGTTCAAAAGAATTTATAAATACACATGAAACTTCATTGATCTCTTGTCCATTCAAATTGAGAATATGCCGTATGAGTGGGTTATATGACTGTCATATGGTTCTTACCACCCCTATCGCCATATTAGGAGAAATGACATTAGAAAGAATAGGTCACCCTATACACAGTCGTTTGCATGTTCTAACCGGCTCGTCTTTCGTATATAGATTAAATTTACACCTCAGATTGGAATGCTTTCAGTGGTCTGATCTATCAAGGCAAATCGAAGTGTGAATGGAGAACTCGACTTGTATATGATGATGGAAGAAAAACAGATTGGAAAAATAAGAAATTTTGTCCACTACACAGAGAAATGAAGGGGCTACCCAAAAAATAAAAAATAAGTGCCATCCAACCATCCCCTCATACATGTCATACTCATTGTTCTGGAATAGCCCTTTGAATACCTCAATACACGATAAAAGCTTTAAGTATAATTCAAAAATTTATATTTTACAGCTAAAACTGAACAAAACAGGACTTCTTTTACAAAATTCACAACTTCTTTGAGAAATAGAAGAACTGCTTCCATCCCGAAGTTAGGATATTTTTAATGCTGATCACCTATCATTCCTGTTAGACTACATCAAAATGAATGTGAAACAGGTTAATACTAACTCCTGCAGCTAATAACCTAAATTGCTGGATGGGATACCTTTATATTTATGTAGCAATGCGCTAAGTATGGCACTGTCTGCTCCTTTCGTGTAGAGGATTATCTCCCCTGAGCTGGGGTGACGTACCATCACAGACATACGCTTGCGAATAGAGTCAAAAGGTAGGACATAGAGCAACTCGTATTCCACGATCCCTTCGGCCGGTAAATAAACTGACACGTTCGTCAACGTCCTTTTCATCAGGCGGCATCCATACGTGCTTGCGGCTTTAACTAAGGCTAATTCATCAGGGCTTTCAGCATCATAACGCCCATTTAATGTTGCCTCAGACATAATAGAGGTGGAGGTGTCCGTGATACTGCCCTCAGAAGGGGTATGGTCACGGAACATATCATCCTCATGTGCAAAGGCTGTGTTATCAATGCCTCTTGTTAGGTCACGTGAAGGCATATCTTCAAAACGAGTGTAACGCTCCACAGGTTGAGGCGGTTCCTTGCTGGCTGATTTCCCATTTACACCATTTGTGTCCTGAATATAGCCACTCTCATCCATCTGAAATATACCATCAAATATCAATACTATCAGTATTACATAAAAGTATGACACAGTTTAAATAATGAATCTTATAACATGATCATTTGAAACAGTATCAAAACTGGCACGAAATGGTTTGTACACTGTACCTTACATGTAACCAGATTACTGTACGATCAAGTTTTTATTTCTTCATGAAAGTCTAACAAAATTCTAAAAACATTTTCAATAAAGTCTGTTTAATCTATAAAAAGATAAGACCTGGGTGAAGTTCACAACCACACTATTAATATGACCATGACATTTTCAGATATGTTCGAATGGACAACCATCAATCGGTTCTACTCACTGCATCGTGATGGTCATGAGGGGAGACAACCACAGTATTACACACAGCCATGAGTAGAAAGAAATCCATGACCCGCCTTGTTTGATAGGACACACTGCTGGCCACAGCAATGTCTATACTCTCTAGACTTCGCAGACACATATTGGACACATCTCTCTGCAGCGTTGGTTCAAGCTTCAGATCCGGATATTCCTGATCCAAAGACATAAAATTTTGATGAATTAAATTTTTCTTTTGGTGTAAAAAGATGCAAAGAGAAAATCTGCAAGTCATGCAGAGTGTTATAGAAATGAAATTTAGAAACTTGTAAAAGTTTCATGAACTGTTAATACACAGGAACAAGGGTTCTGTCATCACCATAACTTAAACAATTCTAGACCTGTTTTGCTTACACCAGAATATGTAATTTTATCACTTTGTAAGACCCATGTCCATGTAAATTTGATAACTGGTCAAAGTCACTTCATATTTAATTATTTTGGGTACATAAATGTAATTTCTTTGATAGGCACTTAGAAGTCGGCGTATATAACACAAGGCTATTCTATGGATAACAACTTCTTTATTGCTGTGGAGCTGACGTTTCGTTGGAGATACTTTCAACTTTTTCAACTCGTTGGAGATACTTCCAAATTTTTCAACTATGTAGTTCGTTAGCTTTGAAAAAGTTGGAAGTATCTCCAATGAAACGTCAGCTCCACACCAATAAAGAAGTTGTTATCCATAGAATAGCCTTGTGTTACTTAAATGTACCATAATTTACACAATTTCCAATTGTTGAACTGCAATATCCAAAATGTACATGTATAAAGCACTATGCCCCTTGCATATACACGTCTATTGCAGACAAGACATACAGTAATCCCTCTAATAGGTCAATCCCGTCATCAAAATTCAATCACCTCCAATTCTGCATTCCAATTGCTGATTCTAATAAGTGTGATGCCCCTATAAAATCTTTGAAATAACCAAGAAATAATGGATAATACGCATGATTTGTCAACTTCTTATTCTAATAAATTTGATCACCGCCACATTTTATAGTGGGAAATTTCACTTGCTGTGAATGAAGTATTAGAGGGATTACCATCATGACCATATAGACAGCAATCAGTGAGAGGAAATTAGTGTTAGAGGGATTACCATATAGACAGCAATCAGTGAGAGGAAATTAGTATTAGAGGGATTACCGTATAGACAGCAATCAGTGAGAGGATATTAGTATTAGAGGGATTACCATATAGACAGCAATCAGTGAGAGGAAATTAGTATTAGAGGGATTACCGTATAGACAGCAATCAGTGAGAGGAAATTAGTATTAGAGGGATTACCGTATAGACAGCAATCAGTGAGAGGATATTAGTATTAGAGGGATTACCATATAGACAGCAATCAGTGAGAGGATATTAGTATTAGAGGGATTACCATATAGACAGCAATCAGTGAGAGGAAATTAGTATTAGAGGGATTACCATATAGACAGCAATCAGTGAGAGGAAATTAGTATTAGAGGGATTACCATATAGACAGCAATCAGTGAGAGGAAATTAGTATTAGAGGGATTACCGTATAGACAGCAATCAGTGAGAGGATATTAGTATTAGAGGGATTACCGTATAGACAGCAATCAGTGAGAGGAAATTAGTATTAGAGGGATTACCATATAGACAGCAATCAGTGAGAGGATATTAGTATTAGAGGGATTACCGTATAGACAGCAATCAGTGAGAGGAAATTAGTATTAGAGGGATTACCGTATAGACAGCAATCAGTGAGAGGAAATTAGTATTAGAGGGATTACCGTATAGACAGCAATCAGTGAGAGGATATTAGTATTAGAGGGATTACCGTATAGACAGCAATCAGTGAGAGGAAATTAGTATTAGAGGGATTACCATATAGACAGCAATCAGTGAGAGGATATTAGTATTAGAGGGATTACCGTATAGACAGCAATCAGTGAGAGGATATTAGTATTAGAGGGATTACCATATAGACAGCAATCAGTGAGAGGAAATTAGTATTAGAGGGATTACCATATAGACAGCAATCAGTGAGAGGAAATTAGTATTAGAGGGATTACCATATAGACAGCAATCAGCGAGAGGAAATTAGTATTAGAGGGATTACCGTATAGACAGCAATCAGTGAGAGGAAATTAGTATTAGAGGGATTACCGTATAGACAGCAATCAGTGAGAGGATATTAGTATTAGAGGGATTACCATATAGACAGCAATCAGTGAGAGGAAATTAGTATTAGAGGGATTACCGTATAGACAGCAATCAGTGAGAGGAAATTAGTATTAGAGGGATTACCGTATAGACAGCAATCAGTGAAGAGGATATTAGTATTAGAGGGATTACCGTATAGACAGCAATCAGTGAGAGGAAATTAGTATTAGAGGGATTACCGTATAGACAGCAATCAGTGAGAGGATATTAGTATTAGAGGGATTACCGTATAGACAGCAATCAGTGAGAGGAAATTAGTATTAGAGGGATTACCGTATAGACAGCAATCAGTGAGAGGATATTAGTATTAGAGGGATTACCATATAGACAGCAATCAGTGAGAGGAAATTAGTATTAGAGGGATTACCATATAGACAGCAATCAGTGAGAGGAAATTAGTATTAGAGGGATTACCATATAGACAGCAATCAGCGAGAGGAAATTAGTATTAGAGGGATTACCGTATAGACAGCAATCAGTGAGAGGAAATTAGTATTAGAGGGATTACCGTATAGACAGCAATCAGTGAGAGGATATTAGTATTAGAGGGATTACCATATAGACAGCAATCAGTGAGAGGATATTAGTATTAGAGGGATTACCATATAGACAGCAATCAGTGAGAGGATATTAGTATTAGAGGGATTACCATATAGACAGCAATCAGTGAGAGGATATTATCTATATAAGAAGACTTACAGAGCTAGCCCGACTGATCATGCTGATGTTGCTGATAGATTGTCGACTCCTTTGTAATTCACTGATTGTGTCCTCTAAATCACCTGAAAGAGTCATACAAGTATTAGCACCATGGCACATACCTATTCGTATCTTCCACACGATGTATAAGCAAACTGTTCCTCATACAATCCCCTTAGACCACTAATGCATTCATCAGCCAATCAAAGTACCCACATATACATATATCTAATTGGGCATGTTAATGAACTGACAAGAGATAGATGTTGTAATGTTCAACAAAGTCATTGAGTTAAAGAAAAATTGAACCCCTCAAAACAACTGTTGTCAGGTTCCCATTATTCTCTGCAGTTTCCTTGTTTTTAACCAGAACCATGTCAGCATATGTAATATCCAGTCACTTTGGACCAGTTTCCTTGTTTTTAACCAGAACCATGTCAGCATATGTAATATCCAGTCACTTTGGACCAGTTTCCTTGTTTTTAACCAGAACCATGTCAGCATATGTAATATCCAGTCACTTTGGACCAGTTTCCTTGTTTTTAACCAGAACCATGTCAGCATATGTAATATCCAGTCACTTTGGACCAGTTTCCTTCATTTGTGTTAATAATAACGATTCACTTTCTCAACGTATACAAGAGTGAATTAAATGAGAACAAGCCGAGTAGTTATCGGGTCCCCTGCCAGGCAACCTATCTGTCTGAAAGGGCATGTTACCATCTGTACCATAATTCTCTGGACAAGACTAAAACTCCATAGTGAACTTTGCATGAAGGCAGATAAGAGGAAGCAATAAATGTGTTGAAAGCTCAAAGAGTGTAGTCTTTTTCAAATACTATTCAGGAGAATATATTACATCTGGGTCAAGTACGTTGTCCCTTCGATATTGTTCTCACAAGCAAATTTTCTCACCATGAGGGAAGTCCATACCACCGATAGTACACGATTTGAATTCCATCTGGTTCTCCGTCAGTGTTCCTGTCTTGTCAGAGAAGACATACTCGACTTGTCCGAGGTCCTCTGTGATATTGAGGGCTCGACACTCCATTCTCCGATCCACCGGTTCATAGTACATCTCCTTGTCATTCTGGATGAAGTAGACCTGGCCTATCTTGATCAACTCCAGAGAGACGTACAATGGAAGGGGTATCACAGCCTGCAAATTAAACAAGGGTTCAATTGAACAGAATGGACAGATGGACAAGTGAATCAGAAAGTGGATGACAGTCTGAGCATGCAGACCTAACCCTTGAACATCAAAACAGAAGCTGTCTGTTCTGGATGGGGTATGCATTGTAGAAGTGTAGCCTGATGTAAGGTCTCAGAATAATTAAGGGTATGGGATCGGGCTTGGCTTATTTTAGGATATAGTGGATGGGGGTCAGTGCCCTGGGGATGTGGACATGCTCCACGGGTGGGGACATCATTCCGAGCGTAGAGGGTTATTGAAGAAGTGTAGCATGATGCAAGCTCCCAGACTATATGAGGGTTTGGGGGCGGGCAAGATAGAGGGTGAAGTTCAGAGTCACAGGGGTGAGAATATGCTCCCGCCGGTGGTGGATGGGTACAATAAGTGTAGCATGGGGTATGCTCTCAGAATATATGAGGGTTTGGGGGCGGGCAAGATAGAGGGTGAAGTTCAGAGTCACAGGGGTGAGAATATGCTCCCGCCGGTGGTGGATGGGTACAATAAGTGTAGCATGATGTAACCTCCCAGAATATATGAGGGTTTGGGGGCGGGCAAGATAGAGGGGTTTGGGGTCGGGCAAGATAGAGGGTGAAGTTCAGATTCACAGGGGTGAGAATATGCTCCCGCCGGTGATGGATGGGTTCAATAAGTGTAGCATGGGGTCGGGCAGGGCTTAGTTCAGAAGACATTGGGTGAGATCGAGCAGCTGAGCAAAGCTGTGAACATGGTGAACAAGAAAAATCCAAAACTTAAACATGAAAACTGATTACAAAACTGCAGAAAGTTTACTGTTGATAATTTTGACAAAAAATGATATTAATTGATATTAAGCATGCCCGCAAAGTTTCAGAACATTCTTATGGTTATTTCAAAAGTATTAACATATATGTATAAACCTTCAGCACCAAAAATAAAGTGTAATCACAAAACTATAACATGAAAACTGAATGTTGACTCCAGCCAGGCAACCAACCACCACCACCCAACATCATCAATCTACAGAACAGATTCCATCTGCCCAAAAATAACATTACACAAGCCACTTCAGCCCTGGTATGGATAATCGGCCAGTCTTTCATGTAAGTTCTATTATTCAGGCCTATGTATTAATGGAATGACTCATTGTTGTACCTAGTTTCAGGGCAATAGATTATCCCATTGATACAACATTAACCGTTGTGAACAAATTAGGATGCACCCAAACTAGAGAGCCAAAAAAAAAACCAAAAGAAAAACAATTTGTTTTGCTTTGAATCTTGAATCAAGGTGCAATTATGCTCATGGAAATTTCTCATGAATTAAATGCCATATTTGAGTCAAAGCCCACCTATTTTGTCAGATTTCAGGTTTTCACCAACCTGCCTAAAAAATGTGCCATGCCCAATAGAGGTTGTGCCCGCATTAGGCATTTGCGTACATTTCGCCATACATCATGTACATAAGATGGCTTGCGAATCGTGTGTCTCCATTATCGCGGAGCGATATCCGGTGTTTTACCGGCTTCTGTTCGGCCTTCATCCGGCGGAGAACAGACTCGAAAACTCTGATAAATTACAGGTTTTCATACAAACCCCGGAAACAGATATTGCCTGAACTTACAAAATATATAGGTATGAATAACTTTTGTATCATCCAAGAGGTGTGGTAGATCTGTAATTTTGAACAAGTAGATCATCACAGGACTCGAAAATGGCGGGTTACGTTGGGGTTACATCGGTAGACTTTAGCTGATTGGCTAACGAAGTCACGTGGTATTGATTTCTGGAAATTCCCTCTAGCAGTTGCCGAAAGTAGTCTGAAATGGATACACACGATCCCAGAGTCAGTCTTACCGCGTATAGATGACCGAGATGGTTACAGGTTGCGCATTAGGGTAATCTAAAGCCCTGAGGCAGAAACTCTTGTTCTCAGACTTTGTTTTGTGATGCTCACATAAACGATGGTCCGGATCATGTTACTTGGATATCCAATATTCCACAAAGCTCTTGCTTCCACAATCAGTTTGACTACTTAATTTAAATATCTTTGCCTTGATTCAGTATCGCAGGATTTTCTTTCAAACAAAAGTGTAGTTCAGCTCGAGCTCCCATCTGAAATTCTGCAAAGTTCAATTTATTCTACCACGTTACCTGAAAAATGATGATGTATGTCCAGAAGACGATAAAACCTTGATAGAGTGGACTGTAGTCATCAACATGTTTGAGAGGGATGAAGGGCACTTTGGACACATCAGCATAGTCTCCAACCCAAATACCACTTCCTGCAATGTTGAAATTGGAAAAAAATTGGAAATTACCAAAGACAGAGCATTGAGAACCTCACTCAGGGACAGCTGGTCAGCGGTCAATAAGCCAAAAGATGTGTGATGTTTACATGTGAAAAACTCCTTTGTCTGCGAAGGTAAAAAAGCTGATATATTTTCACTCTAAAACCTACAATTTAAACACATTTTTCTTGATGAATACATTTAGAAATAGCAGCCTGGGAAAATTTACAGTGGTCGAGTTGCATAAAACTGAATTTATGGTTCATCAAAATGTGTTCCCTGGCCCATTTTAGTATTTTTGAGGCATTTACATGTATAGGGAGGATTTTCTCTTGTAACAAAAATATGACCCCTTAAAACAAAGTTATATTTTCACACAACACGTCAAAAAGTTTGATCATTCGAAAGTATCAGGTTCGATTTTGGTTTAAAGTTTTACAATACATGTACATATTTGTGAGAAGAGAAAATCTTTCCTATAAATGCCTCAAAATACCAAAAATAGGCCGGCGAGGGAGCACATTTTGACGGATTATAAATTCACTCTTATTCAGCTGACCGTTGTACTTTTCCCCAGGATGATATTTCAGTATATATTCTTCAACAACATTGTTTTGTAGGTTTTGGATTGAACAAAAAAATCAGCTTTATTTACCGTCACAGACAAAGGAGTTCTTCTTATGGAAAACATCACATAACATTTGTCTGGAAAGAAAAGCAGAAGCTTTGAAATCTGTTTTTCCAGCATAAACTGAAAAGACAATCAGTGTTTCCATGGTTAGGTAGAGTCTAATCTCAGAGAAGATTTTATGTTTCAAGAATTCTCATGAAATGTCACAGAACATGAAGAGATGGTATCTGACTGGGACACTACCATCTACTGTGCCCACCATAAGTCAGCAAGGAATAAATATATATGTTACCTCACCGTGAGTGAGTGAATATGATTTAACCCTTTCGCCGATTATTTCCCCTGACAAAAGTGACCTGCTGACGATCAATTCCCTGAGAACTAATAAAATTTGTATATGTTGTCTTTGGAATGCTAGAAATTGTGTTTGCGTCCAAGATTTGCAGAAAAACATAAGAAACCTGTGTCCACAATACACACTCCAGTGTTATTTGCTCTAGTTTTATAGCAAAATAAATAAAATAGCATACAAAATTAGGTTTTACTGCGAGAGAATGCACTTTTCCCGGCTTTCGCGACTTAAAAACGTCAAAATCCAACGGAGAAATCGTCTTTTTTCGACCGCATTTGACAGCTTTTTTCTCGAGTTTTACTCTGCCAATTTTCATGTTTGACCTCTCATTGGAAAGCGCGACCTTTCACCTTTCTGCACAGGAATAACCTGGAATGGATGGCAAAATAAAACGGAGGATACGATTGGATTATAAAATGATGTCATTCCATCCTTCCAGCCACTGTCTACGCTCGTCTCAAATCTGTTGGCTGCTAGAGGTCACGTGGGCAAAATTACGCATACCGATTGGCTCGTCGGCTTACTAACGCAGCTTGCTGCCGACATTTTGAAACTTGTTCGACGAACTTTGCGGATCAACACTCGTAAAAATATGGAAATAAACTTTGCCGGTCGTCGTTGGCAGTCGTCTGGGGAATATTCACCATGCTTTACCTGTCATGTAACTTCAAAAATACAGGAGTTAGGATGAGGTTTTCGATGATTTTTTCCATTTTTGCGGCTTGCTGACGAGATGCCCGTCACACGGTATGTGGGGAAAAATGCATTTTTCATTCCAATTTTTTTCGTTCAACATCTAAATTTGTTTTATTTTTTTTTCAAACAAGCAAACAATTTTGAGAATCAAATTGATCAGGGTTTCAGCTTTCCAGAAGTATACAGTGTTTGATAGGTTTCCGTTAAAACGAATGCAAAAAAATAAAAGTGCTGTACCCATCGTGATAGCCAACGGGTTTAAAGCTAACCCGGTCTACCAGGTATGGTCGTATGGGTACGCAATCTCGTTAGCCCTGTTTACCGGGAATGATCGGTGAAAGGGTTAATGGCGTTTTCAACAATACCAGTATTCCAGTCATATCATGACATTTGGGTCCTATTTCTTTCCACACTCGGGAGCTCGCAGGTGAGGTTCTATTCCTTTTCACACCCAGAAACTCCATGGGAGCCCCAGTTAGTCGCCTCTTATGAAAAGCTGTCAGAGGAGCAGAGGCCTTTAATTCTTTCCATGACCTAGGATATACACAACGATATCCCAGGTCAATCCCATGACCTGGAGTGTGCACAACGATAACTCAGGTCAATCCCATGACCTGGGGTGTGCACAACGATACCTTAGGTCAACCCCATGATCTGGGGTGTGCACAACGATACCCCAGGTAAATCCCATAATCTGGGGTGTGCACAACGATACCCCAGGTCAATCCCATAATCTGTGGTGTGCAAACGATACCCCAGGTCAATCCCATGTCCTGGGGTGTGCACAACGATACCCCAGGTCAATCCCATAATTTGGGGTGTGCACAACGATACCCCAGGTAAATCCCATGTCCTGGGGTGTGCACAACGATACCCCAGGTCAATCCCATGATCTGGGGTGTGCACAATGATATCCCAGGTCAATTCCATGTCCTGGGGTGTGCACAATGATACCCCAGGTCAATCCCATAACCTGGTGTGTGCACACCGATACCTCAGGTCAATCCCATGATCTGGGGTGTGCACAACGATACCCCAGGTCAATCCCATGATCTGGTGTGTGCACACCGATACCTCAGGTCAATCCCATGATCTGGGGTGTGCACAACGATACCTCAGGTCAATCCCATGACATGGGGTGTGCACAACGATACCTCAGGTAAATCCCATGATCTGGGGTGTGCACAACGATACCCCAGGTCAATCCCATGATCTGGGGTGTGCACAACGATACCCCAGGTCAATCCCATGATCTGGGGTGAGCACAATGATACCCCAGGTCAATCCCATGTCCTGGGGTGTGCACAATGATTCCCCAGGTCAGTCCCATGATATGTGATGTGCACAACGATACCCCAGGTAAATCCCAAGATCTGGGATGTGCACAATGATACCCCAGGTCAATCCCATGATCTGGGGTGTGCACAATGATACCCCAGGTCAATCCCATGATCTGTGATGTGCACAACGATACCCCAGGTAAATCCCATGATCTGGGGTGTGCACAATGATACCCCAGGTCAATCCCATGATCTGGGGTGTGCACAATGATACCCCAGGTCAATCCCATGATCTGTGATGTGCACAACGATACCCCAGGTAAATCCCATGATCTGGGGTGTGCACAATGATACCCCAGGTCAATCCCATGATCTGGGGTGTGCACAATGATACCCCAGGTCAATCCCATGATCTGGGGTGTGGACAATGATATCCCAGGTCAATCCCATGATCTGGGGTGTGCACAACGATACCCCAGATCAATCCCCGGAAGCCCTATGGGGCATATCTGACCTTGGAGGAATACTTACCAATAGCACAGAAGAAGCACATAAAGAGAAGTAGGATGACACACCAAACCAGATCTCTGTTCAATCTCCGCTCAAGTTTACTCCTCTTGTAACGAGGACCACGGTTGTTCAGCATTGCCTTTGTCTCGGACCCTTCAAATACAAATACAACAAATAATCATCTATGTGAACCTGCATGAACCTAGCCAGCTAGTTAGAGAGGGAATATAGGATAGAACAGAAATCAAGCTATACCTACTCACACTCGAGTCATTGTGACAAGGAGATGGAATGATTCATATTGAACATTTTAAATCGTTGTATTGAACGCCCAGCAATTTTGGAGAAAAAGCCAAGACATGTGGATGTTTTTGGAACAGAAAGTGTAAATCAGTGACCTTAACATTTCATCTTTTGATATCAAAAAAGATTTAAGAGATTGACAGGAGAATGGCATGTCTCATGATGACCTTGACAACTGACCTTTTGACGCCACAATATGATCATCAAATGTGGATATTGATGACTAGATACAACTTAGTCAAATGTATTCGAAGAAAAGAGCATGGGACAGAAGATGGTTCAGGGGGTAATAATTGACTGACCGTTTTATCTATTAAACAAAGTTATCATATTACCGGCATAGATGACGAGACCCTCCACAAAGTCTGTGTTTCGTATACGACATCCTCGTAACAATAGGTTACTCTGGTTGATAGCTATCAGGCTGCCCTCATATAATCTACAAGGAAAGGGTTCAAATATAGAAAATAGCTAACAACGCTGTACATTTTTGCATCAGGAATCCTTCCAAGGATATTGTAGCAGCTGGACAATGGCTTGGACTTTCTGAAAGTGATAAGTTGAGGCAACCTAAACATTTCTAAATCGTACAAACAACAGGAGACATGGTCTGTGGAAATATGTATATTTTTTAAAGATAATGAGTACAATTGTAAATAGAATGGATTTAAAATTACTGTAGGGAAAATGATGATTACTATTACCAGTACAATTTACTGATTAAGGAGAAGTTTCTGAAAGTTGATTTATTGAATTTCTCTTTCAACAAAATGGTGGATCGTAAAACTCAGGAAATACTTTTTTCCAGGTATCTGTACACAACGCAACATTTGCCAATCTACACACATACAATTTGAGCATCGTAGTAAACCTATTGGATTGAAAGAAATACAGATAATTTGACAGTCCAAAATAATCATGAATTTTTATGAACTGACATGACTGAAGATCAGCTTATTTGAACATGTTCAAACAGTTCACTTACATGTTCCCATGGAATTTGTAGAAGTCTGGACTGGGCAGCTCACACTCTATCTCATAGGTAAACTTTCTAGGATGGAAGTCTTCAGCCTGTTACAGAAATGAGAAACACCAACATTGATAATATAATGTATATACATGTATTGCGTTGTACATCAAAGTAACTGACTGATTGAGTATGATTTAATGTCGTTTTGAGCATTTGTTCAGTCATATCACTATGCTTGGGTCCTTTTCACAACTGGAAACCCCACTGGTAGGTCCTATAGCTGTTTACAACCAAGACCCCATTGGCGGGGTCCTATTCCTTTTCACACTCAGAACCTCACGGATGCCCCAGTTATACGCCTCTTATGACAAGCTGTCCAAGGAGCGGAGGCCTATTCTTACCATGACCTGGGGTGTGCACAACAACCCCAGGTCAATCCCCCGGAGACACACATGGACCATGCTTATCAAAGCAGCAGACAGGTACATGAAGTCACTGGCAATTTGAATTTACAACAATTTTGTCATTCACTCTCATCAAAAGAAGTTCAAATCAGGAACAAACCCTTACACTCTGACAGCTTTAAGCTACATGTACAACTTCAGTATATGTGGATCAAAATGTTCACACAGAGCATGACTGACAAATCATGTCTAGAGTTAACATGAGGCAGCACCTAAAAGGTGCAACAACCCCTCAGCCAGACAGTTTTAGTCAGTGTATATTGGTACACAATGAATGAAAAATGCATATGTAAAAGCCTGAAAGATTTGGTTGAATGCAGAAGATGCTTTAGCAGTGGCTTGTAAAAGATTAAAATATGATAAATTCAGTGTGGGATGTTGGATGCATTGAAGGATTATAATAAATATTTTGACATAGCGCGTGCGAAAAATATGGCGGAAGAACAGAAATATTCTGAACAAAAACAAAAGGCTTCAAGCCATTTTGGCTTTGAACCCTAATAATAATCTAAACAATAATAAAAGTCTTTGATAGCAATAACTGTATGAATCCCTGTGTACCTGTTGATTGTCTGTCTCTTTCCATCTGTGATCAAGCAGAGGATGAGGATGGGTGGATGGCAATCCAAACAGCCTTGTGATATGAATAATATGTTTCATGGACACCAAATTGTATATCTGTGAGTTTGAAATTGGTGAAAATCTGGTCAATGGTTGTCGTAAGATCTGTGGTTGCATGGGATGTGGATTAAGGGAAAGAGCCCATGCTCTTGGAAGAAGTCGTTTATCTTGGTTGTTTCAGCCGAGTCGACAGCAAAGTCATTGTTGAAGTCTCCAAGTATGACAACATTAGTCGCTGAACAGTGGCTCCTTAGTGATGTAGAAAGTCCGCCCAATCAGAGAAACCAGTTCTGTCATTCATCGTAAGTTTCTTGATGCACTGATGATGTATATCAAATTTTACATCGAACACTTGAACGGTATCAGAGAGAGATCATTAATGATTTTGCATAAATTAAAGATGGCCGCCTATCCTTCCGGTCATTCAGAGGAACTGATCTTCATTGCGAGTGTCTTGATACATCGATGCTGTATACCAAGTTTCATATAGAACACTTAAATGGTATCCGAGATATATATCATTAAAGATTTTGCATAAATTAAAGATGGCCACCAAGATTTCCACCCAATCAGAGAAACCAGTTCTGTCATTCATCACAAGTCTCTTGCTGCATCGATGATGTTTACCAAATTTTATATCGAGCACTTAAATGGTATCAGAGAAACCAGTTCTGTCATTCATCTTAAGTTTCTTGATGCACTGATGATGTATATCAAATTTTACATCGAGCACTTGAACGGTATCAGAATGATTTTGCATAAAGTAAAGATGGCCGCCTATCCTTCCGGTCATTCAGAGGAACTGATCTTCATTGCGAGTGTCTTGATACATCGATGCTGTAAACCAAGTTTCATATAGAACACTTAAAGGGTATCCGAGATATATATCATTAAAGATTTTGCATAAATTAAAGATGGCCACCAAGATTTCCACCCAATCAGAGAAACCAGTTCTGTCATTCATCATAAGTCTCTTGCTGCATCGATGATGTTTACCAAATTTTATATCGAGCACTTAAACGGTATCAGAGACAGAGATCATTAATGATTTTGCATAAATTAAAAATGGCCGGCCATCCTTCCTGCCTCTCAGAAGAATTGATGCGGTTATTCAGTGCAAGTCAAGTCTCTTGATACATCGATGCTGTATACCAAGTTTCGTATAGAACACTTCAATGGTATCAAAGAAATACATCATTAAAGATTCTGCATAAATTAAAGATGGCCGCCAAGGCTTTCACCTAATCAGGAAAACTGGTTTGGTCATTCCTTCAAAGTTTCTTGATGTATCGATAATCTCTACAAAGTTTCACACTGAACAGCAAAATGGTTTCCGAGATACACAAGATTCATGGTTTCGCATAAATTAAAGATGGCCGCCAAAGTTTCCACCCAATCGGGTCCAGATTCAATAGGGTTCTGGGTAATGAGCATATGGATGTGCACAGCAAGTTTGGTGTGCCTAGGGTAAGTCGTTCTTAAGAAAGCTTGATAACGAGAAAGCTGTGATGGTTTCGCATAAATTAAAGATGGCCGCCAAAGTTTCCAACCAATCGGGTCCAGATTCAATAGGCTTGTGGATGACCACCCAACAATTCTGTATATCAAATTTGAAGTCTCTAGAAGCAACGGTTCGGTTTCTAGATCGATCACAAGAATTGTTGACGACCGGACGACCGTACGACCGGACGACCAGACGTACATGCCAATGACAAGACCCCGCAGCCTAATAGGCTGAGGGGTAAAAAGGTTGGTTTGGCATACCCCTACCTACCCACAAAAATACCCCCTACTCAAAACTTTTATTATTTGTGTACCTACCCAAAGTTGGGGTTTTTTCATATTTCATCCTAAAATCACCGCTACATGCATTTCCTGAAAATTTAACCTACATGTACCTACCCAAATTTCTTAAATTGAGTCGGGTTCTGCCCAACAAACAAATTTTTAAGAATGTCCCAGTCTATTTTATATCTAAGCCATGTGTTTAGTGTCCTCTGCCAAATCTATTCTCTACAGAGATCATGGATGTCAACACTCATATGATGTATACATGATTTCTGTCAATGCATATTGTAAATGTTACATGACCATAATGCCATAATGCCAATGTGGTGAAAAACGACTTATGCCAAAACAAATTTTTTCTGGTAAAATGCCTCACAAGAAGTGGAGGTGAGGCGTTCTTAAATTTCATTTGATAGTTTTCTAGATCTATGAGCTCTCATTTAGAACAGTGACATACATGCACTTTAAATCCTGCATGTTTTATGTATAGATACGTGGCCTAATACTACCATGACAAGATGTACATGATCAAAGCATGATATCTGTATCTGTTTCCATTGGTAGAAATCTTCATTCATCAGATCCTTTTTGAATTCCAGGCACTCGCTGGACTTGACTCTGCTGTGACATTTGACTGTACATCGTACATTATTGCCAACCTATCCAATTTCTCCAGTTTGTTCATACAATTTACATGTGTGTAAAAGTAAAAACAAAAGAAACAAACCTACATGTAAATGTGTACGGACTCAGCACTTTGTTCATATTTTTTGTTTTCCTTTCTCTAATTGGAGGTGCATGTGTGACTGTATGGGTGGACCGGCTTGGTGGAGGCAAGCAAGTTGTTCACTTTCCCTCAGGGTAAACAGGCAAAATCTTGAAGTTACAGCACTGACAGAGCTGGGCTGACCCATACATGTAGACTCTTAAACATGTTCACCTGAACCGTCCCAATCAAACCTATTCCCTGAAACCACAGGTATACCAGTATATTGTTTACTTTCACAGAGGAGGAGTAGTTGTTCAACCCAGGGATTCATTGACGTCCGTTTTTACTACCGTTAAACGGTAGAAAAAAAATGTCAACATGTGGCTGTCGCCATCGGGACCCCTCGGCCCGGGCCCAGAGCAATTGTGGAAATAATGTTTCTGACCCCAACAACTCACATATTTGGGGTGGGCATAATTTTACCTGTATGATATAGATCATAGACAGACAAAACAATATAGCAATAGAGCAGTGATTACCTATAGTAGATGTAGTCTAACGATTACTGTCTATTCACAGCAATCCACACAGGTTTGTGTGAACTCCTGAAAAACACATCCCATGGCACCGACTTTCAATAGGCTTCTGGTACTGGCTGTATTAAACAACTGTATGAAGTTTCATTGTTGTGAGTGAAGACTTTTTGAGATAATGTGTTTACAAGGATATGGACCAGCAGACATGTATAAAGGGGCAGAACTCCTGAAAAACACATCCGATTACACCGACTTTCAATAGGCTTCTGGTACTGGCTGTATTAAACAACTGTATGAAGTTTCATTGTTGTGAGTGAAGGACTTTTTGAGATAATGTGTTTACAAGGATAAAAACAGACAGACATGTATAAAGGGGCATAACTCCTGAAAACACATCCAATGGCACCGACTTTCAATAGGCTTCTGGTACTGGTTGTATTAAACAACTGTATGAAGTTTCATTGTTGTGAGTGAAGGACTTTTTGAGATAATGTGTTTACAAGGATATGGACCAACAGACATGTATAAAGTGGCATAACTCCTGAAAAACACATCCGATTACACTGACTTTGAATAGGCTTCTGGTACTAGCTGCATTAAACAACTGTATGAAGTTTCATTGTTGTGAGTGAAGGACTTTTTGAGATAATGTGTTTACAAGGATAAAAACAGACAGACATGTATAAAGGGGCATAACTCCTGGAAAACACATCCAATGGCACCGACTTTCAATAGGCTTCTGGTACTGGTTGTATTAAACAACTGTATGAAGTTTCATTGTTGTCAGTGAAGGACTTTTTGAGATAATGTGTTTACAAGGATATGGATCAACAGACATGTATAAAGGGGCATAACTCCTGAAAAACACATCCGATTACACCGACTTTGAATAGGCTTCTGGTACTAGCTGCATTAAACAACTGTATGAAGTTTCATTGTTGTGAGTGAAGGACTTTTTGAGATAATGTGTTTACAAGGATAAAAACAGCCAGACATGTATAAAGGGGCATAACTCCTGAAAACACATCCAATGGCACCGACTTTCAATAGGCTTCTGGTGCTGGCTGTATTAAACAACTGTATGAAGTTTCATTGTTGTAAGTGAAGGACTTTTTGAGATAATGTGTTTACAATGATATGATGGACAGACGGACAGACGGACGACGGAGGCAACGACAATACCGCTCGGGCAGAATCTGCCGAGGGGTAAAAACTGAATATAGACAGCAAAAAACTCAAAAGTGTACGTTTTGGACAAGAAACACTCAATGTTTTTGACGAAAACTCAATACTGGAAATGGTGCAAATTATTTCAGTGATGTGAAAATCTGAATATCATCGCCGATCCTTCGACAATTTGTCTTCGAACGTTTGGGGATTCCCAGTTCTAGATATAATTTCCGTCTTTCTTGCCGATTATACCTCACCATGGGCTCTCAGTTACTATCCATACTCGACGGAGGCAAAAAATACGGTTTCGGAGATTAATTTTCGGGACCGGGAATTGCCGATTCAATGACATCACCTAATCAGAATTCGTTAGCCAATGAGCATCAAGAAATTATCGGGGCCGAGTTATATAGCTCCACGAGACTAGAGGTGGCGGGATTTGTTGACAGTTCCTTTGTTCTAAAGTTCGACGGCGACCATGCGATGGACGTAAAGAAGTCCGAGTTCAAGACATCATTCTGCATGACAGCTGCTACATCTTACGTGAAAATCCGCTGATGATGTAAGGATTTATAACGTCTCTTGCAAGCGTTATATGATAATTATCTTTGAATGTTTATGATAGTTTGTGATCTCTTACCGCTGTTGTTGTCTCTAAAAAGTTGAAACACGAAGTCCAAGGGAGATAACTTTGTTATATCAAATAATCAAGTTGAGAACAAAAAAGTTTGATTTCCTACAAACATTACCATGGGCTTGGAATCGATATTTTTAGCTTTGTTTATTTTTCTTCACATAGTCCTTATAGTACCAGTGGACTAGACTGGATCAACAAGGTTCTTTTCTATCAAACAATGTTTTTAATTAATGTCCCTATTTAATCTCTCCATTTTATCTGTCAAGTTAGACACTTACCATAGAAAACTTTTTCAAATTTTATTTCGTTATTTCATTATAAAACACGTTACCAGCTTCACCTGGATGAGTTATTTATCATGTTTAATTATATTTGGATTTTACAGTGAAAATCTGTATCAGAGGTGAAGTGTGCCAGACGCATTGGACAGTTTTTGTAGCTCACCTTAGTACTACAGAAACTATTTGTTAATATCTTAATTGTTAGGGTGGTAAAAACATTCAAAAACTCAATATCAACTTGTGGGTGGGCCGTAAAAACTTGGAAAAACTCAATTTGAGCATAAAAAGAACTCAATATTTTAATTTGGGTAGAAAAAATTTGGACTTCTATGAATCCCTGCAACCCTGTTTGAAATGATTGTTAATGAGTTAAACTAATGAAATTATTTATTTGTTCAAGGTGTCAAATCATCGATAAGACTGGGGTGTCAAATGGGGTCTTCATGAGGCAATGGTATACATGTATGTAGGAATGATCTAGTTAATCAGGGTTTATCAATACGAGGTGAAGCATTGTTGAAAGATTTCATGGACAGGAATTTCCTCCCACACCCAAGTCTGTATTCACAATACTGTTAACATACCAGCACAGATGCACTAAGCTTATAGCTAGCTTAACTTGTACAGCTAGAGTATTGGCATATTTATGGATATTGATTGGTAAAACTAGGGCGTTCTTCATTATGACAACATTAAGTAAACAAATACTGCAGCTGTAGACCTACATTATTAACATACATGTACCTTATTAAGATTACAAACAGGGATGTGATGGTATATATGTAAATATGCTATTGTGTTGATCAATGTCTCTATACACACATGGAGGACATTTTCATCCCTGTACTGAAAAAAATAGGTGAACATGGTTTAGCATGTCAAGGGTTCTTCAATTAACTGCATACATGGAAATTATACACTAATTCTGTACATAACAAAACAAGCCAATTCTCTATCATATCTACATGTACATCCATGAAAATAAAAAAATATTCTTGTTTTTGCCAAGCTGAAGAAAAGGAATAAAATGATTCAGCATATTTGATCAAGAATAGAACAAGGCACAACTATAAGCATGTACCTGTAGGTCTACTTATCCGGATTAGACATTTCTCTGAACGAAACTACATCTACCATACATGTGCAGGTACATGTACAAACTACATCTACCATACATGTGCAGGTACATGTACAAACTACATCTACCATACATGTGCAGGTACATGTACAAACTACATCTACCATACATGTGCAGGTACATGTACAAACTACATCTACCATACATGTGCAGGTACATGTACAAACTACATCTGCCATACATGTGCAGGTACATGTACAAACTACATCTACCATACATGTGCAGGTACATGTACAAACTACATCTACCATACATGTGCAGGTACATGTACAAACTACATCTACCATACATGTGCAGGTACATGTACAAACTACATCTACCATACATGTGCAGGTACATGTACAAACTACATCTACCATACATGTGCAGGTACATGTACAAACTACATCTACCATACATGTGCAGGTACATGTACAAACTACATCTACCATACATGTGCAGGTACATGTACACACTACATCTACCATACATGTGCAGGTACATGTACAAACTACATCTACCATACAAGTGCAGGTTCATGTACATGTATGCGAGTTCTTCAACATGTTTAATTCTTCCATCTTTTCAGTCTATGTGATAATTAAAACCTCTTTGTACATGCATGTATCTCAGTAAATTTAGTTCATCAATTTCATTGTTAGTCACATATGTACATGTATATTCCTATGGAAGAACTTTGCTTAAATTTAATGGACACGATCAAAAGCTGCAGGTACATGTATATATATTCATTCATGTGCTGTACTATGCCATATCAAATATACTATTGCCTCATAGAATGGTTATATGAATATGCAACATTAAGTTTGAGACTTTTGAAATAACTGGTTTAGTTGTCTATTTCATGACAATCACGAGGAGCCAACAGAGACTGATTTACCTGATTTAAGGGCTTGTATCACCTGGGAAAAACTGAACATTCCTAGGCACATTAAGGTCTACCACATGAACATGTGCATCAAATCTTTCTCTTGGTAAATAAATGTTATTTGTTTGCTTAAGTAAAATTTTAGTTGCCAAAATCTTAATATGAATGGTAAAATTTTCACCCGATTGACCACTTTCAGCTGCTTGAATGGGATCTGACTGCAGAATATTAAAGTAGGAGGACACTGGTCATTGAAGAAGTATTTTCTGTGGACAGCTAGGTGATACTTGTATGATGATCGGGAGTCATATACTCACATTTGATTAGCCTACACATGCACATGTATACATGTCAAGTACATTGTGGGAACCATTATCACGCTAAAATTAAACAATTGTTGTTTGGAAAACTAAATTAATGTGCAAGCATCGTTTTTATTTGGATTGGATGAACTGCCAGATTTACACTTTGCCGCAATGATAAATACATTGGCATTTTCAGAACTGTGATTTTGTGCAGAAACTCTGGAAAATGGTAAAAACAACTACCCTATTTCTTCTAAATATTCACATGACAAAACTTAACTTCAGGCATCTGCGGAGAGAAATTCTGCAAACTTTCTACAAATTTCACTAGCTATCTTCTCAGTTCTAGGGGTAAATAACATATCCACGCCATAGTACTTAGCCTCAGTTGACTTTTTTTTTTTTTCTGCTTCCAAGTCGAAGAATGCTGTTCAAAAGAAATACGGTAGTGCTGGAAGAAACCTTTGAGCTTTGTGGAGACAAACAATTACTTTCTGTAGGATCCTTCAAGTATGTATAGCCATGGTATTATATGCAACAGATGTACATATGGGCCCATGATGACTGCATGTAGTCTCTGGTTTGATGTTGTTGATGGATGGACTGATTGCATGACCCCACTGTGCACTTGTGTACAGCTGGAGCATACATGAACATGTACCATATAAAACAAGAGAATAATTTGTATTTCATTTATCTGTACAATTCTCTGATCAATGGTGTTTGTATTGTACACAGATAGATCAGACCTGCCAGAGGCTGTCTGACAGCTATATGGTTCCTACTGCCACCAGGGGAATCCAGTCTTAATTTTCAGCACATTTCGTTAATGCTAAACCATATACTAATCCCATATGTTAGCCAAACACTAAACCCTTTCGAATTAGCACATTAAGGTCTATGCCATGCAATGCATATGTTGTCAGGGCAACAGTCAGCGAGTTATAGGATACAGCACCTTTGCCAGTATTTTCAAAATAATCTGCATACTGACCCAATATTTTCTGCCCCAGAAGGTCCATAATTGTCAGACTTACAGCCTCTAAGGTTTTAGATGTGCTATGATGCCCCAAGCTGTGAAAAGAACCTGATGATAAACATATTGCACAGATATTCATGTAATTTGCTCCAGTGTAAAAATTCAAAACTGTCACAGATAAAAAGCTGCTGTAGGTGTGACACTCTCACTCCATTGCTGAACACATCGGGGGGGTGTAGGATGTCACAGCTGAACCCAGACCTTGCCTAGGATGTCACAGCTGAACCCAGACCTTGCCGTTTAAAAATAGCAAGAGAGCTGACTCTGAGATTAGCTCTTTAAAGAAACTGAAGTGCAGTAAGTGACAAAAGAAGTGATCACTGTAAACTTTAATACAAATTTCATCTGCCCAAGATAGTCCTCTTTCGCTTTCTTGACAAGCTTGATATCAAATTACGGCGAGTTATAGAGACTGAGAGTGATAGAGAATGGGAAAATACAGGGCATAATTTGTGCTCCTTTCTAAAAGTTTACCATCTTACTTGTTCTTCTACAAAGCATATTTTCGCCACTCTCATAATAAAAAATTGAGTACTGCTTCCTTTGACAATCTCAATCAATGACTGTCACAATGAGCATGCACCTTACATGTAGGTTTTCCAGTGGAGAATAAATCAGGGACTGTTGCACAGACTGCAACAGGTCACAGCTCTGATAACATGAGAATGCATTTATTAATACATGTATGACAATGAACATACATGTAAATGAATGGTTGAATTCGAAAGCCAGATGTTCGACCAAATCCTTTCGACCAACAAAAGACCATTTGTTGTAGAAGTTGTCAAGCATAAATAGTTTTACATGTTTTATGGACTGTGGAGATTGACCATTCAGAACAAACTGACAAATGGGCAAATAGAACACTATTCTATATTTCAATGATGAAAAGCTCTCTCCCAGTTACATGCCTAAGTTACATGTTTAATACTTTGAGTATCAAATCCTGGGACAGAACATCTGGAAGATACCATTTTCAGCCTTTGACACTTTGGGCTAAATCAATCCAGACTTCCCAAGTGAACTGAAATCGACAGACATGAAATGACGTCCACGGTAAAGTGATGGGCGTGTGCATATCACTAACACAGTGTAGTCAATTTGAAATAAACCAGCTTCCTGTCAATCGGGTTGCAAAAATGCTCCACATTTGATTTGTTTATATTTGATCAGATTTTGTAAAACAAGACCAAATGGCACACAGTTTCAGAGCCTGGAGTAATTTTTCAGATATTACATCCCAGGATTTAATTCTCAAGAGTACATGTTTAACCATGCTATTAAACTATATAGTCATCAACATGACCAAATGATAGAATCAAAGGAAGTGTAAGTCAGTTATGCTTATACTGTCATCTGTTGTTTGTGGATCTTTTTTTCTTAATTTGTTTACATGTTTAATAGCTAAGAACAATGCTATAGGATGTTAGGATGTACATGTCAGTAGAAATGCCAGGAGCACTATAAGATTAGGCCTACATGTACATGCTTGAGATGCCATGTATTATATTTCATATCTCCATACACATGACATCATCTGCATATACATGTACATGTATACAAAATTATAATATACATGTAGTTAAGACTGATTTCTTAAACAAACAATTTGAATGTGGATGACCTAGTACACATTATCTCATTTCTAAATCATAAATATTACCCACCCCCAGGGTATAACACTAACAGATGTCAGTATGACCTACATGTACATGTATGGACAATGAAAACCACAGACGTTACCAAGATAGTATAATAATTAATATTTGTCATTTTCATGATCAAACATAATAGCATGTATAATGTCATTCTAGTGCAGCATTGGCCATACATCCATTTTTTATTGGGTTCTAGGTGGCAACATGAAACAATCTGTATTTCTGCT
Source organism: Hanleya hanleyi (assembly GCA_036873755.1). NCBI lineage: Eukaryota > Metazoa > Mollusca > Polyplacophora > Lepidopleurida > Hanleyidae > Hanleya > Hanleya hanleyi. The sequence goes on from JAVTVY010055381.1 coordinate 217,941, forward strand.
ATTGCAGCATGCTGCTGTCTGGATCCCCTGTAACTGAAAGTTCCATCTCTATTGAATTCTCTCCCAGACATGGTCAATGCATCCTCGAGAGCCAGTGTATCGATTGATCTGTTTAGGAGTCGATACACTGGCTTCGTTAGTTACTCATAGCAGTTCTGATATAGATCAAGGGGTTTCCTTTAAATCAAACCAATCAGCGAATGCGTTAGGCTGGCTGATTACGTTAATCTGCTGCGAGGTACGAAATCTGACTGGTTTGAATTTCATCGCTGGCAAAACTACTTTGATGTTAGGTGAAACTTACATTGGAAGTCAAAGCAAAAATCACAGGCTTGGGATATTGACATGCTAATTCAAAACAAGTGCGGGGTATGAAATGGTTGTTGGGGTGGTTCTGTAATTGTGGAAGAGGAACTACCGCCTGTCAGCAAGTAACTGGCAAACTTATCACCAGCGGAGCTCGAAATTCTCTTTGGCCTGACTGCCTGAAGTCTGCACTTGCGTCAGAAAAACATGTATTTTTTTCCATCAATTATATATTCACAATGTGCATAATTGTGCCTGTACATGTACACCCAGTACTGTAATAGAATTTATCAAGAATTTCTACCCGAAATTATAAATTTTAAAAAAGCACAAGTGAGCAGATGTGGGGTGAAATAAAGTAGAAATGCTTGCTGCATATATCATCAATCACCAGGACCACATGTTGCCAGTCAGAAAAAGATACATTATTTTAACCACATTGAAAAAAATAATGCTCAACATCAAAGTGAACTTAATTTAATTCTTCATGCATGTATGTTTCTATATGTTTGAGCAAAATTATGAAACATACAGTTGCTCCCATGTCAAACAGAATGAGTGAATATTTATTTACTGCAGGCCAGATGACATCATAATTCAGGAAACTTGAAAATTTCCGTGTTTTCAGATAAGCATGATTGATAAGAGCTGTATCATCATTACAAAGCTTGTGAACTAATCGAGGAAGGGTAAATGATAACAGTCAGAGATTGGGGACTTCAAGGATGCATACTGTAATGTCTCTTATAGGTACTTAAATAATAAAAAATAAATACAAATATATGAGCCTTTAGATGTATGTTACTCAGACGTCCTCCTTGTTAACCTTGCTGGGGGAGGGAAGGGGGTTCCATCTTTTGTGCAAGTTGCATTAGACGAAGGGATAAAATAGGCGGTCTGCAGGCCTTAAAATGCATGTAGTGCTAGCATGGCTAGTAGGAGATTATAACCGATTGAGGATTATGATCAACCCTCGATTGCTTGAATAGTCACTCAGAGAACCAACTTACAGAAGTTATAAATTATAACCTCTACAAGTGAATATATCAAAATGTTCACCGTTCGCAAAATAATGAAAATGTAAATGAGCATCATCAAAATACCACCCTACCCAAAACTTATACAAATTTTCTGAAAATTTGAGTGACCTGTATTTAATTTAAAAAAAAAAATTATACTGAGTACGGTAATTTCTCTAATAAATCGATTATCCTATCGGAAATCGATCACCCACGATTTTTGGAGAAAACTACGATCAGAAGTTGTAATAATTCCATCACTTCTATTTTAAGTAGATGCCATTTGTAATCAAAATGGTATCACAGGCAACTTGATCCTTGCTGCTTCATTCTCAGGTAACATTGAAGCGGGCATCATTGATTTCCTTAGTTTCGGGAATTTGCCATTTTCAGGGCCTGATCCAGGCCGTTTTTAAGTCTGTTATCACCGGTTTGGATACCCAAATGAACATGCTGAAACCAATAAAAATGCAAGTTATGTTGCTAAATATCAAGTTGTCCGGCTGTATTTACTCCATTTAATAATCTCAGAGCTTCCATGGGTTTCAACAGTCCCACATCTCGGCCTCTTTCTGACTTTAACAGATTTGCAATAAATCAATCACTCTCTGTTTTACCACCTCAAATATCACTTCTGGTGATCGATTTATTAGAGGAATTTCTGTAAACTAATTTTTAAGCATGGCCTTATTTTTCGGGGTTGAGGTGACAGCCTGACAAAGCCCAAACAGTGTAACAATTCAACTATAAGCTTAAACATGACAGATGAGCAGGTGAAACTGCTGAATAGATAAGGCCATTGTCACTTGATTAGTTGTTTAGCATGACCTTCATTTTTCAAATACACATGGCGCTAGATGCTATAATTATTTATTACTAATTATTAAATTGCAAACAAATTGTATATGAATATGAAGAAAATGAGTAAGCTTTACACCATGAAAATGTAAATCCCTCATCTATTTTAATTATTTACCCTCAAAATATAGATGAGGGCTAGTCATGCTAAACAACCAACCAAGTGACAATGGCCTAAAGATAATGATAAAGAGAGTTCAGCCGGAGTATATATGTACATGTAGGCTATTTCATTGATGGACTCACTGTGATCCCCCCCCCCCCCCCCAAGTCAATTCAATGATTATTAACAAAATGAAGACTTTGATTTATAATATTTTTTTCAGTAGGTGTCAGATCTATGTGATATCAGACAATGCATTCTGTCATTGTGATAAAGTACAACTATCATTTGAAATACTCTACACTCAAATATACATGTAGCATACATTGTACAGTACATGTATACATCTGGTGTGAGCTTTACTGTGCAGAAAACAAATGTGAGGACACTTGAAGTGGACAAAAATTCACTCCACCCTCAGGCATTGTCATTGCTAGTCTGACCTCATTCACAACACAAAAGTGACAAATTTGTTGAGAAGATTTAGGCATCCATGAATGAAACACATGTATATTTACTCGCTTGTATACTAAACCGGAACTTGCCTTGACCTTGAACGTGTACATGTGTAGAAGAAATGTATAATTGAAATGCTCGCGGATGTGTATTTGTATATATGCAAACAAACAAGTTATATTTTCCATAATGGGTGATAAACATAAATGTATTAGTTTTGAATGACATCTAGAAGTAGTACATATTAATTTCATTCCTTGTTTCCCATCAGCCACCACCATGTCAATATACCTGCTTGTTTTTCTCATTATTTTAATTTACATGTACATGTTTTTTCATTATTTGCTGTTTTTCCTGCTTTGATGGACTTTCCAAAGCACTGTCGGAGTGTCCCATCTGCGGATGTAACTTGTTTGTTAAAACATTTCTAAACAATGTCGACCAAATGATGTTGGCGAATGAATAATGAAAAGTAGGATCTCGCTCACATCACTTTTGAAAACCAGTCTTATGGGGAACAAGGAATCAAGTGTCAGTCGCCTTAGCACAGGGGATGAATCATGTAATCGACCAGTGCATTCACCAGCTGAGTATTCATGTGTGTGACAATACAGATGTCACATCATGTTGTTTGTTCCATGAGGGGCTCACACATGTACAGCTAGAATTACTGCTCCTTTAATTTACATGTACATGTACACCACAGACTATGACTATCACTTTTTAAAGTTGAGCATCTTCATGTCACCATGGTAACTTGAATACCATCTATTTGACGATATACTGGATGAATTATCTATGGCTTCTGTGTCAGACAATAATGCACATGTGTGGCAGGTTGTCCTGGACTGCAGCAATCAGACAGAAGGTGCCAGTGTTTTTTTTTACTATCCGATGTCAGGCCTGGAAATAAATCGAGAACGCGTTTAACGTTCGCGAGAAGGTTACGTATTGTCATTTTACCCCGAACGGTCACCGTTCACGACTTGCAAAGCACAACTTGAACATAGCAAAAAAGCAACAACAAAAACGACGAAAAGAAGAAAATGTCAGTCGATATAAAGATCAGAGAAATAATGAAATGCCAGACGTGTCAGTGGGGTTATTGGTGCATATAATTCTAAAGACAATACTCGTCGGGTTGTGAAAATTTTGCCCAGATTGCCGCCGTCACAGATAATTTACCACGTGTTGTTGTTGTAAAGTCTCCCGTGATGCACGGGTGTGCAGTTTTCATTTTCAGCTGTTGGCAGCATTCTGTTATTGAACAACAGGGAATTTGTATGTCTAAATTACTTATTGTACCAGAATTTAATCGATTGATATTATAAATATAAATTGTCAGAGAAATTTAAATAACTTTGGAACGAATTTGTACACTTACAGAGGAAGTAAAAACCTGTGCCGTGTGCATTGCATTTCCTCTAAAACGCAAGTGTCTCAATGCTGTGGATTGTCGTCTCAGTGACCGGTTCGTTTCAGCTTTTAGTCATTAAAATTAGTGGAAGTAATCAAGATATTAACGATATGAAGCTTCAATCAGGAGTCACAATAACCATACTTGTAAACATTACTTTCGTCAGTTTCATAGGATTTCCAAGCAGACTTTTTGCATGAAACTGATTGGGAAAATAGGTAGAGTTAAGCCAAAGCAAGCACATGGCCGACGGGTTGCGGGGGTTACGGCATCGGTTACGAGATTTACGTCCATTGTAACCTGTCCCGTAACCTGTCGGGTTACGATAGGTAGAATGACCGTAACCTATGACAGGTTATGGTGGACAATTTCTTATTTCCAGCCCTGCGATGTGGATATATATAAGTCCATGGTTGCCTATGGCGGACGTCTCTCAGTTTGATATATTCTTGACTTTATTAGGCAAAAATGACCTTTTTAAAACAGTCTCCATTTTAGAGCGGTAGTTCTCTGTAACCATGGTAACCTCTTATACTGACATTGGAATGGTTACTGTTCTGGAAATGGCAGAATGGTATCAATCAAGTTTTTTATTAGACTACATGTTGGGCCAACAAATTTCTTCCTTTTGATTATTGCAGTGCATAAATTATTTTCTCAATGTGTTTCAAATTATTTTAGATGGAATTTCATCATGTCCGTAATTTTTTCTATCCGAACAGATACATGCATATGTAACCTGAATGATCAATCTAATTTTACAACGTTTTGTTTTGTTCCAGGGACATTTGCCATCATGCTTCGGACTAGCGCACATTGCACCAAGTTTATTAGAATACTCTAATACAGATCTGTCAACATTGTAACACTGACTGGTGCATACTTACAGTATAGTTAAGGCCACCAACGACATGTCTTTGTTTGAGGTTGGTCTCCCCATCGATATTACTCGTCTCTATATGACACAGGGCTGCTTCGTCACTCGACCGGAGTAGCAGAATATCAGCAGGAATAATTTCATTACACGACAAGTGCACAAAGTCCCCGACGTGCACCTGACGCCAATCCACTTTAACGTATCGTCCATCCTCCCTGTAAATGATCACCAGTAGAGTGTAAACATGGCAGTGCAGGAAAATCAATGTAAAATACCTGTACCTACAATATATACAGGGCGGAAATTAGTTATCGACGTTCATCTAACAGCAAAGATACTTGAACTGCCATTGGCAAATTCAACGTCGTTATAATTCTTGAAGGGGGGCCAGAATATATTAGTAATGGTTGCAACCTGATCTTTGATTCCATGTATTCCATCCATGGGAACCCATTGTAACATTCTCTCTTAGGCCAGGCCAATTTTATTTTTTGTTTTGCGGGCGAATATATTTTTTTTCAACATCGGAGGAGGGAATAAAAATAAAAATAAAATTGGAAATTTACTATGGAAACGACTTTTGTTTTATTTTGTAGAAGATTTTACTCCATGTCTGAACCTTCGGAGTACCAATTTGTACAATTGAACATGCATGTTAATATCAATATGAAGACCAAGGAATCACACAAAATTACATCAGCTGAATAGATCAAAGTTATAAACTGATGTATCTTCAAACTTTAACCGTCTATATTCATTACAACTATCATTGGTCTCTGTAATGTCCAGTCTTACACATTATTTTGAACAAGTTACATATAAAATAAAACTGATTAGCTTGACTGTTTTACAAAATAATACTGAATAATACTGGTTTCCACTTTATCAAACCTGTAATACAGAGTTTTACAATATGATGAATTTTTATAATGAAAAGCTCAAGCAGAAATTTCATGAAAAGAAGTGAAATCTTCAAATAAAGCCTGGCTTTATAATCTATAATTTTAAAATGATCGTCACAATATACGAGAACGATTTATGGTAGTTGTAACAGCACATACAACAACAACCACACATCTTACCAGTCGCTAACGGGATCAGAAAAGGAAAATGTTTTGTTTCTTTTTTTTCTTGATATACTTTCGGAGGAAATGAAATGATATATCAGGCCTTGCCGTTCGAAAAATGATGGACAGCTAAAACAGTCCTCCTATATTTTCCAAGGAGGGTGATTTGCTCTTCTAGAATTTAACCCCTTCAAATTACTTGTATACTGTATGTGAGTGCATATGTACAATGTAGTATTAACTAGTAATACCAATTTACACTTTATAAAAATACAAATAAATTCAAATTCAAATGTTTGTGGAGCATAGCTCCGGAGTTGTATTTCTGTACTAAATAGAATACATAAAATTCACAACTTAGTAGCAGGCATCCTGCTTTGCTAAATAAACAATTATTCACAAGTTATATCAATGACAAAGTAAAATACTTTGCAATGATAAAACAATATTTTTCTTGGGCCCACTTCTTTTTAACATATATTCATTAACGACATTTTTCATGTTATACAAGACTCTGATATTTATAATTATGCCGACGACAACACTCTGACAGCCAGCTCAAAAGACGTTACTCGTGTTATCCATATGCTTGAAAATGCAACAAGATCCGCTGTTGAATGGTTTGCTGCTAACCACATGAGTGCAAATGCCAATAAATTTCAGGCTATGTTGCTTGGCAGCAAACCATCCGATAATTTTAGCATAAACATAGATGGATGCTCTGTCGTACCTGAATACCTGAACATAGTGCAAAACTTCTTGGTGTTCAAATAGATGACAAGCTGAATTTTAACGCTCATGTTTCCATCCTCTGTAAAAAAGGTGCAAGGCAACTCTGTGTTTTAAAATGGCTCGGAAAGTTTTTAGACTTTGATAGTAGACTTGCAGTTTTTAAAACTTTTATACTCTCCTTTTTTAACTATTGTCCCACCGTGTGGCATTTTACCAGCTTAACAAGCACCAAAAACATGGGAAAAATTCAAGAAAGAGCCCTGAGATTTGTTTTTAAAGATTTTATCAGCAGCTACGATATTTTATTACAAAAAGCAGGTATCCCAACATTTCACTTAAGAAGGACCCGTCTCTTAGCTATGGAAGTTTTTAAGATCGTAAACAACATGTCTCCGGGATATCTGCAAGACATTTTTATTAGACGAAAGAGTTCATATGGTCTGAGGGGAGGGTCTAGTATCTTATCGGTACCCCGAGTCAAGGGGGAAAATCATGGTAAAAGAAGTTTTGGCTACATGTACATGGGTGCCAAAATCTGGAATGACCTCCCCTCGGATATTAGAAATGAGGAAAATTTTAAGTGTTTTAAACGAATAATTAACAAGTGGAAAGGTCCAAGCTGCTCTTGTTATCTCTGCAGATACGACATTTCTAATTAATTAACTCTATCCTAGTTTACATGGTTTACTACCTCGTAGATAGGAATCTTATGGTATTCCTGTTGTATTGTGGTTCTTTTTTTTTCTGTCTAGTCCGTTTTTTCTGCGTTTATGCAGTACATGCTTTCATAATCTTTTAATTATATACATGTATATATAAATACATATGTTGGTCGGACCAATAGCTTTTGTAGCTAATGTTATCTGTAATAACCATTCCGACGTTAAATAAAGATTGAAATGAAATTGAAGTTTGTAAAGAAATAAGCTGTTCACAAACATATTTATACAGTTTTGGTAAATAAATGGCCTACTAAATGCTCATAATGAAGAGACAGTGTGTCAAAATCTTGTTAAATGAGTCCAAGGCTGTCCCAAAGTTGATTGGAACTCTTTTGTGAAAAAGGTAGAAAAATAACATTTTACTTCCATGTGCTTTTTCATTAAACGGGATATTTGGCTGGAAATACTTTGTTTATCAAAGTATACTTTGATTGAATAAAGGCAGGGAAAGACTGGGAAACTGTTCTTGGGAAGTCATGAGGTGAGACAGGCATTATATCAAATAGATTTTCGTAATGCAGCCCAAGAACAGTGCTTGGTGGTATTACAACAACAACAACAACCCACACTGACGAGCCGAGGTGCGCAAAAATGACGCTTCTCAAAAGAAAATTTGAAGCGCTCCTCAAAAGGCCAGGCCTGATATATTTTATACCGTCGGGAAGCGTCCACAGAAATAAAACAGATTAACTCACGATTTTCGGGAATTTGTAGTGAAAATAAAAGTGCCATTTTTCAATTTTATTTTTATTCTGATTTGACCAATTTTGACTTCGGCGGGCCCGCAAAACACAAAAGTAAATTGGTCTCGCCTTAGGTCATTGGAATGGTTACAGTTCAACATTTAAGGTCATTGTGTATCCATTGATGCATGATGTCAATATTTTAGCCAATCAGTATGAAATTTATTGGCCCTTTAAACATTTTGGGAAATATTTCTGAAACTACTTGACTACGTTGTCATGATTGTAGCCATGACATTCAGCAACATTCAACCAAGGTGACTAGAGGTATTGCACCGGTCCGCCAGGGCTAATTTGGTCTGATCAGTTCACGCCCCATGAAAGGCCATGTGAATACTTTTCACCGGGCCTACATGTATACAAACATGTATGTATCAACTCAGTAAATAATAAGTGCTGACAAAGCAGTTCCTTGAAATCAGCCTGCTTTGAGTTGATCAGTCCCACAAATGGTCAATACCAGGCCTATCAAATCGGCCTGCTGCGATTCTAGAATGCAAGGCCTAATGCACAAACAACCTACTTGTAACAGAGCAGATCTAATGCTGCCATTTTATAGTGCTGTCCCACTGAAATATCATGTCGTAGGCAAACATGACACCCCACTCAGTCACATTGTCATTCTACTACTAACACTGAGCAAACCAGTCTTTGCTCTATCCTCATGACAGTGGGTACTGCAGTGACAGAGGGTACCATACTGACAGTGGGTACTGCAGTGACAGAGGGTACCATACTGACAGTGGGTACTGCAGTGACAGAGGGTACCATACTGACAGTGGGTACTGCAGTGACAGAGGGTACCGTACTGACAGTGGGTACTGCAGTGACAGAGGGTACCATACTGACAGTGGGTACTGCAGTGACAGAGGGTACCATACTGACAGTGGGTACTGCAGTGACAGAGGGTACCATACTGACAGTGGGTACTGCAGTGACAGAGGGTACCATACTGACAGTGGGTACTGCAGTGACAGAGGGTACCATACTGACAGTGGGTACTGCAGTGACAGAGGGTACCGTACTGACAGTGGGTACTGCAGTGACAGAGGGTACCGTACTGACAGTGGGTACTGCAGTGACAGAGGGTACCGTACTGACAGTGGGTACTGCAGTGACAGAGGGTACCATAGTGGGTACTGTGCGGAAACCGTATTGACAGTGGGTTGGGGGGGGGGGGGGGGTTGACCACATTATTCTCACATTAATAATCATTGGGGAAACAAGGAATCGTTTCGCTTTTTCATATTCGGGCTGCCTTTTTTCCCCCCGAAGAAGTGAGTCCAAATTTAAACAAACCCACCATCTTTAGACAGCGTGAGAGGAAATGACAGATTCAATTTAACACATTCCTAGTAGTTGTTCAGAATAGGCTAGCCTAACATGAGAAGTATCGCGCAGATACGAGTAGATAAGCTAAAGGCTGTGCAGAATGGGGTTTCTTGCAGAACAAGCAAAATGACGTGACCATGCAATATTGCCGGACAAGTCACTTTTCTGTGGGACATGTCTGGCAATAGAAATTTTGAGCACTGCATCGAGAACAACCGCCCGTCCGCAAGTAACTGATAAACTTCCACACATGGACCAGGTGGGCTCGAACCCGTGCCGGTTCAGCCATGTGAGGCTAGCGGTCACCAGCGAAGCGCCTTAGAACACTCGGCCGCCGAGGGCCCTCTAATACCGTAGTAGGACTGAGAGTGAATATCGTAGGGACTGTGTACATGTACATGTAGTACATGTACATAAATGATTTACATTACATGTCATCATTGCCATGATGCAGGCGAGAAGATTTCACTGAACTGGTAGTTCTGGTCCGTTCAATGTGCTACATGTAATTAACAGAACCTACATGTTTGTTTCCGATTGATTGACTGAACTGGAGGTTGTGATGGGTTCCCATGCATGCAATACACAGAACACAAAATCAGGTTTCGACCATGGTCATAATCCATAATGCTTACTGATCTACAATGTACAAACTACCATACCTCAGGCCTTGTGATTTGTACGGGCCCTGGCGAGTGATTAAAGCATATCTAAAATTGTGCGAGGTGTGTGGTTAGCACACCTAAAATGCACACCTAAATCTTTTTAAAGGCGTGTGATACGGTGTTTGAAACGTTAAGGTGTGAATTGAAATAAATGTGTGCAGGCCGAGAATCCATCCATTCAAGGATTCTCGCATCAATGTTTCAGAAGAATCCAGGGGGAACTAATATTTACTGGTTTACTCCACATTAGCTATGAAAGATATTGAGGTGATAATAAAATCAAGTAACACTATTTTAAGTTTGTTGTTTTTTTTTGTATTTAAAATTAACACAATCAGTTAATGAGCCTGAGCCAAAGGCTGAAAACAAGATTGGCAAAATAGAAATAAAACTCTGAAAAACCACAAATTGTAAAACAAACTGACTAGGGCTGGCACATGGCAAGTTTTACATCGTCATCATCATCACTTCAATCATTCAATCCATTCCACTTGCCTTCAGTAACAGAAATCTGGAATGTCTGAATCAGTTTCAATTTCCAAACACTCGCGATTACGTGTCTAACCAAGTTTGGCTTCAGCAGGTAGTTTCGTTTTCGTCATAACTGACGTCGGCTACTGTTTTGCCTCTATGCACAGTGTTTAGTTCATCGCAGTGTTTCTGACACACTTTGCAAAATGCCCGTACCACCTTATCGCCCGCATCGTTAAAATGGAATGCAAAGTTATCCCTCAAGCTATTTTCCCACTGACACAGGGCCGTTTTTCTAATTTGTTTCCACTTTTTTAGGCCCTGTGCCGGTAGCCATTTCAGCCAAGCGGAAGTTGGCCCGTGACACTTGTTTTAATGACAGCGATTGGTGGGCTGCCGTGAACGAGCCAATGAAAACGCTCGACAGATCAGCGAATATAGACTAGGACTGGCACATGGCAATTATAGATAGATGATATAGAGCCCAGTTTTCGACAGCATGTGTGTTGACGATCGGCGCTCAATCGTAAGTTTCAACCGATGGCGTTTAATTTTACGTTCAATTCTACGCGAATCCGTTTCGATTTGCCCGAATGCCCTGTCAGGCGAATCTTCACGTGAATCATTTGCGGATTCACGTCAAAATTTGACACAGCAAAAATTTATAAAGTTCAAGGCGCACGTTCAAAACGCGCCTCAGTGCCTCTTCAGGCGCGTTATGGTGCGCGTGCGCGATCGCGCGCCTCAAATCACAACGCCTGTACCTGTACGAGAGCCAGCTAATTGAGGCAGCATTAGGTCATTTAATAAGACAACGAACAAAGGTTATTAACAGCTTACAAATTACAAGCGTCTAGTCTGTCATTCATTATTCAGCCATCGTCCATTAAAGAATATCTGCGACTTCCGCATCCATAATCCAAAGACCTATTCCATATTACAGTATTGGCACCAAAGACAATCATAGTATATAAAACATAAGCTAGTTCCCTGCAAGAGAGAAGCGGTCAACAGTTTTCAATGATGCCGACAAGATATCATGATGTTCCAAAAATATAAAATCCACATCGCTGATCAGTATTCTTAATCCATAATAATCGTTGTAAAGTAGTCATCTAGAGAATGATGTATCCCCAGTCCTTGCGTTTGGAGGCGAGCGATCGCTCTCGCGCACCATCGCTCACCTAAATCGTATCCGAGGTACACTGTTTTTCGCTCACCTAAGACTCAGCAGTGTAAATAATTTAAATATAGAAATAAGTAGGCTGTGTCTGCTAACAGCATTATTGTTGAATGAACTGACAGTTGGTGTTGATCTTGCAAACTCTTCCACTGAAAATCACTGTGAGAAGAAATTGAAATGCCTTTAATAAACTCTAATCAGCAACGATCGCCGCCAATTCCAGCCGAGTCATAATTTCTTCGCTTGTTTGAAGAAGCGGTAGTCTCCTGCACAGGCTATTCCTAGCATGGGATTGTGGAAAAAAAAATGGTGGAAACTGTAGAAATCTTCCTTGAAGCAGCAGACAAAGTTTTCTAAGAAAGGTAGATGATTTACACATCATCACACAAAGCCTGTAGTCTGTAGGATGTCAATACTCTTGGGCAGTATTGAACTGTGACTCAACCCTCGTCTAATCATTCGCCAATTCTTCTCGTTCACATTCACTTGAATACTATTGAGGAATATCCCAGATATTCACGGACACTGCTCTTCGCGCATATATACTATGCAATGCAGGCCCTAAAATTTGGGGCGAACGATCGTTCAGTTCGCCTAGCGGTTACCCAAAACGAAAGACGCATAACCGAATATTCGTTCGCCTAAATTATGGCCCAAACTCGTGTCACGATGACATAATTTTAATAATAATTTCCTGTTCTAACCGGAAAATATTTCCGATCGAAGCATGGGCTGTACTTATGAGTGATTCGATGTTAACTTCACACACAAGAGCCCCAGTCTTGGGGAGATAATTGAACCCGAAACCCATGTGCGTTTTCATACACTCTCTGATACTTACAGGGATTCATAGAAGTCGCCTTTTAGGGCCGGTTATCGGTCCTAAAAAAAATTGAGAAACTCAATTTGTGGGGGAAAAAACTGAATTTGTGACCAGTTGTACCAATAATTTAGAGAAACTGAAGTTCAACCGAGACGAAAAACTCAATTTGAGCTAATTAAAACTGAATATGAATTGCGTAACTTACTGTTCAATATTTATTTACACGTGTTGGCGGAGAAAACCGCAGCTCGACACGGCGCTAAACAACCCGCCATTTTATGCGCATGACTGTAATATCTAGCTCGGGTGCCCTTCGAAATTGCTTAGTTGCGAGGTTACGAAGGGTTCCCGAAAGACTTTTTCGCAAGACTTACGAGAAAAGAAATCAACCAGTTGGCGAGATACAGCCGATGCTTTCATCAAGGAAATTTACGTTTTGAATGACGGGTGATGTATCAGTCGATACGAGGGACTTAATACTTAAAACTGACTGCTTGAAGTTTATTACTGACAACTCAAAACTTAACTGGAAGTGAATGGTCTGGATTGAGAATTTGTTTGAAAATGAAAGTTCACACGCATCGATCAACAACAACAACAACACGTGTAGACAACACTGCAGCGCATTGTCATTTGACGATCTAAATATTTCATTTTCATTTTTTATGAGTTGATTCCTTTATTGAATAAATTGTTCTGCCTCGATAGTTTAGAATTTTTCTTCATTTTTTCAGATCTTTGAATAAAGTTGTAATTTTTTTAACAGGTTAGGGCAAGTTGCTCATTGAGCTATTGTAGGCTGATCTAAATGAAATTCTCTTGGACAACTCTCGCTAAACAAGAGCAGAGAGCAATTGGTTGGAAACGGCTGTTAGTAATCAGCTAATCAACATCTTTAGTTGTTATCCATAAATTCGTTCAGTTACAGAGAACAATAGATGAGGTGTTCCATCAGCTGTCATTGTCAATGACCCACCCGACTGGGGTACGGATTCATGGTATAACATTGTCTGGTACTGGTTTTTCTCCATAAATTGATTTATTTACGGCACTTTATCTGTATATCGTAATGTTAAAAATTTGAGTAGGTCTAGAAAACTTGATTTCAAAGTTATTTTCCACAACTTCTGACTATTGTCAATTGCCCTGTTGATCAGTCCATGGCCTTCGCCCAACCATCTTCACCAGCCAAGTCAACTACATCGCAAAGCTCTCTACGTACAGAGCAACGTGATGTACGTCGACTTGGCTCGAGAAGATGTCGCCCAACAGCATTCCATACAAACATTAAAAGCCAACAGGACACATTGATCAGGTGAACAAAGTTGTATGAAATCACAGTCATGATTAAATTATAGATGTATGTGGTATATAATGCAACTGGTCCTAAAAATATTATTAAACTCAATTTGCACCCCTAAAAGCACGCTAAATACTCAATTTGCTGGGTGAAAAACTCAATTTGACAATAACGGTCCTAAACAAAATGACTTCTATGAATCCCTGACTTAGATGATATACGGCCCAGGTGTATATACCGCTGTGTGAGATTATATGAACAGGGTAAAAGTTTCTCAACTTCCTCTCACCTGACTGCGCGTTGTATCCTGGTTATGGGGCCCTAACCAAGACGCAAAACCATAAGTGTGCGGCCCGGAACCTGCGTGATGCCGACAGACGAAAACTAAAGTGAATGACAGAGAAACTTTACGTTCAACTCTTTTAAGATTAAAACATGTATACGGGAATTTAATTTGAGATAATATTTTAGAAATAGAGGTCACATCAATTCCAATGATAGAAGTCTGCCAGTCACCATGGTCACACAAAATTGGACTCTCTACGCAACACGTGGTAATGACGAAAATTGGTCACCGGGTAATGATTTTTCATTACAAGGGCACCGGAAGCCAACGGCAGCGTCCGATATTGAGAGGGGCTAGATTATAGGGCCGGCTATGGGAACGAGATTATTATTACATACAAAATCAAAATGTCGGCGTAGATAGCAACAGCAATTTACATTGAATGAACTCCAGTCAAAAACCAATGCCTAACCACAACAAAACTCATTGGCATAACCTATCTGCTTAACCTATTTGGATAACCTATATGTTATGCAGTTCAGAAACGGGGAACGAACTATGGGTTACCTAGGGTCAATTTCACATAACCTATTTTCAGGTTAAGTAAACTTTTCAAATTTTAGGGCCTGCAATGATGATTGCTTGCCGACTTATATGCAGAACTGTGGCTCTGTACAGGATCTCTGAGAATAGAATCGAGTGACTTTTCTCTCCGTTTATTTTAAACCATTATATGTCGTTGTGGCAAGATGTGGCAAATGTTGTAGCCTCTGACAATTTTTGATATTCCTCATGTAGATTGCTACGATATACATTTTCTTCTTTTTTTTCGAACTAATGACACGACAGTCCAAACCCCCAGTGAGCTTGAATTAAATTCCCAATTTACTGGTAACCACTGGTGAATTGAAATTCTTTATCACTTTTGATATCACTTATTTAAATTGAAATAGAATATTTTATTTTCATCAATTTTTTGTTTGAAAATAAATGGACTTATTTAATCAGAAATATAATATGGTAGGTTGAACAAAACAAAATCACTCCCCTCGCGAAATTTGGGAGAGCGATTTTTAGTTCTCGTAACAGCTCTCCTCGGTTAATTTAGGTACACTTTTTATAGCTCACCATGTTTTTACAAAGACAAGGACTGTATCCCAGTCACGCTTGTGACTGTTCATATGAGCACCATGAGGATCTTGAAGTACATGGGTTCATACGGCCCCTAGCCCCGGGTTAAGCGGAATTAGACACAAGTTACGAAACGTAACGCCATAGATCTTGCACGCTACGTTCGTATTTAATTTTGCTATCAGCTAGCGATATGTATCTCCAAATTTGAGAAACTTTTGAGTGGAGGCGCTTGATGGAATAGCCCTGTCTTATAAGTTTTTGCAACAATGTTTTCTGATGTTGATTTCTGTTAATTACATGTAGCACATTGAACGGACCAGAACTACCAGTTCAGTGAAATCTTCTCGCCTGCATCATGGCAATGATGACATGTAAATCATTCATGTACTACATGTACACAGTCCCTACGATATCCACTCTCAGTCCTACTACGGTATTAGAGGCCCTCGGCGACCGAGTGGTCTAAGGCGCTTCGCTGGTGACCGCTAGCATCACACCGCTGAACCGGCACGGGTTGGAGCCCAACTGGTCCATGTGTGAAAGTTTGTCAGTTACTTGTGGACGGGAGGTGGTTCACATCAACTCAATAGGAAGCTGAACTATCAGGGGCGTGTCCAGAGTTTATTTGAGGACACCGTTTCTTGCCATTTTTGGGCGCATTTGTATGTAAAAAGCATTAAAATTGGCTGTAAAGTTTGGGCACCCATACCTTTAACAGGTATCAAAATGGCTCTGGATATGTCTATGACTATATATTGCTTAACCCTGAATCTTGTAATTTTCTGTTGATATTATCTAAATTATCTCTCCGTGTAAAATGGAATTGCATTCAATTCATAGCCTGCAATGCAGGGGTTCAACTTCACCTATACTGGTATATAACATACACTTTCAAATCAAGTCAGTTTGAGGGAACAAGTGAGGTTACGCAGGGTAACAATGACAGATCCAATATGACAAATTGGCCTACACTTGAACAAATGAGGTCTTAACTACGGTAATATTGAACTGAAGCCATACAGCATTGTATGAATAGTATTCACACAATAAAGAGACATACACACCCCAAATTCAATGCATCAATCGATGTAAGAGCACTAGTGCTTACTGCTGTCTGGTGGGGGGAGTGGCTTACATTTTGGCTTAATGTCACACTCAAGGTTGTTCCACTCATATGGTGACAGTCAGTTTGGTTGGTGGAGGAAGCTGGAGTACATGTACCCAGCGGAGAGAACCACCGCCCGTCGCCAAGTAGCCCTAACTGACAAGCTTCCACATAGGACCAGCTATAGGCTCGAACCAATGGCGAGGCTAGAGGTCACCAGCGAAGCACCACTCGGCCACCGAGGGCCTTCTGCTCTGTCTTGTACATTGTGTATTTATATAAAAGTGTTGTACATTAAAATTCCCATAATTTATGATTAGATTTAAATGGTCAAGCAAAGTGAGGAACTGAATTTTTTCCACCAGATCACACTGAAATGGGCAAATTTGTTGCGGACTCATTTGGAGGCTAGTTGAGATAACTGGATCCCTTGTTTGCGGTCCGACTGTTTTTTCAAAAGTGATGCGGGCAGGGTCTTACTCTTTATTCTCCTTTAATCATGCCATTTATTTGTTTCTTTGACATGTTTGATGAAGTGAAAGGAAAGTGACCATATTAGTTCAGAAAATGACGTAACATGTTAGTGGGTCCTGATCATGTACATTTAGGGAAATTATTCAGTAATCCACTGATGTGTGGTGCGCGCAATAGAATGACAGGATGATTTTTACATAATTTTTTACCACGACAAGGGTACCAGCATGGCCTCGTCAGATCTAATCTCGCCATTTGTCATGTTTTGAGGTGATAATAGACCTTTTCACCACGGATTCGGTAAATTTCGCGTCCATTCGGAGAAGCAAGTCACGTGGCGCAAAAACATGTGATCATCAACAACCAATCGTTTGCTGGTGGGTTAACAAGTCGGCTCACCTCATCGTTTTCTGTGTGCAGATTTGTCTCTGCCATAACAGAGGTATGTTGCAAATAATTACAACGAATGATCTTTGAATTGAAAAACATTTTCTTTTGTAATAAAGCATAGACTGTGTTCCAAGCTGCCATTTATAAGTTTGCAACCGTCAGTGTATTTTTGTTTTAATTTATGATCTTTTATCGGCAATAATTTCAAGAAATAGTGTCATTTCCGGTTGTGATCTCCAGGCAGAGGTCGCAGCACAGACAAGATTTGGCGCGAGATACAAAATGGCGACGGCGTCATTGACGAACGCCTTGACAGCATCATTTATTGATTTGAAGGAGGTTTATGGGAGAGGCCTTATTTCACAATCACTCCAGCATTTCAACATTACAAGTATTATTTCGTTTTTTGTCGAGTCAGGCCATGACTACAAGTCTGGAGGTGAAACACGCACGCCGTTGGCTGCAAGAGTCTCTTTTTCCATTTTTTACAGCCCACCAGCAACTGCATGGTTATTTCATTGGTCGAATCCAGCGTGCAATCGGGAGTTTCCGTTGACAGCTTTTCACGTTGTCACGTCTTTCGGCTATTTTCGGTATGAAAAGGTCTATTCTCTGACAATACATGTAGGCAAAGAAAATATACTACGTCATACTTAGTGGCCAGGGGGGCCGAGGAAGCTTGGAATTGGATTAGATAAAAGACTGCCTCCTGTGTAATAAATCTTGATAAAAAGTGAATTGAAAAAAAATTATGGAGCACACTGGGTTGGTTGAAACGCAGAGCACAGATTGACAAGCAGGTAATATCCATGGTGTTTCTTCGAAGCATGGAGAAGATATCGCCAAATGACTGACAACGCTAGGAAAATTTGATTAATCAGAATCAGATGGAGTAATGGGTTTTACTTTTCTAAATATGAGATTTTAATATACGTTCACTGTAATCGGTTCACTGTGGTCTGGAACATTTTCTTAGAGTGACACTGTACGAGTGGGATACTTACCTAGAATAACGACGACATTTTGATAGGTTGACTCTCTTATCGGATTGATATCGTCGGAAATCTTCAAAAGCATCTTTAATAGCAGTCACGGCCAGCACGAATACTACTGGCACAGCTGAGATCTCTTTCCCAAAAGCACCAACCTCCGGAATCCAGTTCAGAAATAATACGAATATAAAATATATATTTGCATAACGATGGAACTGCTCGAATAGATTTTTTGGCAAAAAAGTCAAAACCGTATATTTCGTCGTTTTCACATGATTGGACGGGTATTCTCGATTGGGATGGTTTTTGTTCCGATAAGGCACATTTTCCGGAACTGTTAAATTCGGAAATACTGACCTTGTCTTCGGGCCAGCCTTGTTCCGAGAAAACAGTTTTTTGCATATATTTCCCATACCCAAATCTTTCTTTAGTCTACAGTAGCACTCCTATATATGCTATCTCAATCAATGGCAAATGTTTGCTTTACAAATTACATGCACCTGTTCACAAATCAGTACTTCCTAACCCATATTGGACCATTATTGGCAGTCTGGAATCAGCAATGATTCTTTGAAATATACACACTTGTACATTTCCGCCATAGATCCGGATGAACTCGATTGACTGCGAAAGACGAAACATGTCATGATGTCAGTGTCATTGTTAAGTCTGAAGTTTGGCCCAGTAAACTACCCGAGGTCATCAAATTAAAATACACAATGACAAGGACAATAATTGTAGAACGTATATCAGAAACGTTGAGAGCACTAACGAGTAAATAAACTAATGGATCGCCAAACTAAATACTGGAGATCAGCACTATTTCGCTGAGTACCGTGAAAAGGAACGAATGGCAACACGCGCCGCGGCAACACTTCGTCAATCACTTCCGCAAGATGGAGACTTTTGTCAGCTTGATCCTGAAAGTTGCCTTATTTCAACCAGAATTTCCTCCTTCATTTAATCCGATTTACATATAGTCCTTAAGTAAGGTGAATCAGAAGATGTTTGGGAATCTCTCTCATCATTCCATCATCTGTATCATACTGAAAAATACATTATCTCTCCGGTTTTCTCTCACTCTTCCATTCCTTTGATCAGCGTTGTTACGCGGCGACGATGAAAAACACAGACAAACATGCGCGTTAAACCCCAACCGATATATAAAACGCGCTATAATTGGCTGGCCTATATCCGAATGACCAATCAAAATTCGTTTGGTATTCTTAGTCGGGCAATCGTGATGGCGGACGACAGGTGCTCGGAGTCGATGGGCGTGTTGAAAAAATGTGATATCGAAAGTTTATCTCAGGTTATACCTTACAAAATACATTCAGAATCAACCTGAGCATGACGAATTTTTGAACGACCTTCATCATTCATGTTAAGAAATCCAAATACATTATTGAGACACTTGATGCATTTGACACAATGACAGCCAGCCAGACAGGCATTGCGTAATCAGATCATGATGAGATCTGCGAAATCAATTGATTGCGTAATCAATCACACATTCAACAATTCATGGGCAACACACTCGGACAATCTAACTTAGTAAAATTAAATTCTATCTGCTCCCCCATATGTCGCTTGCAGGATCTAACATGCAGGCTTGCAGAACTTCAGCGTTAACCAATCATCAGAACGCTTCATAGTGTTTTGAAGGAAACACTATTGGTAGAGAATTGTGGGTTTTGAAGGAAACACTATTGGTAGAGAATTGTGGGTTTTGAAGGAAACACTATTGGTAGAGAATTGTGGGTTTTGAAGGAAACACTATTGGTAGAGAATTGTGGGTTGGTTTTGAAGGAAACACTATTGGTAGAGAATTGTGGGTTTTGAAGGAAACACTATTGGTAGAGAATTGTGGGGTTTTCAAGGAAACACTATTGGTAGAGAATTGTGGGTTTTGAAGGAAACACTATTGGTAGAGAATTGTGGGTTGGTTTTGAAGGAAACACTATTGGTAGTACTAGAGAATTGTGGGTTTTGAAGGAAACACTATTGGTAGAGAATTGTGGGTTGGTTTTGAAGGAAACACTATTGGTAGACAATTTTGGGTTGGTTTTGAAGGAAACACTATTGGTAGAGAATTGTGGGTTTTGAGGGTTGGTTTTGAAGGAAACACTATTGGTAGAGAATTGTGGGTTTTGAAGGAAACACGATTGGTCATGTTGGTAGAGAATTGTGGGTTGGTTTTGAAGGAAACACTATTGATAGAGAATTGTGGGTTTTGAAGGAAACACTATTGGTAGAGAATTGTGGGTTTTGAAGGAAACACTATTGGTAGAGAATTGTGGGTTTTGAAGGAAACACTATTGGTAGAGAATTGTGGGTTTTGAAGGAAACACTATTGGTAGAGAATTGTGCGTTTTGAAGGAAATACTATTGGTAGAGAATTGTGCGTTTTGAAGGAAACACTATTGGTAGAGAATTGTGGGTTGGTTTTGAAGGAAACACTATTGGTAGAGAATTGTGGGTTGGTTTTGAAGGAAACACTATTGGTAGAGAATTGTGGGTTGGTTTTGAAGGAAACACTATTGGTAGAGAATTGTGGGTTGGTTTTGAGTGCAGGGATGATCATTAGAAGGCGGTAGGCATCCCTTTTTGGCCCCCTACTTTGACCAAAACAGTTACTTACTTTCCATGTAATTCCTTTTCTTGAATTATTAAATGTCACTTCATGTGGTTGCCTATTTCCGTGCCTTCCACCTGCTATTTCAAAACTTATTGACATCCCTGGGGGTGTCTTTTCAAGTTTCCGTGGTCCCGACATTGTGGCACCATAACACAGGGTATGTGTAGTTCAACAAGCTGAACCCTACTGACATTTAATTTTGTGATATTGATTATGTAACATAATCAATATCACAAAATTCATAATCATAATATTGATTATGTAACATAATCAATATCACAAAATTAAATGTCAGTAGGGTTCAGCTTGTTGAACTAGGGGTATGTGTAAACATTGGGACAAACATCAGAGACGGTGACCTGACTGCGAGTGGATTAGTCCAGATGCGACCGAGACATCATAATGCTAAAATATTCATGGCATGGGCGCTCAGAACACCAGATTCAAATCCTGTATAGAGACATGCATGTACGATTGGGGAGCATTGATAGAATATTATTTCATTAGGTTGTATACTCGGACATAGATAATCCCAATCTCGGTAAACTCAGATATGATATCACGGAACATTATAAATATCTGACATTACCGTTATTTGAATCCCGTGCGAATTTCAAACTATTATCTTTTTGCCAATGCGGTGACTAGCTGGGCAAAATGACTTTAAAACGCCCCTTGTACTTACAAACAGGAGCATGTGAACAGAAAACAGAACAGTATCCGAATCATGCATAAACTTCAAAGGATTTACTACCGCCAAAAAGTCTGTTTTTGTCAGAGGGTAGAAAATATTAAAAAAACGACCGCCATGAAGTTGTTTGTCTCCATGAAATAAACGTTCATCAAATATTGTCAGGATAGTCTACATTTAAAATAATGCCAAATTGTTTGTCGTTATTGGCTTATTAGGGAATCTCATATAATATCGGCAAAAAATAGCATCACATCTAGATGGTATTTCCCTGATCTTGCTTTACCTGGATTGAGTGAATCCTTGATCAGTAGACTTTTAGAAAGCCTAATCGGCCTCATAATCGGAAGCATTTAACATTGATGTCAGGTGGCATTAATCAGTACGAACATCATTCTCATGGCATCAGATTGTATACCTCCTACTAGCAAATATACCCTCTGATGTCACTGGGGTTGAAATGGATATACCATGATATGTCGATTGGGATTGCGTTTTGTCCACTTTCGCCAACAGGTGGTGGTGCCACCTGACAAAACCCAGAATTCATTTCCAGGCAATATGATAACCACTCATCGGATTTTTTTCAAATTTGGTATTTAGATGTCCCTTTGGATTGTATTTCGCTCACTTGCGCTTACATTCGGCACTTGACCACCTGATCGCAAAATCTAAATCTGGTGTCCGGATAATAACTTCAGAACTGCTCATTGCATTCTTCTAAAATTTGGTATGCAGATACCATTCGATGAGATTTCGCGTGTGATTGCATTTCGCCCACTCGCGCCTACATGTCATGCCACCTAGTGGCAAAATCTAAATTCTGTTCCTGGGCAATTTGAGGATTCCTTGACGGATTCTTGTCAAATTTGTTATGCAGATACCATGCCATGAGTTGTGGCTTGGGTTTGCATTTTACATGCCATAACTCTCTGCTATGCATCCAAACTCCTACACCCATAAAAACATCTTGGTCTGGACTGTTAAGTGGCTGAGGGGTTGTAGCACCTCTGGTGCCTCATGTTAAATTCTAGCTAAAAGCATGGAATAACATCTCATAACTCGATTCAATCAAGTTCCAAATGCCATGCATATAATACTCTATCTCCCGGGATAAATTCAACATATGGTACGGTAGTGGATGTATATAGGAAATAAAATCAAACTTGTTTACCTCAAACCTCTCATCCTTAAAGGAAATGTAATTGTTGAACTGTTGGACTGATTTTCCCTCTCGACTATTATATTGTACATTAGCTACATGTATAAGCTGATATTATGTAATTGAATGCAATGTATTACTCAGTCTATGTTGTTCCCTACTTCTGCTACTGTTTAGCTCGATCACCATGTTAAATCCAATCATATGTCACCCATCTTCATACACAAGCCGATTTCTCCATTCACACTTTGAAGTAGCCTTGATAGATCGAACCACCTCAAGCATTCAAAATTAAATGTGTAACTTTCATCTACAAACCAGAGACAAATCAATCAGAACCTAGAACTGAACCAGTGGTCTGATATATCAAGGATAATTTGAGGTGTGAACAAGGAAGCCGGCTTATTTGTGAAGATGATGTCGCTATGTTTAGTGCTACTATTATCATATGTTATATAATTACTAGTATCTTCCTGCAATTCCCACCACCTGAAGATGAGGGTAGCTTTCCTCAAAAGATTGCAAAAATGAATAGTAGCATATTCTACATTGTCACATTTATTGTAGCTCTGAAATGTTCCATATCTGCAGTTGTAATAAGAACAAAATCATTTTCTCATTTCAGTTGCTACATGGACTTGTAGATAGTATATGTGGATTTGGCTGTGTAAGGTATGAAGATTACATTAAGACATGGGGACTGGAGGAGTGGTGGGATTTGAATGACTCCTGTAAGGTGTTTGTAAAGCAGGCCATCAAACATACCTGGACCAAAGATGAGGTATGACTAGTTATTGTGATATCAGGGTAACCTACAAGTATATTCATCCGAATTAACATGATGAAAGTATTGCTTTTTTTTTTAAATCTATAAGCCCTGCTCTTGAAAGTTTCATATCAGTACACACAGAACATCAGATGAATTATCAGATTTCAAACTACATATATATCTACTAGCACTTGGGTTGACAGAGATCTGGTTCTGGTTTATCAAGGTTCAAACTACTCTAAATTCAAGTATTGGGATCATGGATAATGTCAGTATTTAGAGGTTGGTCAGTTTACTCAGGTGTCTGTATTCACAGGTTTTACTGTTTATAACTGTTATTGAAGATCCCACATATGAATCTAAAACAGTATATTACATTTACATCTGTTGTAGTTCATTTCAGTAGCTATGGCAGACTTGTATGAAAAACTCCTACATTTATGTAATTTACTGGTTTTTTTTTTTTTTTTACCAGATTATGCAGAATATGGGTAGTTTACCAGAAGAACACAAACAGACAATGGTGGAAGTTCTCCAAGCCAGAAATGAGGAACTCCGACAATTGCTGAAAACCAAAACTAGTCAGATTTCAAATTCCACCCTGTCAGATTTTGATTGGCAGGTCAAGGTAAAGAATACGAGACACCATGGTGTTTAGTTTGCATTTGTTGGGTCGAAGAATAGCACCAAAATTTTACAGTACAGCTCTAACAATGATCAAAAGTGCAGTTAAAAGAGGCGTAATATCTTTGTTCGCATGAGTCTATATTCAAGATTAAATAGTGTGAATAACAAAACGTAATACATCATTTCCCACATTCAGATGATTCAAAGAAGGTATTTCACCATCTTCATACACATGTTGATTTATCTGATTACAGCTCCATATAAGCCTTGATATATCAGCCCACCAGCTCTGATGTGTGATAGTTTGCCAGTTACTTGCCGACAGTGGTGGTTCTCTTCGGGTACTCTGGTTTCCTTCACCAACCGAACTGGCTGTCACCATATGAGTGAAACAACCTTGCGTGTGACCTAACCAAATCCCCCCCAGCTCTGTTTAAAAGCATTCATCAATAGACACGAAATATCATTGAATTCAAATCCATTTGAATTTTGTAACATGCTGTAAGACGGCTATTGACTGTCATCTATGTATCTGGTCACCCCTACCGCCATGTAGAAGGAATGATGTAGTATTCTGAGATAATAACGTTGCCCTGCACACAGTCGTTGGGTATGGGATGATTAGGATTGGCTCATCGCTGGTTTGTAGATAAAATTTACACCTCAGATTTGAATGCTTTTGAGGCTAATTCGAAGTGTGAATGGAGAAGTCTTGTGTATGAAGATGGTATTTTACATGAAAAATCGAATGTCATCATACTAGTTTACCAGTAGTCTTTTCTGCCTTTAATGTCTGGGATGACACCAATCACACAGAGTGTCTTGCATTGTTGTGATGTACCACACAGACATATGCATATTAAAGCAATGATATCATGAAATTGTCTGTTAGAATGTTACTGAATAAAATTAATGTAATCCCTCTAATAGTTCAATCACATGAAATGAAATTTCCCATCTTAAAATCTGTGGGTGATCAAATTTATTATAACCGTGATAACAGGAAGTTGACAAACTGGTTCACAATCATGCATATAATCCATCATTCCTTAATGCGGGACTTGCACAATACAAGATTCCGGCCTCGGCCGTGGATCGCCTTTGCCTTTATTTCCATTTTATCTCACTTCTATCGTCTGCTAGGCACTGAGCTGGTCTTTCAGGGCGGCTTTGAAAGCTCCATTCCTGCTGAGATCTAACGGCTGGAGCTCTCCTGTACCGCATGCTGGCATGAATACACATTTAAACCCATTGTCAGCTGATGCCGATGTTGCGGTATTTATTGACTTTAGCAGAGTTCAAATGACTACCTGCATGATATCTCGCGATATTAGGTTTGCTTACCTACGGGAGTTCCTTGAATGTTTCCAAAATATAAACGACCCGAAACGGAAACATTTATACTATTTCAATCATCCTGCAGGCCGGTTTTATATTCGGCATATTTGTCTTTCACCATTGCTAATGAATATGGTGGCACAATCGAATAAACTAAGACAAGTTTCTAATGGATTATATCAAGTATTGAACTTAAAATCATATAAATCAACCACATACCTTAAAGCAAACACACGGTAGTGGCTATTTTCACATCTATTTCCATGTCGGCTGCTTTTTCTCGAATTGTCGTTCGCGGTGATCCTTGCGGTTGAGCGGTGGTTATTACGGAGAGTTATCACCCGCTACGCGTCCAAGCGAAACGATCGGCCAGCCTACTCAGCTGTGCCTAGCAGACGATATAAGTGGGATAAAACGGAAATAAAGACAAAGGCTATCCTAGCGGCCGAGGCCGGAACCGTGTATTGTGCAAGTCCCGCATTATTCAATAATTTTAGAGGATGATCAAATTTGTTAGAACCAATTGAATTTTGTCCCCAAATTTGTGGTTGATTGAATTTTGATTGAGGGATGGAATTATTAGAGATATTACTGTATGATATCATGATAAAAAGATTAGGATGAAAAAGAATGCAGTAATTACATCATCATATGGATTTACCCTTTGAAGGATGACTTTTACCTACCCCATGGTCCATGTCGTTTTCTTTCTTTTTAACATGCAGCTTGCCATGTCCAGTGATAAGCTGGCCACAGTTCAGGAACCTTTGATCACTGTGGACCTTGATGTTAAACAGGAACAGGGCAACAAACCAGTGTCTTTAGAAATGAACAAAACTGAACTGAAGAGCTTGATAACATCATTGGAGGCAGCAAACAGAGTGAGTTTTGTGAATGTAGGTCATTTCCCCCCCTGTCATTTTCCCCCCCTGTCATGTTCCCCCCCTGTCATATTCCCCCCCTGTCATATTCCCCCCCTTATATTTACTTGTCCATATAGCTGTTGTGGGTTAAATATTTAGGTAATTTTTTCTTCCAGTAAAATAATGCCAATTTTTATTTATCATAAACTGTTACAGGAAAGACAAATGTTTTTTTTTTTAATGTAATTCCATGAATAAATTATTTGATCTTTTCCAGTAACAATGAGTGATTAGTAGGAGATATAAATAGATTTAAAAAATTATTAAAAATTAAATTATTTTCTTCACAGATTTGTGCCTATCTAAGACCACTTAAAGATATATCTGTGAAGAAAATAATTTAATTTTTAATAATTTTTTAAATCTATTTATATCTCCTACTAATCACTCATTGTTATTTATTATTTATTTATTTATTTATTTATTATCCATACTTAGTGCTGGAAAAGATCAAATAATTTATTCATGGAATTACATTAAAAAAAAAAACATTTGTCTTTCCTGTAACAGTTTATGATAAATAAAAATTGGCATTATTTTACTGGAAGAAAAAATTACCTAAATATTTAACCCACAACAGCTATATGGACAAGTAAATATAAGGGGGGGAATATGACAGGGGGGGAATATGTCCAGGGGGGGAATATGACAGGGGGGGAAAATGACAGGGGGGGAACATGACAGGGGGGGGAAATGACAGGGGGGGAAAATGACTGTACTCCGAGTTGAAGTCTTCTTACTCTATTCTCATAGATTTGAAAACTGGCACAAAAATGCAATCAAGGGCATCAACTCTGCTGTTTAGTTCTACCTGCATGCATTCTAGTCCCACGAGACTCCCTACTATGAGAAAAGGGTCTAGGGGAAATGGTAGCCATCCCCCCAATATTTGTGGAGTGAGTAGCAGCATTTTTGTTACAACAACAACACGGCATATACACTATAGACACGACATATGATATTCACTAATTTCTCCTTAATCAACCAAATTTACATAATTAGTGCAGCTGCCTGTGCTCCGTCAGTAAAGCATCAGCGCATTGAGCTGGGGTCGTGGGTTCGAATCCCGCTGACGACCAATTTATTCTTTCTCTCTCAAAAATCATTCAAAAGGAGTTTTATCTGTGGTTGTTGCCTGATCCATTCTATTGAAAATTAATGTTAATTTTGCTTTCATTCAAACTATTATTAATCAGTCATTTTGTTATGACTCCTAAACTGTCATTAATTTTAGAATGGGGAATATTTGAAGTCAGACTAAAAGTATTATTTTAGTATAAGCTTTTTGTTCTTTAATTTCTTTTCAGCAATTTCTTTCTTTTTTACATTGCAGGCTGTCCTGCACCTGAAATCCTGATGTCTGCCCACAAAGTGTGATCTTTATATACATGAAGAATACCTACAGGTGTGACACCAGAGCCTTGGAGGACCCATTCATATGCGAAATGTACTTTTCTAAATCACTCCGTGTAACAGCCACCTCATTTGCCACGACTGCATTGTGGAATTAAAAAATTATACAGAACTGAAAAAATTGTTTAAAATTTTAGGCAGCTATTCCAAATATGTTTTGCAGGATGTCCTGCATGTAGATGTATCCTACTGCAAAGTTGATCTTTCCATAATACCAAGATGCTCAGAATTCAGAATTTATATTTTTTAAACACATGTACAATCTTGGAACAAATATGTACATAAATAATTCATGTATTACTATTTGTAGACAATTTCCATTGGGATTTATGTTTTATTAAGAGGTTAGATTGTCATCTGGACAAGGTTTAAAGGTTCTACCAAATTGGTCCCCACAACCCATACTTTTTTTATGCTAAGGTTTTGTAAGAGGTTATAATAGCAGTTTACTGTTTCTGGGAACTTCAAAGGGTCGAATTTAAAAAAAAAATGAAATCAAAACTCTCCATTACCACGCCTGTTTGGAAACGGCGAAGGCTGTGACCTGCTGACCCATGATGTCGGAGCCTGATTATGATTATAGTGGATTTTCTAGTTGACATTCCCATTGTAAAACCAACAATGTCACAATGGTAAAATGTAATGTCTTTGTTGAGGTCATGATGATGCTATCATACCCAGTTGTTGTACAACGTCCGACAAAACCAACTAGTGGATATTGTACGACGTTATCGTAACCAGACCCTGACATCACGGGTCAGAGTTTACCGCGTCAATACGTTTTTCACCCCGTCTGTTTTATTGTGTTAAAAACCCCAATTCGATGTCATTTTTCATAGGAAAAAATATGTACTTGTTGTTTACATTTGATAGGCTCTTTAAAGTCTACTTCTCTACACCATACTGTCTATGAAGCACAGAACCTAATTAATGTATTAAAGCACTGAGAACAGTGAGTAATGCTTACAGCTATTGTGTAGGGGATTTCCTGAAAAAAAATATATGAAGCATGTTGGGCATGTACATGTACATGTACCGGACTAATCTATTATCTTTGATCTCGGAATAAGAGGATCCCATTTAACTTGATCATGGGATGAAAATTCACAATTGGGAGAAGGAAAATATATTCCAACCGAGCCGCCAGGCGAGTTTTTGATGTATTTTCTTCTCATCCCTTGATCAACTTAATATGCACCCCTTTTCAGACAGCAATGTTATGAGTCCTATCTAAGGTGGGACCAATCCAGCATTTAACATGGCCGATATAGAGGCGCCTGATATGGGATTCATTTTTCCATATAATTTAAATCATTTCTTTAATCAATATTTTAGTAAAAACTTCAATGACACTCTGAGAGAAACATTGCTGGAGTGAATCGTATCTGGAGCTTGTGTCATCATGGTGTTTGGAATGAATGATCCCAGCCCATTATCCTGCTTAGGTTTTTAGAGTAATGTATGGGAAGAACCATTTCTTCAGGCATGTTGGTCACTGCAGAGAATGGCTGGAAAAAAGTCGGCTCTCCTGTTAGGTACTCCCTTAAGGCTACAGCGACTGCTTTTGGTTAACTGTATCATTCCAGAATCTAATATTTTCATGTGTATATAATGGAGCTACATGTAGATAGAAATCAATGTCAGTGTTCAATAGCAATTTACTATACGTTGTATTGTGTACTAGGATACATGGTATATATTTATGTTTTAATGTGGTTTTAAAACCTTTCACAGCAGAAATAGGTTATCTATGAGAATAATAAAATACACAAAACAAATATAATGATTTGTTTCTTCATTCGTATAGCCTTGTATCAATCTAGGTAAACCAAGATGGTATATCAGGGAAATACCATCTAGACATGCTGGACGTGACGCTATGAAATATTCGTGCAAATGTTTTTGCCAATATTCTAAGAAATTCCCTAATAAGCCAATGGAGACAAACAGTTTGACAGTGATTGACGTTTAGTTCACGGAGATGAACTTGAACAGCATACTGACAAAAGCAGACTTATCAGTGGTGGTAAATCCCTTGAAGTTCACGCACGATGTCTAAGACACGATTCCTTGTTCTGATAATGTTTCTGTTTTCTGTTCACGTGCCCCTGTTTGTAATTACAAGGGACGTTTATTTAAAGTTATTCCTCCCAGCTAGCCCCCTGTTGGGCTAACAGATGTAGTTTGAAATTCGCACAGGATTTATATAGCATTAATGTCAGATATAATGTTCCATGATATTGTATCTGAGTTTACTGAGATTGAGCCTGATATGTACAGGTACCTGCAAACAGGCCAGGTTATGTTGCATTTGTGACATCACCCACTTGTGGTTGTGAACAAATCTTGGCATATATTTAACATGTTTATAGATTTCGTGATATAAGGGAAAAAGGAATCCTATTGTTTTCAAGCGAAAGGAGACACTTTTTACACCAATTTTGGGGGCAAGACTAACCAAATATATTGATTCAGAAAAGAAAGCTATTGCTCCTCTGGGGCAAGGAACCCAAACGCTGGTACCAATGTGACACACAAGTATCCATGCAAACCCTTGAAATTAGATGCTGCCAAAGCTTTGACCAAGACTGAGAATCTTTAGACAATTCAGGGCTTGAAATTAAGTTTCTCAAGTGGTTCGACAACCACTTTTGACATTCTGGTTGTCCCAAAAGTAAACCAACTTAGTTGTCCCAAATTCTTCTTTATCATTTTAGCTTCAAATGTACATTTCATATAATACGGTAATTCCTCGAGTAATTAATGAAAATATTTTTGGACATCCTATTTTGATGGAAATAGCTGTCAATCGTTGGTGAAAGTAATGAACTAGGCCCATGGGCTTATTAAGGGATCGATTTGGCGGCAGGCAGGACTACTTTATCTAGTCCTTTGTGCATGCAAATTTGAAACAAATACCTTAGGAACATTAGTGTACAAACTCTCCATTCCATTTTCATGGTGAACTTTATTCGATGCTTTCAAACATGTCAAATGACTGAGAAACTCGACATATGTGTTATGTATAATACTGGGACATCTTTTACAAAACGGGGAGGGATGTGGTACGGTAGTGGCAGCTGTTATATCTGTTGGGACCCTCCCTGTAGTGTAGCTCTCCTGTACCTGAGGGAATTTATGTGCTAGTGAGAGGGATATTCAAACAGTCGATTCCTGGATTTCAAACTTTGCACGTCGCTAGTGACTTCGCTCGCCTCTGCGACAATTATATCTTGTATCTTTTGAACAAAGAGCTGTTGGTCATGTACAAAAAATGTGAAATTGTACCTTGAGAGATATTTGGGAAAGATGTAGAGCTCTTTCATGACCGCTCCAAGAAAATATTAAACATGATCAGGAGTATTCCGATATATTATCACCATGGCAACACTGGTTGAAGTTTTTTTGTTGAAATTATGCCTCCATGGTAGAACAACATAAACAACCGACTAATATTCAAAATAACCCATTTTTAAGTCTAAAACAAGAAATGTATTGATCATACGAGTCAGCCGGCTTATAGTGCGTATTACAAAAATAATGACCGAATTGATATTTTAAAACTTTACCCATGAGGTTAATAATGTTCTTCTAATTTTTCGAACAGCAATTTTAGACTTAGAAGCAGAAAAAATCCATCTTTATGTCAACTGAGAATAAATTATGTGGCATGGATATGTTATTTATTCCAAGAGTTTTTATCCACAATAGCCTTAAGTTGAGTTTTGCCATTTGAATAGGGTAGGTAATTCCCTAAAATACTTTCAGATGAAAACTTTTTCGCAAATCTTTACTCATTCCTAACATTACACATAGATCAAGTTATTGGTAATCAACTTTTTACCATATTGTGAATTACATTAATGACAAAAGGAATTGGTAGCCAATATCATTCTGAGTATTTTGAAGTTTATTTCATCAAGGTGAGCTCAGCTCACTCATGTTGAAGGCCTACATGTATATTAAGTTGTTGGAAGTGATAACCAGGTCTGGGTAACCATCATTAAATACGTTAAGGAAATTTTATTGACGATACTCGAAACAAAAACTTCCTCTTTATGATGATCCCTCTGATAATTCAACCACCCTATTGAAATTCAATCACCCTTAATTTTGAGGATGAAATTCAATCAGTCATTCTAATAAATTTGACCCCCCCCCCCTAAATTTATGCTAGGAGACTTCACCCGCAGTGATTGTACTATTGGAAGATTTATCATACATGTAGTAACAGAGAAACACGGAAACCAGTTTACCAGCAATTCAACTTTATCAGTCATTATCATTCACAGGGTATTTACATTTCAATAAATAAATTCAAATGTTAAACGTGTCAGAACATAATGAAGTATGTGTATACCCATTCATAGTATTAGCAAACATTTATAACCAGAGCCCAAGAGGCTTCAATATACACTCGTACATCTGGAATTACACGGGTCCAAATTTCAAGGTTGTTTAATGGCCGTAGTCCCAATTGGTAGCTAGCGATCCCGAGAAAGGTTTAAGATTTTGTGCTTATTTGTTTTCCTCCAAATAGATTCCTTTCAGGTGAGAAAACTTTTCATGAAGGAAGAAAAATGTGAAGAAAGTGATGAAGTAAATCTTTGTAAATAAACAGATATAAAGGACCCCTTTCCCAGTTAAATTTGTAAGTGCATGGTATTTATTTCACAACAGTTTAACTGAATGTAGCTGTTTCTTACATGTATCAAACAGGGGAGACACCACCACAGGACAAATGCCATATACATGTAGACGATACGAATCTGAATAGTCCAACCTAACAAATATAGTCATTTCAACTCCATTCTGTTTTCGGGGACTGTGACCTTTGACCTATTTACCTAAAAATGAATACGGATCCTCTTTCCACGCAAGTAAGTTACACCCAAAGTTTGGTACCAATCCATACATTGAAATTAGAGATACATGTATCGCACAGACAACAAATGTTAATGGATGAATAGACAGATAGATGGACAGAAATCACCATCACATTACATGACCTCATCTTCGACAGACATATAAAAATGTGACTTTTAATGATTTCCTGATTTTGGAGTCACAGTTACCTTGACCTTTGACCTAATTTTGGTACATGACACGTCTCCCCTTGATGTATCAACGAACACAAAAAATCATCATTTTCAACAATTTTATGATTTTGGGATGACAGTGACCTTAACCTTTGAGCTCGACCAAAATTTTGATATGTGACATTGTGTCCCCCAAATGTATCTACTAACAACAACAAAAAGTTATTTTTAATGCTTTCCCGATATTGGGTGACCTTGACCTAAATTTTGGTACATGACATCATCTCCCCCTGATATATCGATAAAAAAATCATGACTTTTTACAATTTCATGATTTGGGGTCACACAGGGTTCATGCATAGAAATTCAGATTGAATTCCATGACTTTCCATGACCTTTTATGGACAAATTTCATGACTTTTCCATGACCTATCAGAAATTCTCATGGATAATGGGGGCATCGAGAAAATCAGTCCACAGCCATGGTGAGTGAGAAGAGCATTTTCATGGCATTTCTTTTCACACTGATGCAATTTGAGAAGAGCCTATTCCTCCTAAATGCACGCTGGGAGTTTAAGAGAATTCCAAGACCAAAGTTACCTTCCCTGATGCATACTTGATCGCATTCGTAGACCATACACAACACTCGGCAAACAGAACATTCGCTGGTCCAGGAAATTCATCTTTTCGGTGAAAAAAAATCAAGAGAAATATTGACCCGGCCGATATTTTCAAGTTCCTTTTATTTTTTCCATGACCTATCACAAAATTCAATGACCAGACACAAAATTCCATGACTTTCAAGGCCTGGGAAATCAATTTTCAAATTCCATGACTTTCCAGGATATTCCATGACCGCGGGAACCCTGTCACAGTGACCATGACCTTTGACCTACATTTTGGTATGTGACACATCGTGTCCCCCTAATATATCTACTGACACAAAAAAAGCTATTTCTAAAGATTTCCTGATTCTGGGGTCATAATGAACTTTGACCTCGACCTAATTTTAGGTATGTGACACTTCTTTTCTCCCTATTGAATCCTCTCACAAAAAATTTAAAATTTTTTAATAATCTCCTCAATTTTCGGCCACACTGACCTTTGACCTCTGACCTCGACCTACATTTGGTATGCAACACATCATCCCCCCCCTATGAAATCCACTGATCAAAAATTGGAACTGTAGATACTGTCAATGATCGATGATTTCCTGCTTTTTAGGCCACAGTGACCTTTGACCTCTTTCCTCGACCAAAAGTTTGGTATGTGACACATCGCCTCCACCTCCACCTCCACGTATCCACTCACAAAAAATTGCAACTGTGGATAGAAAACGGTCAAATTTATAGACCGGACACAAACAGTTCAGTGATTTCTGGTTTTTTAGCGACCTTTGACCTCGACCTCCATTTTGGTACATGACACATTGTCTCCCCATATACTTACCAAAAATTGGAATTGTAGATGGAAAACTGTACCAGATATCGCCCGGACATGGGGGGACTGATAGCCGGACGGAAACTGCCATCACATAATACGTCCGCCTTTTTGGCGGGCATATAAAAATAAAGCAATGAGACTAGATTCAATTACATGCTATATTCAAATGTAAAGTTATCTTTCTGTTACATATATACAACAGCCGGCTATATGTATATATCTTTATATCTTTTTATCCTTCTTCATTGTGAACTGAAATGATGATCATAGACAACATGTGAAGACATCTGAGAACACATCAACGGTCATATACACAATATGGCACAGTATATAGGTTTTCCCAGTATATTTTTTTACAGAATACACATGCTGGAACACCTAGCACAATGTTACTTAC
The DNA here is from genome assembly GCA_036873755.1 of Hanleya hanleyi. Lineage (NCBI taxonomy): Eukaryota > Metazoa > Mollusca > Polyplacophora > Lepidopleurida > Hanleyidae > Hanleya > Hanleya hanleyi. The sequence goes on from JAVTVY010055381.1 coordinate 252,836, forward strand.
TACTATAAAAGTAAAACTTAATACATATTGAACTTTGGTCTCATTGAATACTAGATGAATGCAGTCCGTCAAAAAATTCGAAAAATTTCCCTGCACTGAAATGAATTTATCTTTGCCAATTTTCTGTCAATTGCCACTTGATAGCGAATTAAATGCAGGTACACATGAAAGTGAAATGTTAAACATGTGGTTGGTTGGTTGTTTGAAGTTTAACGTCGCACCTAACCCCAAAGGTCACACGGCGACGATGACCCAAACAAACACACCCTAGCAAAACCCTAACCCTAACAAAAACCCAACCAAAACTACAAAAAAAATTGAATTTCGAATTTTGAAAATTAGGCTCTACAGACACTGGTGATCACAATGGATCGTCAGAGAGCCTAATTTGTTTGACACTTTAATCTACTTCCTGTGCAAGACAAACATGGTATGGTAAACCATGCTGCCCTAAGCTGAAGGGCTGTTAAACATGTGGAACATGGGGGACAGTGATATTCTGTTACGGGAAACTCTCCAGATTTCTGTGCATAGATATTGATGTTGTGGTAGGCTAGTACAGGAGACCTATATTCAAGTACATGTAGTACAATCGATAAATATGTACGTAAATGCAGTAACATTTTGATTAGGACCAGTTTAACTGAAAGATGTGAACTGGCTACAAATGTATCTTGTGAATCATGAAGATCATGTCATAGTAGTTAACAGAAAAGTATTTGAAAATGTAAAATCATATTTCATAAAACATTCATATTCTCTTTTCTCCTCAAGTTGGCAGTATTGTATATACAACCACTGAGGTAAATATTGCTCATTATAAACCCATGTATGAGAAATAGGGAAGTTTTAAAACTATTCTGACACAAAGCTACATGCCATTATATATGTACTAATTATTCATGTCAAGAGGAATTTGCTTTTCTTAAATGAGAAAAACTCTGCACAGTTTTCTCTATAGCATCATCTAAAGTCACAAGTGGCTTATACTGAAAATCCGTCTTTGCTTTACTACAGCTGTAATAATGAAAGGTTCCAGCTAAAGCCACCCGCATAGGAGAAAAAGAAAGGCGAATTTCCTTTATGGGTCTAATAAGGAAGCACAAGAACTGGACTATTATAGCTAGGTAAAACAGCAGCAGGAAAGGTATATGGTACTTGGGTGGATCATAGCCCAACCCCACCAGGAGTCGAGTGAGGAACGTCCAGAAGTAGATGGGCTCATCATTCGTGATGTGATATGCCTGTAAAAAACAGAGAATTGAACATTCTATTACTGAGAGGTTCTCATTACTACAACACAAAGGAGTGTAATTCTAAAGGACATCCAGAGTACAGTTTGTAATTCAATATGTTAACATATGCTTTCTACACAGTAACAATGGACTTGGAATAGTCTGGTTACGGTATTTCTCTATGAAAGGTAAATCTCTTGTTCTCACATTTGGAAAGGACACATTGAGCCACAGTTATAGATGGAAGGTCATCACAATAGCTATGTCATCAAGGTGACCTTCAAAGAACCCCAAATTGTGTTAACATGGCACTGCTGGAGAAAATCAGCGAAGCTGTGGGTTTCTTAATATTAACACAAAATGTCATAATTGTCATTAGTTTCAATTTGATACCCAACTTGACGGGGTTATGTTGTGTTGCACTTTTGGCCTTATTATGAGACCTAAGGTTACAGGGGGTGTGGCCTAGAGAAAATTGCCTATGGCTGCCACCAATCATATTGTGAATGCACACATATCACATGACCACTTAGAGCAAAAACATGCAGCTTTGCAAAATGATCAAGGCGGTTAGGGTGGCACATCATTCGAGGTTGTGCATCATTGGCAATGACAACACATTTATTATTTAATGTCAGTGATGCTGGGGTTTGATTGAAAGAGGAGCTATATTGTGAAAATTAAAATAAAGATTTTTTTTTCGAAAGCAAGCTTATACATCTCATTTCGTATATCTGATGATTACATGTACTATATGTGAATACATGAACTATATAATCCGTTTTCTGACAAATCCATTAAGAATGTAGTAGTTGGGAGTAGAGGTACCATTTACAGTATGGAATGGGACACCAGCATTGTTGTAAACCCTCTGATTTGTATGCAAATAAAATATACACGTAATAATACTGTGCACTGGTAAAGACTGGGACACCACAAACATTAACTGATTAAAACTCCAAAACTTTTAATTAATATAGTTAAATGTGTGGACACAAATATGGTCATGCAAAAGCTTTAGGGTAAATCATATGATGTGGAATAGAATGATTTGATAGCAAATTGAAGGAAATGCTGACCTTCATTTAAATCTTAAACATTTACTTGGTCTTGCAGATAGACAGAGAGACAGATAGATAGACGGACAGACAGACAGACATCAATGTTTTTTCGCAGCTAAAGCTACAGGCTCAATAAAAATCACATTTGTATACAACTTTATGGTTGTGGTGGTTGGTTACCAGGCTAATGTTAGGAATCTTGTGGTGGTGCAAGGGAGACAACCACAAGAGTTATTTCCCCTTACGAGACCTGTCTCAATGAAATTAGTCCTATTTTTCTACTATATCATTTTCCGTTATTCAGTTTAATTGAACCAACGCGCTGAATGATCTCAGTCTCACATACCTTGCCGCAAACCACTGAGCCCTTGTAAAGATATTCAGCTGCAAGTATATGACCATGAACAACATTTTCCACATATGTGAAGTCCACTAAATTCTTCCCATCCCTGAAAAATAATAACAATGCCTCCATAACAAACAGAATAGTCTTGAGAATGAACAAACATCAGCTTATCTTATCCTGAAATTCAGTGGACAATTTGCAGATGAAAAGGAAGCCAAATTTCTTGAATTGACTCTGTTTCTTTCCCTTGTACATGTATGATATCAGACACAGTACTCCAATTACATAGAAAAGCAGAATGTTCTGCCTAGAAATATTAACATGTACACGTATCTAAATATCAAATTCATTGAACTATTGTTGATTGGTGAAATGGTACAAGTTTTGAGAGATCATTTCTTCCAAATGTAGAGGCTGATAATACATGTTGAAATTTCAGAGTAGGTGAATGTTAATAGAATGATTAATTTATCAAAATTACCGAATAGAGATTCTTAGAATTCTGATTTTAGAATAAATCTAAACAGTCTCGAGATGAATCTGTCAAGGGGAACACATATGCCTCGCCCTGCACATCCACCATGCGCACAGTATGTGCTAGGCCATATTTCACAACCATCATGAAGTTCACCGTTGACTCTCAAATCATTTGATCTCTGAAGTCACATTGTCAACATACTATTCCAATGACTATTCTGTAAACCAGGCCTCAATTTAAGGAGTGTTGATGGTAACCTCTTTACCATGAATTCTACACTGGTAACCTGTGGGAACCTATTGCATAATTATTAACCTAATGTCATATTATTAACCAAAATTATGAGGACCTGAAAAAAGGTTACCACTATTGTTCATATGGCAACCTCCAGGCAACCTGAAAACAGGTTACCACCTTAAATTGAGGCCTGTAAACTGTCAAGATAAAATATGAGGGGGCACTAACGTGCAAAGCTCCTCAGCCCCAGCAACATTAATTAGATCTTCTTGTAATGTATCATCCACATATCGGCCCGAGAGGTTTAAATATATTTTGTAACTGTCTCTGAGGTTGGACAATTTAAAAGAAAAGACAGTCTTTTGACCTGATCAAATTGTCACAGGGCATAGCTGATTGGCCTATGAACTGTACCTCATGACCTTAGTCTAATTATTCATGAATAAATGAATATGTATTCATGGATGGCAGAGTCACTATCTTTGTGACATTGCCTGGAGAGTGGCAAATGATTTGGCCAGGAGGTCACACTTAGCTAATCATCAGCAATTGAGGAATAAAGGTCATAGAGGTCATGGAATGCTATGGAAAAAGTAAACAATTAATTGAAAATAAACAAATGGACACACAGATCCAGAACATGCAAAATGAAGATCTACAAGGTATACTCACTGTTATGTGATCTTCCTAAGTAGTTTTTGAGATATGGTAAAGACCAAAACAGTTAACAGACAGATAAGGGCACAGACAGGGGTACAGACACATGACTGACAGATGTAAATGCCCATAGCCCATAACATATCTCAAATACAATTTTTCATGTACTGTGACCTCGATCTTTGTTCCAAAAACAATAGACTTCTTCAGGTCAATACAGAAAACATACCTGTGAACTTTCAAGAAGATCGGTGGAGTGTAACATGAGATATCGTTTTTAGATTTAAGCATCATGGCCCTCGTGAAATTGACCTTTGACCTCTTGACCTAAAAAAATTTGATCTTGTAGTCATATGGTCAGTATTACTTGTGAACTGTGAAAATGGCTAGTGCATAGATCTACCTCAAAAGTGTTTTTGTATCCTGTGACTGTTGACATATTGACTATTCACCATTAAAACCGGCTGTCACCATATAAGTGAAATAACCTTGAGTGTGAATTTAAACCAAATATTTCCCATTGACTCCAAAATCAAGGATTTTTTCAGGTCTACACACCCATCAACTTTCAAGAAGAACCAAAAACGTGCCAGCCTTGTGGCAGGTTGGGAATCATGCCAAATTACCATACCAATTCAGTAAAAATCCAGGCACAAATCTCACTTCTATATTTTATGTATATGAATTTGAGAGGAAATAAATTGACCATGACAAAAAAATTTGTAGAATCATATCAAAAGTCTGCAGTATACATGTTCTTCTGTATAATGGGTATTGCATTACTTCATCCCTGTTTTGTCTTGAGAGGGTTCATACAAATAGCACATGTATATGTTTGAGTAAAACTGACATGTCTCAGTGGCACAGTCATCTATACAACACAAATCCCAAATTTTTAGCTGTGTTTAAAATCTCAGCAACAACTGTTGACCCGAATGATAAATGGTTTAAACTTTTTTAATGCTTTCTTGAGAAACCTTGTTAAAGATGTTTGGTACATGTAGTATTAAGCAAAGTGTGCTTTAGCTATACTACACTGTATATATTCACCCAATAATGAACTTGAATTTGCCCTTCTTGGAGAGGTCGACAGTTGTGGGAAGAAGTTGTGGATCTCTGGGACCAAATATGCCATGTGGTCTTATAGCCACGGTGAACAGGTCATCACCATTAGCTGATAGAACTTCCTGATGAAATAAAGGATAGTTAACCAATATCAGCTATCACAGTTTATTATTAACATAGTTGACCATTGTATTCTTATTAAGGAAGTCTGAACAGAAGATTACTTTCTCCGGATTTGCAAAGCAGAGTTACTGATTTATTAAGGGCAATTAGTTGTGAACATTAATATTGCTGGTGTAAGGGAGACAACTTTCTATTTTAGACTGTACATCCAACACAGATTTAGTTCTCTCCCTGCAATAAAATTGCAGAATTCTAAATGCGGAATGAATCCAGATAAGATAACAAGAGTAACAAACCATACTTCATTACATTCATAATGTGATAAATATCAATGAAACTGTACTGCCAGTACATTGTACATGTAATTTCAAACAAGACTAAACACAAAGCTCTCACAATTGAGGAATTCCACCTTCAGGAAAGGTCTTCTTCTATATTAAAACTAGAGGCCACGGCCAGATTTGATCCCATCGGCCTAGTGTGAACTTGCCGTCCCTTTCACATGAGCAATATAAATCTCCGGTATAGACAGATGAAGGGCATTCAATAAGGGGAAACAGCAGTAGTTGGGGGAAAAACAGTAGTTTATTTGTATGGAAAGTTGGCTAGAGACAACTAGATATAAAAGGGGCGGGCATCCACCAACCACCCGCTCTGATAAGAGGAGCATTAAAGTGGCTCTCAATTATGTGTAAGGAAATGTTCATATGTATTGTTGGTTTATGTTAAAGGCATAGTACGATAGGCCCAGGTGTATTATACAGACAAGGAACATATTTACCAAATACAAAAACATGGGTCTGTGCCTGATAAATTGAAACATTTTGGGGTTGCAATTATGCCAATATTGCAGACAACACACAAATTTCAGCTTCTGCCAAGATATATTGGAGATATATATGCTCAAAGACAATATATGAGGGTCGGGCGAGGGCTAGTTTGGGAGATAGACGGTGCGGCTCGGCGACCTGGGGATGGGGACATGCTCTCCTTGAGGGTAGTGGTAGGTGTGCTGACATGAAAGCAATAGAAAGCTCCCTGTACATGAAACAACCACACTGACAACTGCATGCCATCATCTGTCAGTCTGAAAAACCACAAGGTGGAATTCAATTCAATTCAGGAAATTGATCATATGCAAAGTGTGCACCCAAACTCTAGGAACTCAGTTGTAGCTAGAGGTTCCGCTTTGACCCTTGAGTCGCCGCTCCGGCATGAAGCCTATGCTAGTTGTTTTTTTAAGCAAAAACATACGTCTCCCCCAACCTCCCACCTTGCCTTGAGTGGGCACATAATTTAAGGGAAAGTGCTATAAAATGAATGTAGCAATAAGTATCCTAAACAAAGCTGCGCATCTAAAAATATTAATTACAAAGAGGCGATTTTCATTGTTGCAGTAACCCAGTGGGGATTCGGGATTTATATAGCAATGAGTGGATTGCCGACATCTACAGCGTCCAACCAATGTGAAATACATGTAATTGTGAAGCATCAACTATTTCGAAACTGATCACATTATAGGAAAGATGCAAAACATACAAGAGCCACACCTATAGCTTACATGCTGTACCGTATAGAAGTTTCATGCATCTGCCTTCATTAGTTTTCAAGATATGGAGTGAACAAAAATTGGACAGACAGATAAGCACATTTTGCATGGACCCACGCAAGCACTAGCTCACACCAAAACCTAATTAGATCATAAGGCCATTTCAATGAAGCTACAATCCAAGTTTGGCGAAATTCCGTGGGGCAGTTCTCCAGATATCTTGCAGACAAGGCTTGTATATACATGTACAAGTAGATGGACGGATGGATGGACATGAACGAACGCTCACACACACACACCAAAGCCTAATCAGACGAGGGGCTATCCCAATGAAGCTTCCATCCAAGTTTGGTGAAATTCCGTCGAGTAGTTCTCCAGATATCTTGCAGAAAAAGTCTGGATAAACATGAACAATTAGATGGACGGACGGACGATGGACATGGATAAATGCACACACACCCAAACCTAATCAAATGAGGGGCTATCCCAATGAACCTTCCATCTAAGTTTGGTGAAATTCTGTCTAGTAGTTCTTCAGATATATTGCAGAAAGGGCCTGTATATACGTATACATGTACAAGTACATGGACAGACGGATGGACACCGAACATGGACAAATGCACACACAAACCAAAACCTAATCAGATGAGAGGGCTATCCCAATAAAGCTTCCATCCAAGTTTGGTAACTTCCGTCAAGTAGTTCTCCAGATATCTTGCAGACAAGGCCTGTATATACATGTACCAGTAGATGAACGGAAGGACGGACACTGGACACGGATGAATGCATGCACACATACAACAAAACCTGATCAAATGAGGGGGCTATCCCAATGAAGCTTCCTTCCAAGTTTGGTGAAATTCCATTCAGTAGTTCTCAAGATATCTTGCAGACAAGGCCTGTATATACATGTACAAGTAGATGGACGGACGGACGGACATCGGACACGGATGAACGCATGCACACACACCTAAACCTAATCAAATGAGGGGGCTGTCCCAATGAAGCTTCCATCCAAGTTTGATGAAATTCCGTCCAGTAGTTCACAAGATATCTTGCAGACAAGGCCTGTATATACATGTACAAGTAGATGGACGGACGGACGGACGGACACTGGGCATGGATGAATGCACACACACACACCAAAACCTAATCAAATGAGGGGGCTATCCCACTGAAGCTTCCATCCAAGTTTGGTGAAATTCCGTCCAGTAGTTCTCAAGATATCTTGCAGACAAGGCCTGTATATACATGTACAAGTAGATGGACGGACGGACGGACGGACACGGACACGGATGAATGCACGCACACACACCAAAACCTAATCAAATGAGGGGGCTATCCCAATGAAGCTTCCATCCAAGTTTGGTGAAATTCATCCAGTAGTTCTCAAGATATCTTGCAGACAAGGCCTGTATATACATGTACAAGCAGATGGACGGACGGACGGACACCGGACACGGATGAATGCACACACACACACCAAAACCTAATCAAATGAGGGGGCTATCCCAATGAAGCTTCCATCCAAGTTTGGTGAAATTCCATCCAGTAGTTCTCAAGATATCTTGCAGACAAGGCAAGGGGACGGACAGACATCCATCCAGACATCCATCCATCCAACCAGACAGACAGACAGACAGACAGCACAAACACTAGATGTCTCCCCCCAACATAGTTGGGGGAGACATAATTAATATAGTAATATACATGTGTGGACACAAATGATTCGTGCAGAAGCTTCAGGGTAAATCATATGATGTGCAATACAATTATTTGTTAGCAAAATTGAAGGAAATGTTGTCCTTCGTTTAAGATGACACGAAATTCAAAAATCAGGGATTCAGTACTGCGGGGATTTCCCGCCAGTTATTTCACATTATACTTCTGAAATAAAATATGGTTCATGCAAAAGCTTTAGGGTAAATCATATGATGTGGAATAGAATGATTTCATAGCAAAACTGAAGGAAATGTTGTCCTTCATTTAAGGCGACACGAAATTCAAAACTAACACGGGTTCAGTACTGCGGGGATTCCCCCGCCAGTTATATCATACGAGTGCTCATTCACCCCCATGGCTCATTCACCCCCATGGGTTAGTTTATAGGGATAGGGAGATCGCGTGCCCTTTCTATACTACTCATCGCGCATGCGCAGTCGACCCATTCTACTGTAGGGTGCAAGCCTGGCCCATGGAATCTCAGGTAGTGAAAACCCCAGGTCTCTCGCCCCAACCTATCCCGTGCCACGCTGTGCAGTGATTAAAGCGGAGGAGGAGTAGGAGAAGTCGGACACGCCACGGATTATACTAGGGAGATGATGGAATTGTTGCAAACCTTGGTATTGGGTGCATGGATGTGATAGTGAGGTAGAGAGGTACTCCGGATTGTTGGAACTACCACACAGTATGCTACCAAATTTGAAGTGTGTAGCTGCAATGGTTTGGTTTCTAAAGCATTAACATCATTCTGTGGATATTTTCCATTTGTTGCCATGGAAACTGCAAAAACACCAAGCACACAATAATGCTACCAAATTTGAAGTGTCTAGCTGCAATGGTTCTGTTTCTTAAAGCATTAACCTCATTCTGTGGATATTTTCAATTATGTTGCCATGGAAACAGCAAAAACACCCAAATTTACCCAATTTCAACAGCCTTGTGCTTTAACACCCAACAATGCTGTATACCAAATTTGAAGTCTCCAGCTGCAACGGTTCGGCTTTTAGAGCATTCACGTCGTAATGTGGATATTTTTCGTTATGTTGCCATGGAAATCACAAAAAACGTCCCCAATTTCAATAGGCTTGTGCTTTACCACCCAACAATGCTGTATACCAAATTTGAAGTCTCCAGTTGCAACAGTTCACCTTTTAGAGCGGTCACGTCGTTATATGGATATTTTTCGTTATGTTGCCATAGAAACCACAAAAATCAACTAAATGTGCCCAATATCAATAGGCTTGTGCTTTACCACCCAACAATGCAGTATACCAAATTTGAAGACTCTAGCTGGAACGGTTCACCTTTTAGAGCGGTCACGTCGTTCATCCATCCAGCCAGCCCAGCTAGCCGGACAGAGTGACGACATGATCCCATCTGGCATATATGCCGATGGGATAAAAAAACATATTGAAGACCAGGTTGAACATTGCAGATGTGAACTGCTATTACCTTAGCATTTACCTCGACAACTGCTGAATGCCTTGGCTAATTGTAGGGCCGGATATAAACAACATATCAATATGATAATCTTTTCTCTGATTCATTCAGCAAAGATGAACTTCTAGGTTCTTCAGATAGAAAGAAATTTTCATGGAAACTAGCCTGAGCTGTGGAGTAAGAAGCTCCTATGATTAACTATTTAATACTGGTGCTGATTTTGACATACCTTTTCCTGCAAAATTTTAGTTTCAGTGTAATAATCTATAGGTTTCTTGGCGTAAGGCAATTCTTCTGTCCCATTCTTGATGTCACTCCCTTCATAAACCACACTGGCACTGCTGGTCAATACAAGACGCTGAAAATACATGAACGCTGAAAAAATCAATCTGATGCCATTTGACCAAAACTACACTTGCAATCATGAAATGATAGAAGCCAATTATGACAGACCATGACTGAAAAACCAGCATCATGTCACAATTCAGACCTAGGGACTTCATTTAACATGCATATATTCAAACTACTGTATTCCCTCAGTCATCTTGGTCACAAAAATATGGAACGTTAGAGACCCACTGCTCTACTGGAATAAGGCTAGGTGAGTGATCACTCTCCTTCAATAAATCATATTAATGATATCTAATGTAAATGATCATGGGTGGATGTTTTGACAAGAATATTACATTCTTCATCATTAACAATGCTTCATCATTAACAATGATATACAATTGTAGGAAATCCTGTCCAATTATCCGACCCTAGGATCTTGTCCAAAGTATGGTCGGCTTATACAGATTCACTGTACAGGCTGTACCACACTGATTAATCATTACCTTAACATTAGCTTCAAGACAAGCGTCAATAATTGTCTTTGTTCCTAAGAAGTTCACACGATAGAAGAGCTCTTTGTTGTTACTAGAGGGTGCCGGTGATGCGCAATGGAAGACCACATCTACTCCTCGCAGAGCTGTTAACAAGTCCTAGATGAAAACAAGAGACACAAGGGATTATATGAAATGCAAGCAGTACATTTTACTTCTTTCTTAGACCAAGATGTAGCAGAATATCAAAATCTTTAAATTGCCAAGTCATTGTTTTATTTTCTTCAACATATCTCACGTCTCCTCCCTTCCCCCTTCTTTTGCTAGTCCCTATTGCAATCAATCTCCAGCAGGATGATCTCCCCTGATGCTTTGTCGAATACATGTAAGGTTATCTATTTATTCATATATTCATGACCTTTCATTGATCATATGCAAGGGCATCAGTGGGGAAATACCATCTAGTGATAAAGCTATGAAAAACTCATGCGAGCTGTTTGCCGATATTCTCAGAGAACCCATAATAAGTCAATCATGACAATTCTGCCTATTCAATTTGAAATTGATTGGCATTTCATTCACAAATATTCTTTATCTTTCCGCAAGATGGTCTTTTGCTATTTCCTGCTGCCCGACAAAACACATACTATTCGGTGGGAGCAATCACTTAAACTTTCAGGAGCACCATATCTAGACATAAATACCTTATTTGGACACTGTTTCACTATATTTACTATTTTGGCCCATGTGGCCATGTGTGTAATTACAAGGGGCATTATTTTAAAGACGTTTCTCCCGGATTGACTAAAAGATGTAGTTTGAAATTCACACTGGATTTATATACATGTAGCACTGATTTAATATTCAGTGATATTATATGTGAGTTTACTGAGATTGACAAATGTCCAGGCTGCTACATGTACCTGCAACCTGCAAGTAATCTCTATCAAATGTCATCAATATAAGGATATTTGATTTCACACTGCCATTCATGTATGTTACCTTATTTTTCAAAACAGTACTGTTCGCTGTTCTTTTAGTACTGAGGTAAAATTGTTGTTGATAATTAGATCTAATCAAGGATTCGTTTACTGTTGTTTCAGTTTGTAACATCCTTAAAATAGGCTGTGATGAGAGTCCAGTTAGTGCTTCCAAATTCAGGTATAATCTGCAGTCATATGTCAGCATAGCCCTCCTCGGAGAATGGCAACAGATATTTTCACAGCCAAGATGGCTGACATATTGCAAAGATACATCATAGGAATGAAGGAACTCTAGATTAGTATATAAATTATATTACAATTACTATGTGATGACAATGACTGGAGGGATATATAGGAGATGATTCACAAACATACCAATCAAAAATTTCAATGAGGTGAGATTCGCCCCAGTTAGCATACCTCTTTTTTACAGAGGTCGCCTATCACAAATTTGACCTGGTCATGTCGGAAGGACTGGCGGACATCGAATACGGTCACTGCATATCCACGATACAAGAGCTTCTCCACCAGATGTTGACCCAGGAACCCACAACCTCCTATCACCAGGCACTGCTTGACCTGGAAAATATAATGACTGATCTTAATTCTATCTGACCTGATGGGGGTGCGGGGGGAGTGGGGTGGGGCATTATGGCCAAACCAAACTTTTCACTGCAGTGCCGGAACGATGGGAACAAGAGAGGTGAACCTTTTAGACTTTTCCGCCATAGTCATGATAGTGGTACCATAGTGGTTCCGGTGTAGACACATCCATTGATAGTCCGCTCCAGTACCGCTATGGTACCATTACGGTGGTACCACACCACTCTGGACACAATGTTTTCACCATCTGGGGAACTTATGGGGACAGACGTCAAACGCTGACCAGGCATGGTAGGGTTAAACATGTTCAAATCTAATTTTCTAATCTGAGTATCTAAGTACAAGTGTAAATGTATCTGGAATACAATATGACAGAGGGATTAGAAGCTCCATTGATATTCATGTTCAATACCATGAAATTTTGTACTCACTATTGTTCTAAGCTGACAACTTCCATCACATGCAACTCTGTAAATTTATGTTAAATAAGTGTTTTTGTCTTGTAACATTTCTAAAGTACCAGTAAGCTACAAATCATTAATCACTCATTAAAGTGATCTTTCTGGGTTTTTGCAAAAACAAATTGTAAGTAAGCATGGTAAGTGAGACTGCAGCTCAAAACAACATGTTCAAGAGAAGAGAGTGCTAAGGATTGTGAGTAAGACGTCATTTACCATATGTAGATACTCCAAATGACATCCAAATCAAATATTCAGGGATTTTACGCAGATGAGTTGGTGAGGCCACCAAGTGAACTCGAGAATGAGCTAAAATTATGCTGGAATATAAAGAGCTTGGTAAGTCTAATCTCTTTATAACTGTTCTATTGTTTATTTGTAACATAATACAAAATATTCCAGTCTGCTTTTGGAAAAATTCTAATATATTTAGGGATATGTTTACCACAGCAACAAGTTACTAACTAAGGGCTTTATTTTGGAAAATGTTTGGCTTTTTAAACTGATAATACTGCATTGATTGGATCCTCATTGGGAGATGGCCCAATGTGCAATTTAAAGATGTAATCAGCCTCAAAATGGATGGATTTTGTAAACTCTCCCCTGCACGTTTTTCAGCAGGAAAGATTACTAAAGCATCATATATTTAATATATTTGATGATAGTGGGATGGCCATATACAATGAATGCAAGAATATCTTCTCAAAGAAATTTGAAACTGCCCACTTCGACAGGTTTTTTGTTTCGCCATTCAGAGTGTGTTGTAAGCAGAGAGGTTTCGCCATTCAGTGTGTGTTGTAAGCAGAGAGGAAAACGATGTGACGTATGAGTGATGTAGAGACGCTCATGACTATGAATGCTTTAAAGCTGCAGCCATGGGATAACATCATGGCTCATGCCTAAGGTTCGGTAATGTCGCATAACATATGTTGGTAGAATAAACCACATGCAATGACATGTGTATACGCTTGTTGACAAGACCATGGGATTTTTTTTTTTTTTTTTTGATCAATTCCTTCTATTTTCTTGTGGTCAAATGAGTTTCATTTTGTACCTGTTGTAACATATGTCACTTTGACTGAGTTCGAGAGGCATCGATTTCAGTCTAGATTTGAGGCTGATTACATCTTTAACATGTCCATTACTTAAAATTTAACTTAGTTAAAAGCTGAGTACTGCTCAATGATCTAATTCAAACATGGAATGTATTCATACACTCAATTTTTATGGCTCTTTGTCCAGGCTCCAGGTTTGGATGTTTGTGGTGAGAATGCTTTTGATTGAGGGTTGGGATGGTCCCGGGTTGGGATGATCAAAGGTTGGGATGGTCAAGGGTTGAAGGTTTATGGTGAGAATGTTTATGGTCCAGGGTTGGGATGGTCCAGAGTTGGGATGGTCCAAGTTTGAGATGGTCCAGGATTGGGATGGTCAATGATTGGGATGGTCCAAGGTTGAGAGGGTTCAGGATTGGGTCGGTCCAGGGCTTGGAGGGTATAGGTTTGGGATGATCCAGAGTTGGAATGGTCAATGGTTGGGATGGTCCAGGTTTGGGATGGTCAACAGTTGGGATGGTCCAGGGTTGGGATGGTCCAAGAATGCGGTGGTCCACAGTTGGAATCATCCAAGGTTAGGATGGTCCATGGTTGGGATGGTCCAGGCTGGGATGGTCAATTGTTGAGATGGTCCAGGTTTGTAATGGTCCAGGGTTGCGATGGTCATCGAGAGGGATGGTCCGACGTTGACAGGGTTCAGGATTGGGTTGGTCCAGGGCTGGGAAGGTCCAGGTTTGGAATGGTCCAGGGTTGGATGGTTCAGGTTTGGAATGGTCCAAGGTGTGGAAGGTCCAGGTTTGGGATGGTCCACAGTTGGAATCGTCCAAGGCTAGGATGGTTCCTGGTTGGGTTGATCAATTGTTGGGATGGTTCAGGGTTGGGATAATCCAAGGTTGAGATGATCCAATGTTGGGATGGTCCAGGGGTGAGATGGTCCAGGGTTGAGATGACCCAATGTTGGGATGGTCCAAAGTTGGGATGGTCCAGAGTTGGGATGGTCCAAGTTTGAGATGGTCCAGGATTGGGATGGTCAATGATTGGGATGGTCCAAGGTTGAGAGGGTTCAGGATTGGGTCGGTCCAAGGCTTGGAGGGTTTAGGTTTGGGATGGTCCAGAGTTGGAACGGTCAATTGTTGGGATGGTCCAAGTTTGAGATGGTCAACAGTTGGGATGGTCCAGGGTTGGGATGGTCCAACGTTGGGATGGTCCAAGAATGCGGTGGCCCACAGTTGGAATCATCCAAGGTTAGGATGGTCCATGGTTGGGATGGTCCAGGTTGGGATGGTCAATTGTTGAGATTGTCCAGGTTTGTGATGGTCCAGGGTTGCGATGGTCATCGAGAGGGATGGTCCGACGTTGACAGGGTTCAGGATTGGGTTGGTCCAGGGCTGGGAGGGTCCAGGTTTGTAATAGTCCAGGGTTGGATGGTTCAGGTTTGGGATGGTCCAAGGTATGGAAGGTCCAGGTTTGGGATGGTCCACAGTTGGAATCGTCCAAGGCTAGGATGGTTCATGGTTGGGATGGTCAATTGTTGGGATGGTTCAGGGTTGGGATAGTCCAAGGTTGAGATGGTCCAATGTTGGGATCATCCAGGGGTGAGATGGTCCAGGGTTCAGAGCTGGGAGGGTCTAGGTTTGGGATGGTCCAGGGTTGGAATGATCCAGTGTTGGGATAGTCCAAGGTTGGAATGGTCCAAGGTTGGGATGGTCTCGGGTTGGAATGGTCCAGGATTGAGATGTTTAGGGTTGAGATAGTCCAGGGTGGGAATGGTCCAAGGTTGGTATGGTCCAGGGTTGTAATGGTCCAAGGTTGGGATGGTCCAGGGTTGTAATGGTCCAAGGTTGGGATGGTCCAGGATTGGGATGGTCCAAGGTTGGGATGATCTAGGTTTGGAATGGTTCAGGGTTGGAATGGTCCAGGTTTGGGATGGTCCAAGTTTGAGAAGGTTCAGGGTTAGGATGGTCTGAAGTTGGGATGATCCATGGCTGAAATGGTCAGGATGCTCCAGAGTTGGGACAGTCCAAGTTTGGGATGGTCCAAGGTTGGGATGGTCCAGGGTTGGGGTGGTCCAGGCTTGAGATGATACAAGGTTGGGATGGTCCAAGGTTGGGATGATCCAGAGTTGGGATGGTCCACTGTTGAGATGGCCCAAGGTTGGAATGGTCCAGGATTGGGATGATCTAGGGTTGGAATGGTCCAATGTTGGGATGGTCCAGGCTTGAGATGATACAAGGTTGGGGTGGTCCAGGGTTGGGATGGTCCAAGGTCGGGATGATCCAGAGTCAGGATGGTCCACTGTTGAGATGGTCCGAGGTTGGAATGGTCCACTGTTGGGATGTTCCAAGGTTGGAATGGTCCAGGGTTGGGATGTTCCGATGTTGGGATGCTCCATGGTTGGAATGATCCGGATCCAGAGTTGGGATACTTCAAGTTCAGGATGGTCCAATGTTGGATGATCCAGGGTTGGGATGGTACAAGGTTGAGATAGTCCAGGGTTGAGATGATACAAGGTTGGTATGGTTCAAGCTTGGGATGGTCCAGATTTGGGATGGCTCAATGTTGGGATGGTCCACTGCTGAGATGTTCCAAGGTTTGGATGGTCCAATGTTGGGAGGGTCCAGGATTGAGATGGTCCGAAGTTGGATTGGTCCATGGCTGGAATGATCAGGATCCAGAGTTGGGATAGTCCAAGGTTGGGATGGTCCAAGGTTGGGATGGTTCAGGGTTGGGATGGTCCAATGTTGAGATGGTCCAGGATTGAGATGATACAAGGTTGGGATGGCCCAAGGCTGAGATGGTCCACTGTTGAGATGGTCGAATGTTGGGATGATCCACTGTTGGGATGGTCCAATTTTGAGAGGTTCCACTGTTGAGATGGTCCAAGGTTGGAATTGTTCAGGATTGGGATGGTCCAGGGTTGGGATAGTCCGAGTTGAGATGGTCCAAGGTTTGGATGGTCCAGGGTTGGGATGGTCCAAGGTTGGGATGGTTCAGGGTTGGGATGGTCCAATGTTGAGATGGTCCAGGATTGAGATGATACAAGGTTGGGATGGCCCAAGGTTGAGATGGTCCACTGTTGAGATGGTCGAATGTTGGGATGATCCACTGTTGGGATGGTCCAATTTTGAGAGGTTCCACTGTTGAGATGGTCCAAGGTTGGAATGGTTCAGGATTGGGATGGTCCAGGGTTGGGATATTCCGAGTTGGGATGGTCCAAGGTTTGGATGGTCCAGGGTTGGGATGGTCCAAGGTTGGGATGGTACACGGTTGGGATAGTCCAAGGTTGGGATGGTCCAGGTTTGGGATGGTACACAGTGGGAATTATTTCTGGGTCCAGTGTGACTATGCTCCAGGTGCAAGGTCACTGGTGGGATGTTGCAAGGTCACATTTGTTTCATCTGAGGATGCTGTGGGCAAGGCTATGTGTGCTCTGAGGTCAGGAAGGAGACAAGCCAGGTCCAGGGTGGGATGCTCTGGATCATGGCGGAGAAGCTTAATCGATCTAAGGTGGAGATGCCCTGAATCAGGGACCAGGGCTGAGCTCCCCTGAGGTTACTCATTGCAGCCCACGAAGTTGGATTGGTCCATGGCTGGAATGATCAGGATCCAGAGTGGGATAGTCCAAGGTTGGGATGGTCCAAGATTGGAATGATCCAGGGTTGGGATGGTCCAATGTTGAGATGGTCCAGGATTGAGATGATACAAGGTTGGGATGGTCCAGGGTTGGGATGGCCCAAGGTTGAGATGGACCACTGTTGAGATGGTCAAATGTTGGGATGATCCACTGTTGGGATGGTCCAAGTTTGGGAGGGTCCACTGTTGAGATGGTCCAAGGTTGGGATGGTTCAAGGCTGGGATGGTTCAGGATTGGGATGGTCCAGGGTTGGGATAGTCCAAGTTGGGGAGATTTTTATTTGAGGACGATTTGGCTCAAGCTGGGGATGAGTTGGTTTGGGAATGAAATGACCTGCACTCCTCCAAATACGCGACCCCATAAATTAAAGATGAAGTATCTGAGGATAAAATGTGCAAAAAGTGGTTGACACTTTGAATAATAGCGAATAATTTACTCGGGGTTCTCCCCAATTCACCCAGTACAGCATGGTTACAAATGTGCGAATTCATTACCGTACAAAAGCTTTACACAGTCAATCAAGAGACTCAAGTCAGACTATAATTCAACAAGCTAAACCCCACTGACATTTCATTTTGTGATATTGACAACGTTTTCAATATCAGTGTCACCAAAGTAATCAGGTTGGGGAAAATACCTTGATCGAGGTATTATACCTTCTATTATATGATTGGGGTATAGGGCTATGTCAACTTCAAATTAGTGGCAGGTTAGTTAGAGTTAGTTCAGTTAGTTAGTTCAATATTTCAAAAATTAAACATGGCTTTAAATGCGGTGAATTCGGTGAAATTTATTCTGTAAATGAAAATGGCATGTGATAGCATACTTCCATGTCAAGATCATGTGCAAATTGCAGGATTTGAGAGGCAATGCCTAGTTAATAAATCAAGTTTAATTGACAGACACATAATCTAATCTGCTAACATGTGCGCATAAAAAACAGAATTCTGATGTGGGTATATTCTGACCCTGCCATGTGTTTGCATGCTAGGATATTGTGCATTGCATCGGACAATTTAATAATGTAATTTATTCATCAGTCAATGCGGAGTACAGTCACTTGCCCTTCAGGACATTTGCCCTTCAGCACATTCGCCCTTTGGATATTTGCCCTTCTGACCATTTTCCATTTTGGCCTTCGCACTATACATGGTATATGGAAAACTGATTTAGTAAACTTCTGACGAATATATTCAAGTTCGGTCTTAATGTTTATTTCATGCATGTAGTGTTTTAACAAAAGTTCACCAAAAAAAAATCAAACTTCAAAAAGAAAAGATATTTTCATCTGGTAGCTGTTAAATTAGAGCACTAAAACATACATCTGGTAGCTGTTAAATTGAAGCACTAATAGTATTTATAGCTGGTTTCACTGAAACCGAATGCAGTTTCCAGCGGCATGTAGGATCTGAGCAATTGTCAGACAGTGGCCCGGCATTAATTGTCTTTTCCTTGGTAGCCGACCAGTTTCATGTTGGAGAAGGGCAGTGTCAACAAGAGCAAGGTCTTTTCTCAGGGCTTCAAATAGACGGAAAACTGGGGGGGTGCTTCATGACAACAAGGGTTTGGAATCCGACATTCCAACAGACTCTCACATACATTGTCTTTTTAATGAAACAAATCGCTTTGAACAAACAAGTTCAGTTCAATAAGGCATTTACACATGTATCTCCAATTTCAACAAGCCCTATATCCCAACATAATACCCCGATCAAATTTTCCCCAACCTGTTAATTGTGAGTATAGGGTTCAACTTGTTGAACTGTCAGACGAGCCGCATCATGTCTCCGTCTCAAAAACGTGTTCGAACATGCTGTTAAATGTATAACACCAACAGTTACTAACGGCCATTGTTGTATCTTTATGGAATACCTAATGCGGATATAGTTCACGAAAAGGTTTACTGAATATTTGCAGAACAGTGAGTAGAAAAAGAGAGTACCTGCTTCGACATTTTCCTCCGCCACGCTGACGATCACCTGACACAAATAGAGAGATATTTCACCAATCACGTCGGAGTATTTTCTTCGACCCGTTCCCACTTCCCACATATCCGGGCGGTAACATTCGTCTCGAAGATCAACAAAGTGCTCAAGATGGTAAGATTCAATTTCAAATTTTACGCCAAATTCTCGACAACATGATTTTGAAATCAATTTATAAAGCTTCACATGATGTTCGTGTATAATAATCAGTTCGCAGAATCAATATATGAGAGCAACAATTGAAAATTTTCTTCAGTTACCACGGTAATTTATGAATGAATTTGACCTACTCAGCAACAACAACAACATTATGCTATGACAAGCAACCGTACGAAATCCGATGCTCCTTCTCCGAGTCTGTAAGTAGGTCCGGGAAATCCCACGAAGTTGCGTATGTACGTCAGTTCGCATATATAGGTCAACCGACCAATGAGTGATAGGCCAGTTAGCCTATATAGCCTATATCGTTGTCAAACGAACATTTCTCGTTGACTGAAAAAAGATCTCAAAGTGCAAGATGGTAGTTATGTGAGAGACACTTGGAGTTGTACTCTAACTAACCTGCACATTGGCGACAAATACTTTTACGGCATGTCTCTGACACGAATTGACTAAAATGGAACCCCTACTTACCATTTCCCTCATTCTCATACTTATGTTCATCTATCTGCATCAGATTTTCATAAAAATCAACGGAGCTTGTACATCATCTTACTCTCTCGTGAGCGCAGCCATTTGCAAAGACAGGGCCGCATGCAAAGCAAGAAAAGCGTGCAGCAGGTTTGCTGCAGTCACATTCCTGCTAAGTCCGTTATCCGCATTAGAGAACTCCTCATATTTTATAGGTCGTACAGCTTTTGTTATATGACGTGTAAAATATGAGGAGTTCCCTAATGCGGATAACAGACTTAGCAGTAATGTGACTGCAGCAAAACCGCTGCACGCTTTCCTCGCTTTGCACGCGGCCTTGTCTTTGCAAATGGCTGAGCCCACGAGAGAGTAAGATGATGTACAAGCTCCGTTGATTTTTATGAAAATCTGATGCAGATAGATGAACGTAAGTATGAGAATGAGGGAAATGGTAAGTAGGGGTTCCATTTTAGTCAATTCGTGTCAGAGACATGCCGTAAAAGTATTTGTCGCCAATGTGCAGGTTAGTTAGAGTACAACTCCAAGTGTCTCTCACATACATACCATCTTGCATTTTAGGATCGTTTTTCAGTAAACCAGAAATGTTCGTTCGACAACGATATATATAGGCTAACTGGCCTATCACTCCAGGGGTATGAATGAATGGCGAACGGCTGAACGCGTTCGCCTAGGGGTTACGCAAAACCACTTTCAGGAGACCTACGGTGGGTCGCCATAATGCAGCACATTCGTTCGCCACGAATTTTGAATAGAATAAATACTATTTACAAACCTGATTTTAGCCGGAGTTGTCTCTATTCAGCTGAATTATGTCCTTGAACGATGCGGTGAAAGATAATTTCTATATTGCAGTCTTTGTGTAATAGAACTGACTCTGATCGAGGGTCTATTTGCCGGTAGGCGAACTTTTGCAATCGGATCATTAAATCTCTATAAAAATCAGGGGTATTATATATGCTGTATCATATTAACAGCCTCTCACTGCGCGGAGAACCGATACTAAATCAGCCTCCGGTAGAGGAGAGCTCTTGGTCGCCCCTTCACTGTTTCTGACAGCGTCCACGTGGTCGTGACATTTTCATGATGTCCGACGATCGCAAAAAAGGCGAGAACGTTCATGAAGATACATTTAGAAAGTGGCCGTTTGCCAAAGACTAAACATACACGGTAACAGCACACGGCAAAGTTGATGATGTAAAGATGGGTCGAGATACGGGCCGAGGCCGCCAAGCGTAAGCTACGGGGTGCTTCTCTAGCATCCTTGAAACAGTACATTGATGGCATCCATGTTAGGTAGGTTACCATAGGTCGCCATGGGTTACCTTATTTTCTTTCTGGCGCAACCTACCATGGGTTACCTAACACAATTTAGCGGGACCTACCATGGGTTACCATAGAAAATATTCATTCATACCCCTGCACTCATTGGTCGGTTGACCTATATATGCGAACTGACGTATATACGTAGGTATTTTACACCAAAAAAATTTTTTCATCACACACATACAATTTATACCTCATTTGAAAGCCAGAACCTGTATTAGAAGAAAAAACTTTACAGAACGAAAATCCGTCCAGTATTCGCGGATGTGAAACATTTTGAAGTTCGAGAAATGACGATTTTTGGGGGACATGCCATTAACATGGAGCCTATGGGAAATGCCAAAATCCCATGGCACAAAGGAATTTCAACTTTGAAATGATGGATATCGTTAAATATTCGCTCAATTTTCATAATTTTTGGGACACATATACTTCAAGTGTCACTGTTTTAAAATATTCCATCAAGGATCCTGATTGGTTGATAGTAAGCTCCTAATTTGCATATAATTTGCATATATGTATCAAATTTGCACCCAAAACTATGTTTTCGTCCATATTTAATTGATAAAATCAACCTGTATTCAATTTTTTTTGCATGGATTTTTTAATTTACTTGTAATTATGTAAGATGACACAGACAATATACATTTAAAGTTTAATTGTCAATAAATTAACATAAATTATGCATAAATTTGCATAAATTATTGCAGTCAAATAGTTGTATTGTATGTGTTATACTTCTGATTTTGATGTTCACATCGCAATTAAGACATCGATTTTAATGTCAGTACCACTAACGTCATTATTTGTTTACAATATATATATCAGGACAAAGTATATCATGATGGGACTGCTGGAGAGGAGCGGAGAGGGGACTTCTGTGGGTAGAATGAAGTGAAAAAATGTCTAAAAACCCTTGTTACACTGAAATATTATGTCGGTGAAATTGCACATGTGAATTCGATATTCCTGTATGTTCATCAACACAAATTCTTGTCTCGAAGCTACAAGGTGAGGATAAAGATGGTTTTGTGTTGAACGCAAATTGGTGTTGATTCTAACACAATTTGTGTTATTTTCAACACAATTATTGTGTTAAAATGGCTTGAACGCGATTATTTCCGCAGTGCATACAGACTAAACTTAATACATAACAGGAACGCACGAATGGTATTTTTTGCAGTAAGAATATATTGGAGAGATATGTCATAGTTTGGACAAAATGACGACGTCTGGCGGCTAAAAAGCAGCCGTATGACTTCACTGAAAAGCCTTCCTCTGCACCTCAAATTCAGACCAGAATTTGAAGGATTCTAAGACGTAGCCTTTGGAATGTTAGCCTCACTTTTATTGCAGATGTTCTTGTGGAAACTATGAAGTACATGTATACCTACAAAGCCCCTATAGCACTGGCTTAAGGGAATCACTATCAGATAGTCTAGCTCGGGAGCTGTGATGACAGATGACCACAAAGAAGTAATTCATCTGATGTTAATGGATGAACATCAAGGGCATCTGATGGAGTAAATGACGTGGGGTAAACATGGTGAATGCAATACGGTAATACACAGAAAGCTGGACTAAACTGTAATGCCCGACATAGTGCGGTAAATTTCCCACTAAGATAATAAACAAACAATTGTATTTGTCAAATGACATGTACAGAGGGCGGGCACAACTATCTAAAGCAATATGAAACATATGTTTGAATTGTATGTCAGTTGAATGCCAATAAGAGAAGAACAAATCAACCAAATGAAACTGCTAGATGAATATTAATAAGAAAAACAGAAGTGAAAGGTGTGTTATATAACATAATATGAAGACGACACCGTAGAAGGAATATGGAGGTGAATTGATGTAACTTCGTGGTGCTGGCAGGAGCGATGTCAACAATCAACGCCATCACCTCCTAAAAGTGGTATGATCCCACCAACAACCGTGCTGTAGAAGTAAATGGGGAAAATCTCTCTTATTTGATCATATTTTCTCTGAATGTTTAATGAAGATCTTCAATAATGTCTTTCTGGGTACAATTACAACACATATAAGGGAAGTGGGAAGAGGTGCCGACATACTGACTGCGTCACATGACTTCACAGAATAGTCTTCTGGTTAACCTATTCTAAAGCACATACCAAGAATCTAACGATTCGTGATATGTGTTGTATCTCAGGTACGCTTTTATTGTACCTGTTCATGTAGCAACTTGGATGATATGACCACACGGCCCCTAGCACCGGCATAAGCGGTATTAGATACAAATCTAGAGAGCTATGATGGAAATGCTCTGACAACTCGTATACTGGTAATTGGTGAGCTGTATCGCTGTGACAACTCGTACATTGGAGATTGGTGAGCTGTATCGTCGTCAGATGTAAATGACGGCATTTAACACAAAAGACTAGTCTGTAATGCCCGATGTCGACCCAGCATCAACTTCCCACAAGTGCCAACATATATCAAAGACCAAAAGGTCTGTACAGGGGGCGGGCCTCGGGGACGAAACGTCCACCAGCAGAATCTCGCCATATACAGGAAAAAATTACAACACATATAAGGGAAGTGGGAAGAGGTGCCGACATACTGACTGCGTCACATGACTTCACAGAATAGTCTTCTGGTTAACCTATTCTAAAGCACATACCAAGAATCTAACCAGCAACCGTTCTGCCCATATAAACAAGAATAATCAAGATCAAGCCTATTTGATACGGTTTAGTAGATATGGAGATGAAACAAAAGGGACAAATAACACAATGTTGGGCAACCACACCAACAAAGCAAGATGGACCATATTATCTGCCTTCAGTTTTATTTCTCAATGTTATTTATATTCATGATGAATGGCGATGAATCTAATTAATGCAGCCCATGTTGGGCACAACTCACAAGGTATGTTTGCGGCGTCCACAAATGGCCCCCATCGCTAACCATCCATGTAGCTAGTTGACTTCACACGAACAACCAAGTAACGAGTTTGGATCCATATTGATTTGATATGGTTTCATTTTCTCAATGTTATTACATTCATGTTTAGTTTAATGGCGAGGAATCAAATTATTTATAATTGTGTCAATATTTGGCGCAATTCACACCAACAAGAGTACGTCACAGAGGTCAAGGTATAGTGGAAAATTAAAAACTCGATCTGACATCAATGGGAATGAGTACAAGATGAGGATTTTCTTTTGAAAAAAAAAAATGTATTCGAAAAGGAACTTATATTATTAACTTTCATTTAACTCTTTGAAAGTATACATATATTCATCTATACCATCCATTATCCCACCAGCCAGGCAAATGCGCTTGTGATTGGGTCTGATGATTGATTCACCAAGTTGAACATCCGAGATAATGTGATAACAGAACGTTTTTATGATCCATGCTCACATTCAGTGATATAATAAAAGTTCCTTCACAACCTGTCTAATGCCATCTTCAAACGTTCATAAATCATTAGTTATACGACTACAATTCTGAATCCTAAAATTATATCAATTCAATTCTTGTAAAATCTTGCTCTCGTTTTCCAGGAACTTAACTCCTAAATGTTCATTTCTATTTCAAACAATGGCTTTTCATTCTGTTCTCCAACTTTCACTTCAGCATTTCGACCCTTTTATGCAGTACTCGTTAATCATCTTCCTGCTTTTCTCCAGTATTGCTTCAATATTCTGGTGTAGATCGATCTTTCTCATTCGACCTGTAGTTTCTGTACTGTGTCCTAAAGTTCCTGCTTTGTTTTTTCCTCATCAATCATTCTGTATTTCATTTCCACCAATCAGCTGGCTGATTGCCAAGTCTCTTATTCACTTAAGTTGCTTATTCATGTTCCTTTTTGTCGCGGTCAACTGGTCATGAATAACATAAACTGCACATTTACTTCGCCAATCATCTTGTAGTTTCTAGTACCGTATGTTTATTTCAGATCTGCTTGCTCCGGACTTCTGTTCCTCTTGAGCTCCTGTCCATAGTCTTGGTTGACTTAGCAAGTGTCAGATCCGGCAGTTAATATTCAGCCATCGTCCATATTAGAATTTCCACATCAATAATCGAAAAAACTATTTTGTTTGACAATTATAGCACCGAATGTACTTTGAAAGAAATAGGTAAAACTGCATTTTCGCACTTCATAAATCTAATGTTCATATACATTCCTATTTGACAAGGGGTATGTGGGTGCCGTCCAGGACGCCATCATGTTTATACCATAAATAGTATGCTCCCCTGAAGAATGGAAAACTGCTCAATATCTTAACCACGGCTATTAATTTTAATATGAATCTACCAGTAGATGATGGAATATTAATTATCATTTTGTATAAATGTTAATTCTGATATACCATTTCTTCCATGCATGATTAATTACTAATCAGGGTCGATTACTCGCCAACAATGATTACTTTTGTACTGTAAATGTTTAATATATAACTTAGTAAATAATAAATCTATTTATATTAATTTAGTAGGCATACACCGGGTTTATAGTGGCCCAGAAAACGTCGCATCGATTGTGTTCTCCAATTAAAGGAAATATTGGTCACAAACTTCAAGCAGTGAGATAAAAACAATATCGTACCAGTGACACTATTTCATGATGCTAGAATTAAGTTGTTTGATGTTGATTCGAAATTGAAACACCAAAGAGTGGTAGAATACACAGCAGCAAGTGATACAACAGCAATGTGAAATGACAACAAAGGCTCATGTTCAGAGGCTTGATCCAGGCACGACGGAAGCAATTGGTGATTGGAGGGGCCACTATCACAGCACCAATATAGGTGAGAGGTCCAGGGGCCGCCTAGAGCCGGAAGTTCCAGCGGTTTTAGATAGCCGAAATCGTTTTGAAGGCGGTAATAAAACAAAAACTCTTCGCCTGTGTCAAGTCAATTTGTTTTACCGGTTTTGTTGTTTCTCACCACATTGTTTTTATTCGCCATCAAACAAATGATCGATGTTCGAAAGCATAAATAATTTAAATATACATGTATAATTTCAATGGAAATGTTCATCAAGCATTCACCATGTCACTAACACCGGTTTGTTGTACTTGTTCAGCATCGAGTTCATTTTTTTTTTTTTTTTTTTTTTTGCTGAAAATATTGGTGGTAGGGGGTGGGAGGCATCCCCCCGTTCCGCCGTCCCTGACATGGATCAAAAGTTTACAAAAAAAAAAGACCAGAAAATTAGACTGAATTCAGACTCATTTCTTCCTTGGTAAATACAAGTATGGCACTAAACTTACGTTGAAACAGTGAAATCAGTCGATAGGCCTATACTTTTCACTTTGAAGCACATGTTATAATATATTTCTTTCGTGCTGGGATACGGATTGCTATATTGTCTGCCGCTCGTTTTCTTAATATTTATTTTTGTACTTCGAAAATTTCTGAAACTTCAGTATGTTCTGTGAACTAGGCATAATATCTAAAAATCAGACACCGTTTTTTTTTTTAGTTGTTTTTTATTAGGCCCTATGCTATCTGTATTTTCCTAATGTTAATCTTATGGCAGCCGTAGGCCTACCCAAGCTATACGAGCGGGAACGCATTGCTGTCTGTGACAATGATTTCAGTCTTTTTTTTAGAGATTTTATGGAAATTGCAAGGAGATAATGGATATCCTGTGAGTACTTGCCAATTATTTGAAATCAGAAAGTGCACGTTATCACGTTGATGTAGAGTGACCTTGACATGTGGACTGTACTATAGACCACGTGGTGTTCAGAGTTCATGCTCGCTGCAACAAACCTGCTTGTTTTGACGACGTTGGTCGAAAGTACGCAAGACGGTACATCTTCGGAAAATTTATGACCTATTCCAAGGTTCTTAACGTGACAGGTTCATGATCAGGTCAGGGAATTTGCAGCATTTCTGTTCTTCATTCAATACATAGTACTGTTCATACGCCCTATGATATGTACTTTTGTTGCTAACATTATGCAAGTTTTGTTGTTAAAAAAATAAAACTGAACGTACTGAAGCAGCAGACATTATAAATTTAGTTGACCTAGATTCTGCATTGAAGATCAACCATTGAAACGCGGAAAACAACGAATTACGTCAATTATACAGTATTTTCGCCTTCATGTTGTCTGATCGTACTAGTCTTGTTTATCTGATTATGCTAAACAATTTTGGGATAGGCCTAGGTCATAAATTTTCTGAAGATGTACCATTTTGCCGAAAGTACTCTTTTCGGAAATTAAAGACACAGTCTATCATGGATGAAATCAGGTATAGTCAAGTACACATTTCACTCGAAAATAACTGAATTTTTCGAATCTGTATCATTCGTTTCTCTGGAAGGGAATTTTATGGGTCCAAATTGCGCCAAGTTGCCGTTCAAAGTGTTTTTCACACAATTTTTGCCATCAAAAAAACGTTTATTTCGTTAATATTCTATCTACAAACTTCAATCAAACGGATGTCATGAATATGGGATATGTTGTTTATAAATTCAGTCATTATACATGTCTGTCATACAGAACAGCGACAGTGCCCAGCGATATTTTCAATCTATAAAATCCGTCGTGTTCAAACTTTCACTTGAATGCGCGCTGCAACAAACCTGCGTCACACGGTCGTTTTCGAAATGTGGTGCCAGTTTTCGATTGAAAAGCCGGCTCGGTTTTCCAGATGGATAAGCATAGTAAGTTACCTATTTTTCTTCGTACATACTTCCGTGATTCACAGCTATTTGTGCAAATTTATACAACTCGATTTTATTGATTTACAGCGTAAAATCCAACGTTTTTGTGTGTTTTTTTCGAAAATTTCAGTCAAATGCAGATATTTTCTTTAAAATGCAGTTTAAAAATTTGCACATTCGGTTTCAGTCTATTTGGGACCTACTGATTCTGATTATAACAACATTTCATGTCTGCCTGTAAGTTCTGGCAGCCGGGTTTTATGATATATTTCATGTCCGATTTCGCGAAAATCACAAAAATCCATGTGCCATCGTGGCGAGCCCTGTTTTCGCCTCGACCTTCCGAGATTAAATCGTCCATTTCAGGATCAATAACCCTTACATTTTCACTAAACTTTGTACATAAAAAAACGAATGAATAAGCTTTATATTGATATAATTATTGTGTGCTTTTTATATCACAAACACTGCAAACTTCGCCTTTGTATTGCACTGACTGTGTGAAATGCCGTCGTTCGCGGCATGTCCCCTGCTTAAGTCACGTGATGTAAACACCCTAATATACGCAACTTCGTGGGATTTCCCGGACCTGGTAAGCAGGGGTCGAAAAGTCCGCCTGTCCACCTGTCGTCGACAGGTAATATTTCCTTGTGACAGGCAGAACAAAAAACTACCTGTCGCAAGTGACAGGTAGAAAAAAACTTCTAACTGTTTTATCAGTTCCCTAAATCATTACGATGTTCAAGAAATCAAGAAAACATCGAAATTCAACTAAAAAATAAACGTAATGTTTCGCCGACATTCGTTCTCCACTTTATTACGATATCTGTGTGAAGAACATCAAGGGAGGTAAGTTGTCCAAGCATGTGATCTCTATGACTGTCGGGTCCCCTCGAACGCCCGTTTATTGCTTATATATCTTGGGAAAATTGAGGGTTCCCGATATTGCTAGCTTGTCTACGTCATCATGTCCGTGGCGGGAAGCACTGGAAGAGACCAGCAATCATATCTCTGAAAAAAACATTTACTTCTTTAACTTTTGAAATGGATCATTTCCTCAAACGGAGTAATGTGGAGGAAACTAATAAATCGGGCGGCTTGCCGACCAGCCGTGACTGTGCCACTGACACCGGCACTGGCTGATCAGCTGATCAGCTGATTGAACTATGACGGTCTGTCTCACATTGATGATTGACTGAGAGGGAACGGGATTTTCAGCTACATATCGGAGACAATTTTTCTCTGAGAAGTGAAATTTTGCACATTCATCTGAACACGATTTGTGCATTTTTATCCGGAAGTATAGATAGATTTGTTGCTTACGCAGGTCTGTATCCAGGATTTTTTTGCAGGTTCCCATCCCATTCCTAATTCATTATTGAGGGCCCAATTTTCGTTAGTGAATGTATGTCAAAGTCCCATTGGGCTATTCCAGATTTAATCCATACCCCCCCTGTGGATGGTACCTCAAGTGGATAAAAGAATCCATGGAAATTTTAGCATCATCCATAAATAATTTCTGGAAATTTGGGGGGTTTGGCGTGATTTTTTTTCTGGATATTCCACACTGACCTGTGGATGGCACTGCAGATTTCTGCAGGTTTCCATGGAAATATTAATGATCGCTTTCTGTATTTGTCGGATATTTTTCATAATAGTTACATACATTCTCGGAAATTCCACCCATGCCTGTGGATGATGTGGTTAGTCTTATGTATTTTTCCATGGAAATTTTAATGACCATGTTTAAAATATGCTGGATTTCCTACCCGATATGTATCATGCCAAATTATATATGGTGTATGCACATGTTTCTTAGTGCCGCCTCCGGTCGTATTTATATGCAAAAACAGCAAAGCTCGACCTTTGTAATTAATTAAAAAACGAGGTTCATGGCATAGCTGTTGCTTTCTGTTTTGAGAATGACAGGAGGATTTTTTCATTTCAGGATCTAATGACTTGAGGCAATTAAGCAACTCTGTTTAAATAGAGAACTTGCCATATATGCTTGGAAATGACAGATGTTCCCAGCTCCCCTTGCAGACAATAATTTTCTAGCCATACAATTTTTTCATACATGCAGCAAATAGCTACATGATTTTTTGTTATCTTATTATAAGGTCACTGATCATCAGAGGGAGTATGTATACATATATGTAGAACAGCTGACCCCTCCAAATCTTAATGACCAGTTGATGGTCCTTATTTACTCAGGTCAGTTTAGCAGTGTTTGGTAATTGACACTTGATTTAACTTAATCCTGGTGGTCCTTATCTGCAAAGTGATACTGCCCACAAGATGCTGTGTGACATAAAATGTACACAAGGGAAACCTGATAAGATAGGAGTGGGGGAATGTGTAAATCAACAAGCTTAGCTTCCACAATGACCCATAGTATATTCCAGTCCCTGTCATGCATAATTCTGGTGACCCAGGTCTATTGAAACTCTTCTGGGCTACTTAGATCAGTTGAAAATCAACTGAAAGTTTCAGTGAGCATTTCAGTATAAATTTCTTCAGTCTAAATAACTTGAGAAGAAAAACTATCGGTAATCAGACAGCATGAACATGCATGTTTGTGTTCCAGATGGTTCCGTATATTGGATTTTTAAATGTGTCCATGTTCACCTTGCAGTATCACCTACATGTACACCTTTGGGGGCCCATCTGGGTTTCATCACATGGGGCTTATATGGGGCGATTGTGTGTGCTGTGGAGATTTTCACCTAGTTCACCAGATGGACAGAGACCATGCGAAGAACCCAGCTGTTGCTCTGAGCTGGTACAACAATAGAGATATAGGCAATATCATACTTGTTGTTCATAGCCAAATTGACACTCTATAGTACCGGTACTAATGAATAAGGTCAAACTGATGATAGGTTAAACATGATAGCACAGATTTACCAACTGATTTCTTCCTTTTCGGACAATTTTGATTGATAATTACTGATCACTGACCAAATTATATGGCATTATGATGGCCTCACGCATCATCTAGTAGAATGCTGTTTTTCGGGCTTCTATTGTGTACCCAAAATCCATACTTGTCGATGAAAAGGATTACACCTCAAGAATTCCAAAATGTCACGCTGTCATCAAATACAAAACTGATGACTGCTTCAATTCCGTCTTCCCGGGAACCTTCTTGTATATTAGTTTGGGTTACTAGTTGTGCACGGTCGGTATAGTTTGAGATTGATACTCCAAAACATCAAATTCAAGTCTGTAGTTTATTGCAAATAAAACCAATTATTTGAATGTCAATAGATAATGCCAGCTCGTTCACGGTTGTTCTCTAGAACAGTACTAATCACAAAGCCTGTTAAACTGTTCTCAATTTCTGTAAAATATCTTGTCCAAATTTATGCTCACACCATGGAGCCTATACTATAGATGGAGGAATAACTTCTTATCAGTCTCATCTACCACCCTCTGTGTTTAATCCCCTTAAAACACTGCTCAAAGAAATATCAAAGCAAGCAGGCTAGATAATGAGGTCTTAATTTGTTGACACTGCTGGTTTTATTGCCATCAGGCTGTCCTGTGTGGACCATGTGGACAGCAATCAAGGCACTTGATGTCGTAAAACTGTGGCTATCTTTCAACATGGGTTACAGTAATCTGGGCAGGGATAGAATCAGAATCAATTTATTATACCAAACATCCCAGTTGGGACAGTGCATAAAACTAACAGACAATAAACATCAATATAGGCTACAAGGCCTTCAGATATGGTAGCTTCAATACAGTAATAGTAGTTTATACAGTGGTGTAAAACATTTATAGCAGTAACATTAGATACATGATACACAAGGAAGTGGTCCACCCTATCCAGTTCGAAGTCCACGTTCCTCCAGACACATGCTAATGTGTTTAGCGATTAAAGGTGCTAGATTCAAGGGAGGGTCAAAAAGCAAGGCTAATTGCTCGATTCGACTTAGATCAGAGAAATTAATATTTCCATTAGAATCGAGGCTTAAGACGGTGTGCAAGGAGGATCGAAGATGGTCATAAATTTTGCAGTCAAGAAGGAAATGGACTTCGTCCTCAACCAAACTTGGGCAAAAAGGGCAAAATCTTTGATTAGCAGGAACACGGACACCTTTTTCTTTCCCATAACGCCCCCTTTCTATTTCTAGAGAGTGGCAGCTTAGCCTAATAGAAGACAATGTTTTTTTGTGACTGCTTTGTTTAACTGTTTTCAAATAGAAAGAGAAATTTCTGTCTTAAAACTACCGTAAGCGACAACCAACCGTAAGCCCACCAATCTCTAAATAATGGAAATCGGTCCACTAGATCCAGATATATGGATGAATGAACATACATATTCAAGCTGAGTAAATTGTTCTCGTAAAATAAATTATTTTCCAGAGACTTCCAGATAATATAAATGGACGCATTGGTGAGATGGCTGGCTGCTGTACACATTCCGACATTCGATTAGGGGGCTCACACGAGCGAACATCGCCTTTTTAGCGCAGTTTACAGATCTATATTATCAAGTTTTCTTCTAACTCCCTAAAACATGCATGCTCATACCACCACGGAACATACATGTAGCGGAATTAGCGGAGAGTCCCTGAAAGCCTGGTCAGTCAGCCCACCATGTGGTAAGATAAGCGGTCATAAAATAATCAAGGGGCTTAGTTTTATCACTGTCGGTGGCCAAACTTTGACCATCGATGTCCTGAAGTGATCTCTCCATCGCTCTATGCTTACACACAAGCTTCAGATGCCTAGTAGATGCTTGGGTGAACTTTGACCTGTTGAACAGCTACAATGTACATACTACCATGTAGATGTTGGACTGATTAAATCATTAAACCAGTGTTCTCTTCTGAACTAAAACAGCTAGGGTAAACAAGGTGCTGATACAGTTAACTTAATGTCTCAGAGCAAGATACATGCACATGTTGAACAGATTGTTCCCTCTACATATGTATGGAGCATTGAAGAGCCCTCAAGATTCAAGATTCAAGAAATTTTATTTAAAGTCGGTTGTCAGTTTTAAAACATGATAAACATTAGCTCTGAGCGAGCTATTTTACCGACAAAACATTGATATAACATGGACAATAAAAGTATAAAAATATAAGTAAAACGATATCACAATTTCTAAAATAATTGTGTACATGAGGGATATATCCCAAGCTATAGATTTTATATATGTTAAATGCGATTTAAAATGAGTACATGTAGAAACGAGATTAGAAAAGATAAACATATATTAAGAATTTACGGGCAGTTAAGAATTTATATGGTATCTGATAATATACATTTAAAACTAGAGCATATAAGAACAAGACTAGAAACGATAAACAATTGTGTACATGTAATCGTTTCTAGTCTTGTTCTTATATGCTCTAGTTTTAAATGTATATAATCAGATACCATATAAATTCTTAACTGCCCGTAAATTCTTAATATATGTTTACGGCCACCGCCCTAATCTAGGCGCCAGGCTCTGTCCAAGGGCAAGGACAGAAAATCTTTTTGAAATCATATGGACTTCATATTTGAATAGGGACCTGTTAACCCTGGGAGGTGTTGAATTTAGGTAGCCATTCCAATGTCCAATGACAAATTCCAGTACGTTGTACATGTAGTTATCATGATTATATAGACACCATGAATTAAATGACCGAATAGACCAGGAAAAATCGGAAGATACAATGTGCAGAACTAGATACATGTACTTTTTATAGTACCTGTGAACTGACTATACCTACTTCGTCACTGTATTAAGGGAGTGATAAGAAAATAAGACATCTACAATAGGGCCTATATATATATTGACTTTCTGAACAAAAAGTATATATTCAAAGGGATCTCCTGTACATAATTATGATCCAATGTTGTGTCTTGTGGTACTCCATCGCCACTCCCACTCCACTGGTCGTTTGGTAGGGGGCTGGACTGGGCCATCTCCCACTCAACCCAAGGGTTTGGCCCAGTGGGGTGGGCTATCTCAACCGTCTGGGGGTGCAGCTGTCAGTAGGAGATGGGAATTGAGCCATCTCTGATAGGCAGCACCCCTTGGGGGCTGACTTAGTGGCGATGGAGCCGAACAATCAGTCAATCATGTGGGGGATGGGTGGGTGGATGCAGGGAGTGTTCTGCATTGTACATACTGAGAACACAAAATCTAAAATTAATTAAAACATTGCATTTTCCCAATGAATGACTGAATCAAGACTTCTTTTACATTATTCATGGTATTCTTAATCAGGGTATTGTCGTCGTCATGTACGTCTGTCCATCTGTCCGTCCGTCCGTCACACCTTTCTCGTTACCAAGATATCTTCAGAACGACTTACCCTAGGCACACCAAACTTGCAATGCACATCCGTATGCGCGTGACGCAGAACCCTATTGAATCTGGACCTGATTGGTTGGAAACTTTGGCGGCCATCTTTAATTTATGCGAAACCATCACAGCTTTCTCGTTACCAAGATATCTTTAGAACGACTTACCCTAGGCACACCAAACTTGCACTGCACATCCATATGCTCATGACCCAGAACCCTATTGAATCTGGACCTGATTGGTTGGAAACTTTGGCGGCCATATTTAATTTATGCGAAATCATTAATCTTGTGTATCTTAGGTACCATTTCACTGTTCCGTGTGTGAACTTGGTATAGATCATCGATGCATCAAGAAACTTCAAAGGAATGACCAAACCAGTTTCCCTGATTCGGTGGAAACCTTGGCGGCCATCTTTAATTTATGCAAAATCTTTGATGATGTATATCTTTGATACCATTTCAGTGTTCTATATGAAACTTGGTATACAGCATCCATGTATCAAGACACTTGCAATGAATAACCACATCAGTTTCTCTGAGTGGTGGGAAGGATGGGCGGCCGTCTTTAATTTATGCGAAATCATTAATGATCTCTATCTCTGATACCGTTTGAGTGCTCGATGTAAAATTTGGCATATATCATCGATGCATCAATAGACTTACGATAAATGGCAGTTCTGGTGTTTCTGATTGGGCGGAAACCTTGGTGGCCATCTTTAATTTATGCAAAATCTTTGATGATGTATATCTTTGATACCATTTCAGTGTTCTATATGAAACTTGGTATACAGCATCCATGTATCAAGACACTTGCAATGAATAACCACATCAGTTTCTCTGAGTGGTGGGAAGGATGGGCGGCCGTCTTTAATTTATGCGAAATCATTAATGATCTCTATCTCTGATAATTTTCAAAATGCTCTATGACAAAATTTGGTATACATCATCGATGCATCAACAGACTTATGTAATGAATACCGACTTCTCTGATTGGACATAAACCTTAAGTTAGAGGCCATTTCTAATGGCAAATTTTTTCATAATCTGTATATTTGTCACTTGACTGCTTGGTGTTCCTGAAGTCTTGCTTCAAATTGAATACATTATGAATGGCTGGCGCCCAGAGCCGAGGGGTTTTCAGATGCGCAGCTTCGTATTTTTATCTGTTGCAACTTGGAATCACCACATCACAAGTTGCTCCAGGGCAAGACATTTTGATTGCTGTAAACATTAATCTTAGTACCGGTAGTTTTAATGTATGAAAGTAATATGATGGGAGTTTCATGGTGGGAAATTTTAACTCCAAGAAAGGTGAGAAAAGCAAAATATTCAGTATCCTAATTGTAATCCCTTATAATTCCTTGTGACATTTGTGAGATGATTTCTCTCACTATATATATTTGGCTGCTAACTATTTTGTCTTACATTTGAAAACAACCTTCGAAGTGAGGTAGAAACGCTATGTGTAACGTTGTTATCCGTAAGAACGTGTTCCAGTTATCTACGTCCAGCTTCTAAATGCCACTAATAGATTTCAATATTCAGTGGAAGTTCGTGAGACTTCTGTCATTGTCAGTGTCCATTGCCAGTGTTTCATATGATGGATGGCCAGGCCAGCCAGTGGCTAACTTTCCTCATTTAATAGGGTCATAAAACTGTAGGGGCTAACAGATTAATCTCTCAAATTATTTAACTTAGCTATTAAGTGCCCCTCATGCCTTAATTGAAGTAGACTTAAACAGCATGGTGTATAGATAAACCAGATAATCTCCCAAAATTGTTGGTCCCTCTTCAAATCATAAGAGCAGATAATTTGGACTGCAGACTTCACAACAGTACTGTTGGTATTTAAGTTTTAACTGGAAATGGAAATAATAATTACATTTTTATTATGCCGGAAAACCCAAGAATGTCAGCTTGAATTGGTGGAAATTTGTTTTAACTGTACATATAACTGCAGGGATTCATACACGTCAGTTCTACGTACCGAATTTCGGTTCGTAGATTGAGTTTTAAAACTCAATTTTTCAGTTCAAAACTCAATTTTTTTGAGTAAAAAATCAAAAGTTTTCACCAAAATATTTATACTCAATTTGTGTGTTGGAAACTGAATTTTCAGGCTTCGGAAACTGAATTTTTAAGCTTCGTAAATTCGAAATTACAATACCCGGTTGTCGGGAAATCATCCCATGGTCGCGAAAGCACATGTGAATCTGTCGGCAGCAACAACAACGTCAAGTGCAAACTCCGTCAGCTGCTCTGAATTTACCTCGGACGACTTAGTCTGTTAACGGGATATATTCATCCGAGACTAGTTTATCCCACGTAATGTTAGTTACATCGACGTATAATTCCGTGGAAGAATCCCGAATACTTATGAACCGTAATTTCACTGAACAATCAACGAGTCGCCATTTTTTTTGGGGGTTTCGTTTTCGTTCGACCTTGTCGTTCTCGTTCCTTCCAACGCAGGGAGATACAAACGATACTGAATAAAGACACGTTGTTTTCGTAGAATGCCAATCGTAAGCATTTCTTTGTATAATCTGTGTGGTCTGTCTT
Organism: Hanleya hanleyi; assembly: GCA_036873755.1. NCBI lineage: Eukaryota > Metazoa > Mollusca > Polyplacophora > Lepidopleurida > Hanleyidae > Hanleya > Hanleya hanleyi. Next base: position 289,790 of record JAVTVY010055381.1, read on the forward strand.
GAGAAAATAGTAATACTGTATCATTTTCAGTTTGGTAACGAAGATTGACACAACCGTACAGCATGCGGTTTGAGAACATAAGGGAGTGAACTCTTCCTAGCGAGAGAGCAAGCAAGCGTTTTGAAGCGTTTCTTTGTTGTTTTTTCCTTCTTTTTTTTTTGTTAACCATATTCTATCAAAATAATATCATCCTCAAGACTCCTATTATTTGTGTAACCCAATACAATCATCGTGTATATAAATAAAATATATACAATCATCGTTTTATAAACCAGTGTGATTTTTCATACTGTGGTCATTTGTAATTGAATAATATCACAATAACTGGAACTTCACTTTATGTCATCACAATATTTTTATATTTATTAATTCACTGCTTTTGTTAAATGTTTCCATAATTAAAATTATTTTTCTGTTAATGTTAAATTTTGGATAATGGTTTCTTCAAATTTAATTTTAGATCTAAATTAATAGATAAATGGGGTTTTTATGATATCAATATATATTTTTTTTATAATTACCACCTAACAAGTTGGGCCATATTTGTATACTGAAATTGGATGTGTGTTTGTGTATTATTCAGACAGTCCTGTGTGGAAGTTGGAAAAAGGAATTAAAAGTTCTTTTATGTATTGTTGATTGATTGAGATATAACAGCTTTCAGAGAGGGAAATAGTTGACACTCCTCACTGCATGTATATGAGAACTACATGTACATGTATAAATGAAAACCAGTACCGGCAGCATTACAGAGTTTTACCTGATTACCTGAAGTATTACTCGTAAACAACTTGAATAAATCTAACATAATTTGTTCATGTATCCTGCCGGATACCTGAAAACATAATGATGGAAACGAGTAAACGCAATCAACGACACAAAATGGTTTTAATTACACAAAAGGTTAAAAAATACCTGAATTGGTAACAGTAGACAAGGTTCACAGAAGGTAACATTTACCCTGGTTTGTAAAAAAATTATATACTCAACACTGGGGGAAAAAATGACCCTGGTTTGTAAAAAATTTATATACTCAATTTGAGGGATAAAAAATGCCGATAAATTTTATTTTAACTCAATTTGAGTGAAAAAAAACTCAATTTTCCAGATTTCGGTTCGTAAAATTTGGACTTCTATGAATCCCTGAACTGGTGGAAACTTTCGGCAACTTTCAGTCAATTTGGTGGAATTTTCAATGAAAGCAAGCAAAAAAACTGGAAATTTTCTCTTATGGACGGAAACAAACTTGGAAATTTTGGTTCATGGAGGGGAGAAAATGTGGAAATTTTGATTCATTAAACAGAAAATCCATGGAAATTTTCACAAAATGAAGCGAAAAAACTGGCGGAAATCCGAAACCATCCACAGGGGGGGTATGGATTAAATCTGGAATAGCCCATTATGCGAAAGGGGGTGGGGGAGGTCGGGCATTCTGCGTCACACACAAGTGTCCAGAAAGATAAAACACATGTCTGTGATGCAAACTACCATAAGTTTAACAAGAAGAAATATGGTACAGAAAAAATGATAAATTAGCGGTGAAGTAAACTTTAGATATATATTCAGAACATGATACTTTCCAAAACAAGATATCTCGTGGCAGGATATTTTTTACTCGTTTTGCATTTCCAGTTTTAGGTATAGATTCATTTTTCATTCAGATTCATTTATTGTACCGAAATATACAGGCCTACATTACAAAAGGTACAAACAATAACAATGAACGAAATAAAGGTCAATACCAACAACTTTCAGTTTCAGCCAAATGCATTAACTGACCGGACAAGTACAATTATCAAGTACTATAATGTATTATGTTATGTATGTATGTTATGTCAAGGATGCATATACCAATATAAGGAGAATGAATAATAAAATTATTATTATTGTTGCCCAGTAGTATATATGTAAAGCTGTTAGCAAACGAAGGCAATCGATTTGCTAAATTACATAAATACCTTGGTATGAGATGTTCTCGTGCCTGCTTGTCAGTTCTTATAGTCAGAATTGTAAATAGCGGCGAATGATTTCAAACAGCGTTAAACATTTCCAAGTAAGAGATGCACCAAAATGTATAACTCTACTCATCAAACTGTTTCTTATTACTTGCAGACGATTTAAAAAATTACTTTTCCAAATATGGTGAAGTGACGGAATGCGTCCTAAAAACAGATCCAGAGTCTGGGCGATCAAGAGGTTTTGGTTTTATTGTATTCAAAGAATCAGACAGTTTAGAAAAGGTGAGTGAATGCACAAGTGCTGAATAGTACTTAGATGGAAAAGTGTTGGTGCATTCTTTTGGCATCCGATCTTGAATTTGGACACCCTACCTTTAGCCAATTAAACACAGATGATGGATTTTTAAGAGTTCTCTTGATTTGCTATAGCAATCAGCTTCGCTGTGATAATTGCGGCAATGCCATACCCAAAGCAATTTGCTTCAACAAACGTGTAAGTGCTAACATTTTTGGCCATTGCTGAATTTTGGTTCTACTAGGAAACTATAACCTAACTTTTAATTCCTGCTCATAGGTTCTGGAAGTAACGGATCACAAATTGCATGGTAGAAATATAGACCCAAAGAAAGCTAACCCAAAGAAGAGAGAACCCAATCTGAAGGTGTTTGTTGGAGGACTGAACCCGGACACACCCGAGTCCGAGATCCGGGAACACTTTGAAACTTTTGGCAAGGTAAGAATTGATTTGTATCCTCCACACCAGCAATTGTTGAAGACCAGGTTATTCTTGTAGGCCTTCAGGGCAGTTCGGGAAATTGCAGAATTCGTAAACGTTGTCGAATTCGGCAACAGAAGGGGCAAATTTTGGTCGAATGTTTACGAATTCGGCAACTCTGATCACCTTTTTACCCTAAAAAAATGATCGGCACTCACGATCGGCGACCGACGCCATTTTTTCAACACGAATAGGTGGCAGCATTTGCTCTTCAACTTTTCATCCTGTAATTTCAAAATCGTAGCTGTCTTTTTCTGTAAAAGTATGAAAATGTGGCTATGCCACCCATGTTATTTTTCTCAAATCTCACAATTTACGAATTCAGAAACGTTGCCGAATTCGTAATTCACCAACTGTTTACGAATTCGACAACGTTTACGAATTCTGCAATTTCCCAAACTGAGGGGAAAGCATGCATGCTGTCTTGCCCTTCACTGATTGTCAAAGATTGCAAAAACTTTAACCACACCCCAATTGTTGTCGCAGACAAACATATTTGAGAAATGTAAATGTTATGTAAATTACAAATAAACAAATGTGACATTTATTTATTTATATAGGTAAATATTGTGTGAGGTCATGCATCCGTTCAGATTAAATGGAAATCCCAGAAGCCGGCCTTCAATCAATGCACGGTTTTGTTACTCCTCTTTGATGTTACATCTGTTGTAGATTGCAGAGATGGACTTGCCAGTAGATCAGAGTAGTAAGCGACGAGGATTCTGCTTCGTCAAGTTTGAATCTGAGGATGTAGTCCGGAAGGTTATAGAAGATCGAATGCAGACAATAGGCGGTAAAGAAGTGAGTATTTCTGGTCGTGGTTATTTACAAGTGCTCTATAATGTCTCCGATTTATCTAAGACTCCACGTGTATATTTATTGCAGGTTTTAACCCCCTTCCAATTGGTGTTTGCTAATGTTTACCGTGGATTTAACACCTTCAGTGCTGTGTTGATATACCATGATTTCTTCAGCTGCAGGTAGTGACTAGACCTAAGATTCCCATCACTTCACTTCCTCACTCACTGTAAGTAGTAGTGGTAACATAAAGAGAACAATTTCTCAAAGGATTTACCCTCGCTCCCGTTTTACCCGTATTGACTTGACCAATCATAACTCCTCTTGTTCCACTTCAGCCGGCGACGCTTTTTGATTGGACGACAGGGGAGCGGAGAATATGCCGCTGAGGGTCGTTACGAGGTACCCACACGTGATCTTGGTTTTTGCCCATGTAATGTCGCCCATGAATTCATTCTATCTATATATGTAGTTTTATTGTTCTTTTTCAAGACTTTAACCATTTTTGCCTCTTTTCACAGTAAGGGTATATTCCTAAAGCCTTCTCGTAAATCGTGGAATATATCTCGAGGTTTTAATTGGTAAAAGTTACTTATTTTATTTAACAGGTCCTAAGCTCCCAAGCTCAGACAATTGTCTCAATACCTTGAAGGGCTGTGAATGTGGTGGTAAGAGATAATTCCCCAGCTAGTTCACCGTCAGCATGTACGGTCGATGTTTATCTCAATTCCATGTAAACCTTCTCAGGTTTGGGGTTGTTTACCAGTTTGCCTCCAGGTGACATTGATTTAGACTTTCTTTTGATTTCGTGTCAACAGGTCGAAGTGAAGAAATCTATGCCGAGGCAGGACTTCAAACGGGGAGGATTCCGAGGAGGTTGGGGAGGACCTGGTGGTTTTCAAGGACGTGGGGGTCGTGGTGGCAGGGGCAGAGGTAGGTTATTTACGAGAGAATCAGTTTTGATTCCCGTGGATTGCAATGGAAAGCAACCCCTTTTGTATTATGTACTTGTGGCATGAGCAGACTTTGCGTTTTCAGGCGTGCAATCGCTGGGAAGCCTGAAATTGATATTAATCCCTCGGTAACTCTGAGGGAGCTATTGGTAGCGCTCTATCACTCCCTCTGGCAACTTGAAGAGAGTGATTTGCCAGTTTCCTTTTTCTTTCAAATGTCGATGTCTGCAAGAGGAATGGAGATATAAAAAACATAACATCACTCCTGTTCCAGAAGGGAAATCGTCATTACTATTGGCCAATTATCTTGCAGGATTCCAACTTAATGTAAACCACACATGTATCTGGCCAGGACAGCAATGAGCTTGACCCAGGTGTATTACATGATCTTACTCAGAAGATTATGATTAGAATTTGCAAACTGCTAAGCTATTTTCTACTCGATTTTCCTTGAACATTGGCCCTGTGGGGCTTCCGGGGGTTGACCTGGGATGTCGTTGTGCACACCGCAGGTCATGGTAAGAATAGGCCTCAGCTCCTGAGAGCTTGTCGTAAGAGGCGACCGAGGCACCCGTGAGGTTTCCTGGTGTGAAGAGGAATAGGACCCCACCCGTGTGGTTCCCGGGTGTGAAAAGAAATGGGACCCAGTGTCGTGATATGACTGAAATTTAGTTGAAAGCGATGTTAAATCATATTCACTCGCTCACTCCTTGAACATTGACCATGTTTACTTTTTCAGGTGGCTGGAATCAAGGCTACGGAAATCAGGGTTATGGTTACAACCAAGGTTACGGATACAACCAAGGCTACGGCGGTTACAACCCAGGTTACGGCGGCTACGATAACAGTTATTACGGTTACAATCAGGGATACAACGGCGGAGGATGGGGCGGAAGTTATGACCAAAGTTACGGTGGATATGGAAACTATGGTTAGTTTAGGCACAGGGGATCATGTGTGCTGATGGAAACTAATTATGTACATTTGACATTTCACACTGGCCTTTAGATCGCAGTTTTAGCTAAACAGTTGGGGTGCTATTTACCCCGTCTCCATAATCTTTATTGTTTTATTCTGTTAATTTTATTATTAATTGGTTGTATTAGCTGTTCATATGTATCCAGCTTTGAGAAAACATGCACCCTCCCCCCCCTCTTCCAGTTTCACTTCTGTAGTTTTGTCCACCCGTCATCACCCCCAAAATAAATTAAAAAAAAACAAAAAACTTTTGAAAATACATTTTATGGTTTTACACGAAATTCACAATATTGAAAGTCTTCCAGCTTTGCAAAAACTACATGTATGAGGAGTTGAAAAATCTGAAACCTGTGTCTCACTGACAAAATTATGTATTTCCTGGAAGAGCGTCACAAAATTAATTAATCAAATTAGGGAATCTTATTTCAGTTCTGGAGCCGAATTGCAAATCAATTTCTCTTTTGGTGCCCCCGATATGCAGCATTCACCATACTTGTTCTGCTAACTCACTAGGCTTCGGCCTGATGATGCAAATATTTTCTCAATGTTAGATATCTGCATGGACGTTCATATTGATTATAACATCGCTCGTGCTATGTGTAGTTTATACTGCATATACAACGGATGTAAATTGATTGATCCTCACAAAACTCAAAATTAATATCTCACAAATAAGTGAACCTTTCTGGGTGCTAGGCTATAAGAGGTGCATGTCTTCAGGTCGAATGAAGAAAAGTGTTAGCAATTGGTCTGCATCGTACAACTAGTGTCCATAAAGTGTGCTTTCTGTATAGCTGAAATATTGCAGAATGAGATGTTAACCTCAATTCGGTGTATAGTTCATGTAAGAGGAGATACCGCTTTTCAGCGTGACTTCACATGTTAGCATACGGAACAACGGCCGACCACTTCCCCATTTGCTACTATTGGAAATCCCGTAAATTCACGTCAATTCATCTTGCATGAACTATATATCAATTCTCTCTATTTGGGAGATTGTTCAGAGTGCCTGTGTTTGTAGTTTTCTTGTACAGGTAGATTCTATATACAATTCTTTTGAAAGGGTAATCTGTATCATGGAATGTGGAATGATTTTCTCATTTCACTACAAAAGATACATATCTGTGTCATTTGTTGCCCTTGTCAGTATCATGAATATTCCACTCGTGATCACTGCCCGTACAAGTTTTTTCCAATCCCATAATGCACTAAATTGTGAAATGTTTTCTCCGCTTGGCTTAGCAGTAATTAAGTGTTAGAAAAACGTGGAAGCAGAAATATCGGGCGAAGCGGGGGAAATGTAACTATCTTGTATGTATTGTTGGTTTGATCGAGATGTTGATAAAAGACTTACCCACAAGTAACGGGAGGGGTCAAATTAGTTCCTTGTTCAGGGCATTTGACCCCTCTACCTCGAACATTGTATATTGACATTGGCAGCTGAGGAAATGGAGCTGTCACAACACAGAATAAATAATGATAAAATCATGATTGAAGTTTGCCTCTGGCAAGCAGGCAGGCCCAATTTGGACCAGCGAGTAACCCCTCCTTTTTCTGTTTTGTAAGGTTATGATTACAGTGGCTGGGGAGGTTATGGTCAGGAGGATGCAGGTGAGTTTCGTGCCCCCATGGTGAAATTTCGTCTCCCCTAAATATCGTCCTTAATCGTCTTTGTTCATCGACGTCACAAGCATCTCTGACAACCTATTTCTAGACCTTCTAACTGGGATCCACTTCTCCAAGCTCAACTTGCACTGTGGGGTTTCTTGTTTTCTATCTAACCCTTCTCTGTATCTTTTGTGTTTTAATTTTACAGGTTGTGCCATAAGATAGCAAATCATTGACATGTCTCTACCATGCTTCAGTACACATCTGAGGTGGTAGATTCTTAAGTTATTAATTGCACATTTTCCAGAAATCGGAAACTTCTTTTCGAAAGAAATCTGCTTGAGGTAACCATATCTACCGAACATATTTAGTAATTACTGTCATCGTTCACTACTTTTGAGTTACTACATTGAAGTACATCGTGGAATACGAGTTATATTAACTTACAACCAATTTTAAATTGTACCCTTAAAACACTTGTGCCGAAATAGCATATGCCAAAAATAAGAACAAAGAAAAGAAGAAAAGAAAAAAAAATCCTATCGACCTACCCACCTCTAACAAAACTAATAGTATGGAAGGCCTCGATATCCCAATGCAAAACAGATGTCACTGTGGAGATGTACTCCATGTCTTGCTACAGTTAGTGAGATTTCTTGGCAGCAATTGAGCGAATAGGGCGAAGAGAACACTTTGTCCCTATGGTTTACCTCCTTTCTGAGCCAGTTAGTAGCAATAGAGAGAGGAAAACAATGGCAAGAAATATTGAAACCTTTGAATACTTACACATGGGTAAACCAGACAACCTCTAACTACCATCATTATCCAGGGTCCCAATAGTACTTTGAACCTTGATAAACCAGAACCCCGTCAAAAACGAAACTATGGTCTGGTCCCAAGCATGGTCTGTTTACATGGGTTTCAGTTGAGAACTTGTTCTCCATGCATTTCAAAAGGCAGTGAAATCCTGCCAGGATATTGAACTAAACTGTCACAAGGTGTGTATGGAGCAGTAGAGCTGTGTGAAGATGTTGCATATGTCGTTCTCACCATAATGCATTGGTGTTGGAAAAAGTGAAGTTAAACAAGTCTCTAGAACACGGAAGGAAGTCAAAGATATGGTTTACAGTGAACCCTGTCTAACTGAAAATAATTTGGGCTAGGAATATTATAAAATTGTTCAATTTTACAGATGATGAATCTTATGGATGGTGAAACACTGGGAACGTGACTGCCTGTATTCAGAGTTGTCAAGAGAGCTAGCAGCATCTAGAGAATATAAGCACCAAGAGATTTGATTTGCACAAGAAATGGTTTATTTGTCGTGAAGCAGACTTACAAAAATAATATATTCAGAACTCCCTTTAGACAGGGTTCACTGTGTTTTGGACTGTTTGAACAGGCTAAACTCGTTCTTTTGAATTTTTAACATGTAACCTTGTCCTATGTTCCATTGTGTTGTGATTTTTTTCTCTCTAACTTCCAAATTGTACTTGTGTGTTGTGGCATCACTTCCTTCCACCAATTTCCGTAGGTTCACGTGTAACGGATGCCATCACTTTAGAATTATATACTACTGTGGTCGTTAGGCAGTGTTGACTTTGAGGATTCTGTCCACAGTATGGCATTGTATTATAGCTATGCATGGCTTATTTCTGTTATAGACAATGTTATATATATATTTATATATATATTCCTATTTTATTCTATGAAAATATATATACATATTTACTGATATATTTATTATATCATTTACTGTACTATTGATGAAGCTTGCTTCGGCACCAAGAGCTGTGCCTTGTAGAATTCATAGCAGTTCATAACTGTTCGTAGCAATGACGTATCACATCTTCTAATTTGGCAAATTATGGAATCACTGTGGTATGTGTAGGTGTCGAATTGTCTCTGGGATCAAGCTTCCGTAAACAGTGAGCGACTTCCTTGATGGTTCTCTGCCTCCTCTCACCCCTTGAAATGACATTTGCCTCATAAAACACTAGTTGGTGGTTTAGGCTTGTTTGATTAAATACAATCCTGTTAATTGGATTTTGTGAGCACTCTAGCATATTGAGCTGAATTACCCGTTGCCCAATTACGATTTCCTCAGACAACTCTGGCTAAACGTTTGACAGGCAACAGCAAAACAGAGTACTCTCCCTTTACCAGGAAGTTTATATGGAAAAATAGCAGGCATGTTCGACAGCCTGGCTTGGCACTCCTTTCCTAGATTAGAAGTTCTGGACTTCAAATAAACATTAGTTCGAGATATGTCTAGACGTGTTACATATTGTCTTAAGGACCATAACTACGTCTATCACTGTTTGTTTTCACTGCCACTGACGTCAACAAGGGCACATTTAGCGAGCTTGTGATCCTTGTATTCAATCTTGACCTACCAAATAACACTCCTAGCAACATATGTATATCCTGGAGTTGCATATGTTCCAGAGGTCCATACATGTTAAGTTGATTTGTAGGCGAATTAGGCAACTGGCAGGCAGCACATGTGCCTTTGGTTAAATTTTGCTGCTTGAAGATGGTTGTATCGCCTACACCTGGAATCGGAACCAAAGGCTGCACTTTATCCATTTGTGAATTGCTGAGACCGTCTTTCCATGTCCAAAGTGCAAATACTATAACATCAAACAGAAGTCTTTATTTTTCTTTCTCTGATCTTTAAACTATGCACACCATATTGCTACAATTTGAGCATTTTTATTTCAATTTAAATTCCATGAAAATCAACGAAATTCCCAAAACCAGTTGCCTCTCCTATTATTTCCATTTGCTGGAACAGTGACGGACCAATTTTATCAGGGTATCAAAATAATAATCGATGTCTTTGTGATTTCATTTGGAGCAGTTAACAAGAATGCACAAATGAGAATAGATGATATGCTAAGTTAAACTAATGCAAGATCAGTAGTACCAAAATGAAGCCTTTGTGGCGATGATACAGCGCTAAAGTTGTTGGGTGGTGAGATGAGGACTCAGGAGTAACCACAGGGAAGTCATTGTTTACAGGCGTAAGATTGGGACAGTGCTGCTGCTATTTGATGTAGTGGTTGAAACTGCTATGTTTATTTGGTACCGTGTCTATAAATCGTCTTCCTATACCAAGTCCATTTCTACTTATTCGCTTCAAGCTGCCCTTGGTATATTAGCCCTCCAATTTTCTTCAGAATCTTACAGTGATTTCATCTACGAACCAATCGGAAGTACTACACAGCGACAGTGTAGGGTGCTAACTGGGTCATCTTTGGGGTTTCCAAGTGGGGTCCTGGGTGTGAAAAATGACGCAAACAATGTGATATGACTGAAATATTGTAGAAAGCTGGGTCATTCTCCCTAAGATGGCTGCAGGGGCGACTTAGGTCAGCCAAACAATTAACTCCGACAAATTTTGGCTTAAATTCAAATTGATTTGATGTCAGCATCTCTATGTATTCTCTTTTGAAGACGACTTGTGCTATGATCAACCAAGCGCAGTTCAAAGCAAATAAGTAGATATGAACTTGAATTATGAAGATGCTGTGGATAGGTGTTGTAATTTGTAAAGTGCTGTTAACCAATGGTTCTCCTGAATGCATAGCAAAAACTTGTGAATGTCTCCAGTGCACAAGGTGACATCCTGAAGCTCTTGGTCATGATGTGCCATATTTAGTATTTAATCATTATAGTGACATCCATGTACATGTATTTAGTGGAGGACAACAGTGTTCGCTCGTAGAATGTTGAAGTTCATTTTGTGCATAATGCAAACCATCGACCTTGTCCTGTTGTATATACATTTTGGCTCGACTGGTTTTGACTGGTTTTATCTACATCTCGTGTACATTATAGCCATACACTGGTCATCATATTAAAGATCACCCAATTTACTATTTACAGCTGTAACTTCTAAAGCAGGCTGGAATTGGTATTACCGATGAAGTAACTATGCTGCTTTGTGCAGCTTAGACGAGAGAAGCCTAGAATACTGGACTGATCACTTCTAAAAGTGTTTTCATATTTTGAAATACCCCCAAAACATGTGTTTTGTAGTTGTCGGTCTGTGTGACAGTGTTGGGTGAATGGTTCGTGTTAACTGCATAGCCAGGTACCGAGAAACTTGTTAAAAGGGGAGATAATCTTGTACATGATCATGTTGTTGTTGTTTTGTCTCAGATATTCAGTTTACTATTATTGTTGTTATTTTCATGGGTATTTGAGGAGTCTTGTACAAGCAGTCCCTTGTTGATGTATAACATGTGAAGGTGGATCGCTCACTCATCACTATTCACTGTAAACCTTGCTGCTTAATTTCCACCATCTTCGTACATAAAGTCAATTTCTATGCATATTCCCAACTCTCCTTGGTATATTAGCTGCCAATCTTTTTCAGAATGTACGGTCTTCATTTAATCAAGGAACCAATCAAAACCAGCACACCCCAACTGTAGGGTGATGTTCTCCATTTCCAGGTGGGGGTGATGTGATAAATAGGTCCGCCAATCCGATCTCTTAATTATTTCAGCTTACATCCAAATTGATCAACGATGTGTCTGGTCTATTTATAAAAAATATCACCGGCAGTTTGGATGAATATGCATAGAAATGAACTTGGTGTACGAAGATGAATTTCCACCTCTCTGCATATTTCAGGTTCCTCACTATGAAATTTTCACTGAATGTCCGTGTTCTGTGGAGTTGGGAATTTCACTTTTGCAGGCATTTCGATTTCAGGAAGAGATTGGTGTTTTATTTCTTGAGGAATGCACCTAAACAGTGGCAGGGTTTACACATGGTTAAACAAGAATGGGTGATATGGAGTGAACTACCTTGGGGAAGTATATATGATGCAACACCGCTAATATGAAACTCCTCAAAAACCTTTTAAGCTTACTGATGGGCTAGGGTGATTATATTTAGATATATTCAGTCCGACATGGATAATAGATAAAGAGTTGATCTGACATAGCTGATTAGAGTCCTTATCCATCCACAGGACAAAATCAAACTAGTGGCGGATATGGCAAGATGCCAGCAAAAAGGGGTGGGCAAGGATATCACCCATACAGTCGTTAACAGATATCTTACAGGTAACTACAATATCACCTTTTTGATCAAAGTCTCTTCTGAGCACATTACGTTCAGCATTTAGTAATGTTCCTTGTTGTGTGTATCTTTGTGACACCTATCTCAAAAGTATTGTTTTGTACTTAGAAATATATGATCTCCACAAGAAATTTTTTTTTTTTTTTTTTTTTGCTTTGAAATAAGACAATTGGAGAGATCAGATATTTCTGGTACAACTGCCTGTAAAAAAAATCTTGTTCAAAATTTAGTGTTCTGATTTTTTTTCCCCCATTGATTTGCACTTCAAATTGTTGAACCAAAATTGCTGAATGTTGTATTACCTGTCTTTAGATCTGTTAGTTGCTGTGTTGTTGTTCACCATGCCCTCGCCTTTGTCATTTCAGGTTTCATGTGATCGTCATAAACTTCAGCAAGTGGCCAATTTGTGCAGTGCATGATCATAGCCGACTCGTGTCAAGATCATATTTTTCATCCCACCCATTATGTTTGATTCATTTGTACATCTGTTCATCAACTCATCCTTGTAGAGGCTGAATTTCATCAAATGTGAGGAGTATAGAGAGTGTATACTGTAAGCAGTTCAGCTTTTAGGTTGCGTCATATACTTTATGTATAACATAAATAAAAGATTTTAGCAAACCTGTGCTCCAGTCTCGCTTTTGTTCGATTTCGTTTACTAATGGAAGTTGGTAAACTTTTGAACTGTTCCGGAAAAAGTTACATGGGGTGGGGGAAAGACTTCTTTTTCTGACCCCAACCACCCATATACCATTTATCATATCTCCTTAATGTTAAATGATTGTATACCATCCATCACTCGTATGCCATAGAACTGAAAACTCGTTCCCCATCCCATGTACTTTCTTCTGGAACAGCCCTTAATCCAAGCTGGAATTAATGTTAGGAAGGAACCAGTGTTGATGAAGGTACCCAAGATTTGGGACTTGATAGGTATTCAGAAGGGGTCGCAGTGGTTTGCTCGGGGCAACCAAAATCTGCTGAGGGCAAATAAAACTTAATTTTTATTTGCCCCACATGGAAAGTGGATTTGGAGAAATATCTTCCTATTGTGCATCTGAACCAAATATCTATCCCAATCATAATACCCGACTCGGAGATGAAGCTTACGCCAGAGCAAAATGGCAAAGAGGATTTGTAGATACTGGAATCGGAAAATATTGTCACAATTGAATGTATTCACAAGGCTTGTTGATATTGTGGTCACCATTGAGAGCAACCATATATGATTCAGGGCAACCCGGTTATACTTTTAGCTTGCCCTGCGAGATGAAAGAGCATATATACCCTCAATCCTCCCTTGTACAATTTAGCCATGTGGCATTGGATACTGGATTACACAAATAGGTTAAAAGCAAAGCTGAAATGATAGGTTATGATTTGGTGATGCTTGATTTTGACCAAATATGTACTTTGAGCTACTAAATGCCTTGAATATTAGAAATTAATATCAAAGGCTAGTATCCCCCTTTTGATTCAACATTGTACAGATAGTGAAACACACTTAATTGTATACTGCTTAGTTGAAAATTCTGCTTAATAAAATTGGTTGTGAAATAAAAATCTATTATTATCCCCATACCTAGGTTGGTATTAACGGGGTAGTTGTGGTAAATGCATACACTTGGTTTACAGTATGAAATCAATTACACTGAGACTCTACGCCCCGTGAGACTATCGGGCTTGACCTGGGATGTCGTCGTGCACACCCCAGGTCCTAGTAAGAATCAATCTGTTCAATGGGCTGTTGCACAGATGCAAGCTGGCGTATTTAATCCCAGCCCCCAATCGCTCGATAATTTGTGGAGGCGGGTGAATTGAACCCGGTGAATCTGTGCCCTTCTAGCCCGGGACAGCCTCTTTACTCCAGATGACGTGCAACTGTAAGAGCCAGTTCGTTATATTTGTTATTGTTAAGCTTTCGAAATACAACTTTTTTATACGCCCGCCAAAAAGGCGGACATATTATGTGATGGCGGTTTCCGTCCGTCTGTCCGTCCGTCCCCCGTGTCCGGTCTATATCTGGAACACTTTTCTATTTACAGTTCCAATTTTTGGTGAGTGGATACCCTACGGGGAGACGATGTGTCGCGTACAAAAATGAAGGTCGTGGTCAGAGGTCAAAGGTCACTGGCCTGAAAAACAGGAAATCACTGAAGAGTTCGTGTCCGGTCTATATCTCTGAATGTTTTCTATCCACTGTTGCAATTTTTTGTGAGTGGATACATCAGGTGGAGACGATGTGTCGCGTACCGAAATTCAGGTCGAGGTCAGAGGTCAAAGGTCACTGTTGCCTAAAATCAGGAAAGCATTGATCACTGATAGTTTTCTATCTACAGTTCTAAATTTTGGTGAGTGGATGCCCTAGGGGGAAACGATGTGTTGCATACCAAATGTAGGTCGAGGTCAAAGGTCAGTGGTACCGAAAAATCAGGAAATCATTAAAAATTTCTAATTTTTTGTGAGTGGATTCCATAGAGGGAATTAAGTGTTGCATACCAAAAGGTCAAGGGTCACTGTGTCCCCAAAATTAGGTCAAGGTCAGTGTGACCCCAAAATTATGAAATTGTTAAAAATCATGATTTTTTTGTGTCCATTGATACACTGAGGGAAGATGTCATGTACCAAAATTCAGGTCAAGGTCACTGTGACTCCAAAATCAGGAAAATCATTAAAAATAACTTTTTTTGTTTTGGCAGTAGATACATTAAGGGACACGATGTGTTACATACCAAAATGTGGGTCAAAGGTCAAGGTCATTGTGATCTCAAATTCAAGAAATCATTAAAAGAAACATTTTCAATGCCTGTCGAAGAGAAGGTCATGTAAGGCGATATTGCGTTCTGTCCAGTCATCCATTAACAGTGTTGTCCATTTGTTGTCTCTGGTTTCAATGTATGGATTGGTACCAAACTTGGGTATACCTTACTTGCATGGCAAAGAGGAGCCATATTTATTTTGAGATCAATTTGTCAGACCAAGGTCACAGTCCCCCAAAACTGAATCAAGTTTAGCTAACTATATGCATTAGGTTGGAATATTCAGAGTTGTCTCCCCTACATGTATATGGCATTTGTCCTGTGGAGTTGTCTCCTATGTTTGATACATGTAAGAAACAGCTACATTCAGTTAAACTGTTGTGAAATATAAACCGTACATTTATTAATTTAACGAGGAGAGGGGTCCTTTATGAACTTGTACCTGTTTATTAACTCAAGAACAACGGTTTACTTCATCACTTTCTTCACATTTTTCTTCCTTCATGAACAATTTTCCCTCGCCTGAAAGGAATTCATTCAAAGGGAAACTACTATTTCCTTGTGTTTGACTATTGTCGATTTCAGTGTGGGATATGCGAGCTCTCGGCTCTTGTTTCAAGGTCACCTAGTTACCAAGAGTTAAGACCATTTTAGTTTATCATTCAATATAAGATGTGAAATATGTTACGGTACATTCTCAGAAGCACAAAATCGTAGACCGTTCTCTGGATTGCTAGCTACCAATTGGGATCAAGGCCATTAAACAACCTTGAAATTCAGACCAGTGTAATCCCAGATATATGGGCGTATATTGAAGCCCCTTGGGCTCTTGTTAGTGTTATAACTATAAATTTAATTCACGATACTCTAACAAAGACTGCAGGCTCACCGATGGTACTGCCGCGGAAGCTTTATGGGAGTGATCAGGTCATAGATGAACAAATGCACGTGCCACCAAAATGCCACAAAAACTTGATATTGCACATTAGCAAGGTAATCGGGATCTTCCGTTACGTTTTGAAGTTGGCCATGAAATGATAACCGAGAGATGGTGCGCACAAGAAATTAATGACTGGCGTGATAAAGGGCCATAACTGTGCAAAATCATTGAAGAGTGTAAACATTCCGAAAGCACTTGCACATCGGTAAGTTCCTTAGCATCTTCCATGTACGTTTCAGAGTTGTCTATCAATAGTAATCGAGATGTGGCTGTAAAATTGTTGACGGATGATAAAGGATCATAACTCTGCGGGAAATCATTGAAAGGCATAAAAAAAAAGACGACGATGCACATGGGCAATTATTGACGAACGTTGGCCAAAACTGGGCAAATAGTATGGACTGGACAAGAAATTGTTGTCGGCCAATGATAAAGGGTCATAACTCTTGGAAATCATTGAAACGCACAGAAAACCCAATGGTGCATATCAGCAAGATACTAAGCATCTTCCAACCAAGTTTCAGAGTTGTTCATCAATTAGTAACTTGAGATATCGATCGTTTCCGGATGGATGATAAAGGGCTGTAACTCTTGGAAATCATCAAAACACATAAATGAAAAAACCATGCACATCGGCAAGGTACTAGCCTCTTCCATGTAAGTTTCGGAGTTTAGTGTGGTAACCGAGATATGGACCAGATCTATTTTAGCTTCATGACCAGACAAAAATTGTTAACGGACAGATATACGGCCAAGAACATGGCCCCGCAGGCTGAGGGGTAAAAATTGACACGCTTGGCCCTACCATTGGTCCCAGGATAGTGAAAAACTGGAGCGATAAGCTACAAACGTTCAAGTTGTTATAGGATATACGTGTGGCGTGGCCTGAAATAAACTGGATAAGCAAATTGCCAGGCTGTAACCGCCTCCTGTACTGATCCTTGCCAACGAGGGAGGAACAATACAACCCGTCGCTCCCCCCAGTCCCGGGTGTTAAAAAGAATAGGACCCCTCCCGTGTGGTTTCCGGATGTAAAAAGGAATAGGAATCAAACGTTGTGATATGACTGAAATGGTGTTGGAAGCGACAAATCATATTCATTCACTCGCCCATCCCTTGTCT
Source organism: Hanleya hanleyi (assembly GCA_036873755.1). Classification (NCBI taxonomy): domain Eukaryota; kingdom Metazoa; phylum Mollusca; class Polyplacophora; order Lepidopleurida; family Hanleyidae; genus Hanleya; species Hanleya hanleyi. Next base: position 306,778 of record JAVTVY010055381.1, read on the forward strand.
GGATCGAGGACGTGGGAAAGAAAGACCTGTAGAGACAACCAAAGCAGAGTAAAACAATGAGCATATATTCTTGTGAAGGTGATACAGGATTTAGTATCGCGTAGCATACACATGATTATTGTGACTAACGTCACAGGACCTACGAAGTAGGGCGAGGAAGAAAACTTGGGGGTTCAAGCGTAATGTCATCTTGACATTTTCAAGTTAAATACTACACTAACGTTCCGTCATTAATCTGGACTTGCGGAATAGAGTAAACTGTTCAAACCGAGAAACGCACATGATGTCCTATAGCCAATCAAGATAGAAGCTTGCCAACACCCTGCAGCTAGGGTTTTCTTTGATGTCTGCCCGTGTGATCTCCAAATATGGCAAGTGGTGGGTATATTGATGTTAATTTGCTTCGAATAGCCAATCAAATTTGAATTTTAAAGAGGTCACACATTGCACTTCTCCTAATATGGGCGGGTGGTTGGGTGGGTTCAGGTTCCTGTTGCTTCAATGCATTTTGCTGAGAAGCAACAGGAACTTGACAATGTGATGTCTAGCACTGTAATATCACTTGTCTTTATTGCACCATGTAAGCGTCTTGTGTGCTGTCCTTAGTGTTTTATAGGGTGGATGGAGGGTGTCTGGTTCCATGCTGCTTCAAAGATTTCTTCTTTGAAGTAGCAGGAACACAACTGGGCTGGGTGGTTCTTAGTTGGTTCGTCGTGATATAGCTGAAATATTGTTGAAAGCGACGTTAAATTCTATTCACTCACTCACTCACTCACTCCTAATATGGACCACGGAATATTTATAGAGCTATGACATCACCAGACCTGTATTCTGACCAGATGTGTTACGTTCAGCCAAGGCAATACGTGTAGTGTTAGACTTGGGTAAGCGAAGATGGCGTAATGTTAGAGGCCACCTAGATGTCCAAGCATAATGTTATGTCATCTAACTAGGTCAAATTTTCATCAAAAGTAGGTCAGCTCAGAACTTGCTGGTAACGGTCCCCTAATGCACGTTCGTGCCAAAAATCAAGGTTCTAATGTCAACGGTTCTCCTTATTTTGCCGACGAAAGGATTCGGATGGACCGACTCCTTATCGGACAATTTGCAAATGAGCGCCTACTTCACATGAGTAGTGTGACAAACGTCACAGGACCTACGAAGTAGGGTTTGATATGATTTAAGTATGTTCCTTGACATAAGACTGACCATTCCCATGGTCGTAGGAGTCATTGAGACATGTTTTTGCCAATTTCAAGGTTTCTAGGTCACCTAATTAGATCAGAAAGTAAGTCCCAATGACCTTGACCCAATTAGGTCAGGTCACACTGACATTGATCTAATTAAGCGCATTTCCATATAGGAGGCATTAGGACATGTTTTTTTTGCCAATTTCGAGGTTTATAGGTCACCTTATTTCGAGGTTTCTATGTCACCTAATTAGGTCAGAAATTGGGTCATAAAGTAGGTCACATTGACCTAGACCCAATTAGGTCGGGTCACACTGACCTCGATTTAATTAAGCGCAATTCCATGGTCTTAGGAGGCAATATGACGTTTTTGCCAATTTCGAGATTTATAGGTCACCTAAGTAGGTCAAATTTTCATCAAAAGTAGGTCAGTTCAGAACTTGCTAGTAACCGTCCCCTAATGCACGTTCATGCCAAAAATCAAGGTTCTGATGTCAACGGTTCTCCTTATTTTGCCGGAGAAAGGATTCGGATGGACTGACTGACTGACTCACTCATTACCGGACAATTTGCAAATGAGAGCCTACTTTGTAGGAATAGGAAAATCCCGAAATAAAGTTCTTTACTCTTGAAATCTATACAAAGGCCCTATTTAAGACGCGAGGAATATGTCCCAGGCACAGTCTCGTGTAGATTGGCTATCTCTCATGGTGAGGCTTGTCGTCTGGCAGTTCCCCTTGGAATTCGGTAGTACTCCGACACCATCCACCGAGTCCACATCTGAGAGAGCAGCAGCAGCAACCCTCCCCCATACAGCGGGGCCCCTTCATACCATCAGTCTCGGAATATCACCCAACCGTGAAGGACCAACTCAAACCCGTACAAGGGAATGAACATAATGTGAACTCGAGGCTATGGAAGGATTTGTCCAACGGAAGTATGAACGCAGAGATGGGCAAGACGCTGAGGGCCACAGAAAACAAGATTTGTAGCCCAAATCTTAAACCTGTTTCAATTCATGCCTAATAATCTCCGTCAGGAAGATGATACAACGTAGAAAACGGAAGTTAAAACTAAAAGTTAGCTCCCCTAGCGGAGAGTTGTCCGCCCCTAGGAGAGCTCTCCCATCCCATTCCAGCAGGATTACTATATAGGCTCTGCACCAGCCATACTCGTCCTCTATTCTCTGTTGTACCTCGACCAGTACACATCAGGAAGGAAGTGTTTATACAACCTGGGTTGTTGTTGTAACGACCCTCAGTATCCTTATCGGTTTTGACTTGTGTTATTTCTTGTCGGAAATTCTTTCATTATTGTCGGAAATTCTTTCATTAGTTATGTCTGAGATTCCGATATCTAATGCATGTAATTCGTGTGTGAAATGGTGGTCCAGTTTGGACGCCCACACGGTTTGGTTTTCTTGTAAAGAGTTGTGTTATCGGCGAAGTTCGCCGAGTGTATATTAGAGACCCGTTAGCGTGGGGAAATTTCGCCCAGGCTAGACGGGCTTACCTTTGCAGGCGTCTGGCGACCCGTTTCTTTCGGAAGTCGACAGACGTCTGTTGGGAATTGCTTGTAATTGACCTGAAAGCTAACGAAGTTATCGTTGCAATTATATAAATGTTTCCCATGGTCTTAGTAATCAGAACTCGCCCGCCTCTATAAATATACTAGCGGGACGGTTCTACGTCTAGTTAGACAGCCTACATGTATAGGTTTGGCTATGTATGCAGTCAAACCGGTTCCTTTGTCTACTTCGACAAAGACTTCTCTAACCTGCCGTGCCTTAGCAATCCATTGTTCTCGTCGGACAATGAAATGCAGTGGGTTCGCATATCATGCTCGACCTCTCCTTTGTCTTTTGTTTTCACACTCCGTTACCTAAACGGAATAAACGTGTCTTGTCTGTTTCTCCTTTGCGGGTTAATTCATAACGCAGTTCTAAATCCGTTTCTCGTTTTATGGTGGGTTATTCAGACCTACCATTGAGTGTCAAAATTGCTCTTGCGGTTTCGTTTATCGATGAATCAGCGATTCTATAATAGCGAAATGACATGTTACGGGACTTCAATTTTAGGATTGAGTTGGGGTAACAAATAGAAACATTGTTTATAAATGTTTAATTTGTATTGGAAATATACTGAAAGTATTCACATTGACGAGGATGGTCACAAGTGATGATCTAAAAGACAAACCATTATTTTCATCTCATCAAATATTATCAACTAGACTATTATCGGGCATGAGGTCAAACTGATATAATGGTGGATTGAGACAGGTTGATTTGGTAACGGATAGAAACATTGTGTATAAATGTTTGATATTTCAATCAATTTCCATCGTTAAATATCCAATCTGTCGACGATTATTGCTTATTAAAATAGTGCATACTGCTTACGAAATCGGTGAGAATTAGACCGGGAATTCTAGTTCTATTTTTTTTCGGCCCTCCCGTTCTCCGGTATGCCGTTCTCGTACTTCGACTCGACGTTCTCCTACACCGGTCTCGTCGAGTTCATCTGTGATTCCTTTTTCTTCAGTGTAAAGTTAGGAACATACGTCAATGATGTTTTTTTCGGATAATTTGGATGCGCTTTTAGCGTTGCTGCCGGATATGCCGTCTACTTCGAATAATCCTCGTATTAAATGTCAGACGAAGGAATACTTCCTCGCCGTATGTTGTCTCACCTATGTCATTTTTGTCAATGGTTCGATGGTGATTAAATTAATATTTTGGGGATAGTTTTTCTTTCACATTTCTGTCTTGTCAAAATTTTGTTTGGGCAAATTTGTAGACTTCACATGGTCTGTTTTTCCATCTGCCATGTGTTTATTGTCTTCGGACGTACGTCGCGAAATTAATTGGCTCTTGTCGGAGTTTTCAAAATTCTTATATCTTGAAATTATTACCCGATATATTTTCTAAAGTCAATATTAATCTCGGGCTTATCTGATAACACAGTCCTGCGTGATGGAGACAATGTGTATTCAATATCACGTCTTCACACGAACAATGAGTTCGACCCGCTGTGTTTGGTGTGGGTTTTTACGGGCTCTCGCGACCTCGTTTTTATTGCTCAATTTGTGACAGATTCGTACTTAGTTCCCGGCATTTCTGTAATTACAAGCGTCTAGTCCGTCATTCATAATCCAGCCGTCGTCCATTAGAGAATATCCGCGTCCATAATCCAAAGACCTATTCCATTTCCATATAACAGTATTAGCACCAAATTCAAAAAGACAAAAGTATACATAAACATAGGCTTGTTTCCTGCAAGAGAGAAGCGGTCAACAATTTTCAATGATGCCGGCAAGACATCATGATGTTCCAAAATATCAAATCCGTATCGCTGATCAGTATTCTTAATCCATAATATTCGTTATAGATTCGTCATCTAAAAATGATGTACCTCAGCCACGCTTTGATTGTGACTGTTCATATGAGTACCATGAGGATCTTGAAGTACATGGGCTCATACGGCCCCTAGCCCCGGGTTAAGCGGAATTAGACACATGTTACGAAACGTAGCGCCATAGATCTTGCACGCTACGTTCGTATTTTGCTATCAGCATGCGATATGTATCGCCAAATTTGAGAAACTTTGAGTGGAGGCGCTTGGTGGAATAGCCCTGTTTTATAAGTTTCTGCAACAATGTTTTGTGACGTTGATTAAAATCATCACATTTAACACAGGATCTAGCAAATGCTACTAAGCGAGATATGTATACGCCATATGCAGGTCCACTGGAATATTACTATCCAGAAAGGGATAGTTTACGATGTCGAAATTGTAATCATCTCTTTTGTCATAAAGTCGACGAGAGAGAATGCCCGCTTCATTTTTATAGAGATAGAGATCTAAATATGATGTGCCTGTAGGGCTATCTGTAGTTTCCTTCAAATCCAGTGAAGGTGGATATATATCCTTCACTGCGTCATTTATATAGCGATTATCCACAGCGAGAAGATCGTCTATATAGCGTTTGGTGAATGAGAAGGAACGGGCTTTGAGTGGATCGGTTTTTGAAAGCGCCAGCATATAGTCATATTCATAAGAGAACAGATACAGGTCAGCCAACAGGGGTGCACAATTAGTACCCATTGGAATACCTATATGCTGCTGATATATTGTGTTGCCAAATTTCACATAGATATTTTTAATGAGAAATTCAAGCAACTCTATAAACAAAGAAACATCCCATGAATGATATCTCTTGTATGTAGTCGAGCTAAAGAATGCTTTATGGCTTCCGACATTAATATATCTACGATCAGTTTTCTTGAACACAGATACTATTAATGAACTTAGACGGTCAATAAGGTCCTGATGAGGGATTGTAGTATAGAGAGTCGAGAAATCCCATGTGGATACATGTCTGTACGGTATGTGACCTTTAGCATCAAGTTCTTCCGTAAGACATTTTGAGTTTTTCAATATCCACATACATTCAACGCCAGAGTTCTTGAAAATAGTGGCGCAATACCTTTCCCAAAATGCTTTTACCTCCTGAAGGGCCCTCGTCAATAGGGTTGAAAGAAGCTTGGTGGTGCAGCTTCTAGAACCAGCTATGAATCTAGCTTTGTATGGTGATTTATGCATTTTGGGAGTCCAGTATATTTTTGGTATGTCGCTATGATTGGTTGGAAGACAAATACCTCTTTCCCTGAGAAACTTTTTGTGATTGTTAAATAAATCTTCCAGAGTAAATGCAGTTTGGGAGTAAGTAGATGTATTTGATGAAGATATGTCTACACTCAATTCTTTAACCAGCACCTGGTAATAGTAATATTTACATATGAATATTATATTATTCGGAGCTTTGTCTGCTGGGACTATGACAAATTTACTCTGGAGATTTGCTAGAACTTCTTGCGAATTGAGGTTTCTCAGTACTTGTTTTGCTTGGGGAAGAGTACTTCTGTCAATATGGCGGATTGTTTCAATGACCTTGCTCTTGGTGAGGTCCAGCCAATCAGCGAGTACTGTAGGTTCAACTTTTTCTCGCTTAGACCAATCAATAACGTACTGTTCTAATGCAGTCAGGACTATCTTCTGGTCCGTCTTCAGATTTATTCTTCTTGGCTCTCTATATTTAGGTCCTTTCATCAGGAGTAATTTCAGATCCTTATCACTCACCACATCAAGGTCACCAGTCACAATATGTTGCATGGTGTATAGATAAAGTTCGACAATTCACAATCACAACTATAGCCTCCTGACGTGTATAAGTTCCATTCAAACTCCTTGACAGCATTGGAGTAATTGAATATTTTGGTGGCTATAGATTTAGTATACCTATATGAAATGCAAGGAGGTTCTGTGAACTTGAAATAGTTTGGTACAGCGTTGCGTACCTCTGGATCATTCAGGATTCGAGGTAAATTAATGATGTCCAGTCCTTTATCTAAGTAGTTGAGTTTCAAGAAAAGCCGATCTTGAGATGTTTCGATTATGTTCACTGGACGATACAATCGAAAATACGCTATATCTTGACATACTTTACTGATTTTGGATGGTATTATATTTCCTGAAGACGCAGATTGCTGCATATCTCTGGCTATTTGATTTAAAGCTCTCAGAGGTAACGCATACAGAACTGTACGTAAGCTATGTATACTATTGGGTGCGTTAGTTAAACCCACTAAGTAATTTAAAGTGATATGATCGTGAATCATCGAACTATTAAACTTTCGCCAATCATGGCTGCGTTGTCTCCGTTGATGGGGTTTAAATAGTTGTGTAATGTTGGATATATTTGAGCGGCGGTTTGTAGCATTGCCGAACCCACTGACATTATCATTTAAACCAAACGGAAACACTGACCCAAGTTCTAGTATCCAGAATAATTCCCGCTCTCGGATTTTTCTCTCAAATCCAAAGGGGGAATCCTTAGTAGATGGATAGACGACGTCTATGATCTGAATACTAAAGTTATCCCAGCCATGGTCGGGTCCAGAAAAATGTCTACCTATAAGCAATTGCTTTTTCCTAACGGATTTTCTATGACCGTTCACCCTAAGATGGAGTCTTTGTGTGGTCTTGCCAACATACTGTTGACCACACTTCTTACAGGAAACTAAGTAAATACAGTTTGTAGTAGAACAACTAAGATCAACATACGAGTTAACAGAATATGAGTTACCAGTCAACGCGGAACCAAATGAAGCTGAAGTATTAAAGAGTGGACACGTGAGACATCCACGGTGTCCACACTTAGAAATTTTGAAATTATTACATGTAGAATTCGGTGCTAAACAATCATCAAGCGCAATATTGCAAGGTTTGATGTCGTGGCCTTGCTTTGCTGTCAGAAATATATCTGTCATTTTGATTGAAAAAGGTCTA